>OX424532.1:19860026-20460026 GCA_949152445.1 Cerastis rubricosa
AGCCGATCCTAAGATAGTTTGGGAAAAGGCTAGGCAGATGATGGTTCATTATTGTTTTATATACCTATACGCTTCTGTTGAGCATGAGTTCTTGGTTCTATTCCGAGTTCGTGCAAAGTGCTAATGCGTTTTTACATCAGGAATTTCTCAGTGGGAGCCTGGAGTTTAAACCCGCCCGGTTGATAGCAAATACAAGGTGTTGTTTTGCATCCTCGTCAAATCCAAGAAGGTAACTATGCTAACGATTCTCGACACGAATCAATAATAATATGGGTAGGTTCTTTTTTTCTTATTTACGGAAATCGGTAACTGTGAAACACCCCTGTTTTAAATGCAGCCCGTCTTATCCTTGCCTTATAGCGTCGCTTACACACATACAAAAAATTTCAAACACTTATTCAATTTCTTCCACGTTAAGGGGGGTTATTCTGAAATACTGACTAAACATCAAAAAAGCAGTGTTTTTTAATAATCAACTAGGTACCGTAATTTACATCGATTATTTAGACTACTAGATTTTTACAAGATCTTAGTGACCATGTGACACATCAAGGTATAAAACAGTATAACAAGGCCTCGTTTTGTATAGCTTTCCCGTAAAATGAGGGATCCGCATTAATTGGTATTATATAACTTGATCACCGTGCATACCTTTGCTTCACTCTTCGCAGAGATTATTACAGCCGTGATGTTATCACTAACATCATCGGATAACATCGACATCCACACCTCCCAACCTTTTTCATACCTTTAACCACACTATGGTCATTACCACATTCAGACCCTGCAGTCCATCCTCCGCCTATTGCCACATCCTCACATAACGACAGCATGATGTCATGTCAACTCATAAATTGCAATAACGAGCTCCTGTGATCCCCACTACTGTACAGCTACAAATATATCCTGCGCAAGCGGCTGAGGGATCTAATTGGTGTAACCTTGCCGCTAATAATTGTTTCATAGATGTGTGAGTATTACGCAACAACGCACGCCATTCCTGGAGGGTTAGAGATAGTACATATAGTACACCTACATGTCGCCAGTTAAGTTCATTTCCTACTAGCTGTCCAGCGCAACTTCGTCTGCGTCACATTTTCCCCGTTTTCGCAACATTTTTTATTGCTGCTCCACTCCTATTGGTCATAGCGTGATATACACATGTCCTTCCCCAGGTTGAAATCTATCTTCTTGCCAAATTTCATTAGGATCCGATCAGTTGTTTAGTCGTGAAAAGGTAACAAAAAAACATACAAACAAACAAACAGAGTGACTTTCGCATTTATAATATTAGTATGGATAGTATGGAAGTATGGATAGAGTAGTAGCCATCATAGAGAGACATGTGTGCCAGCAGTGGAAATATGATTGGCTGATTACGCTCTTGCTATTGCATTCGAAATGTGGTGCTGAAGGGGGATGCTACGAATTCCATGAACAGCCAAACGCACAAATCTGTCTATCCTTTCCCATCTCGATTTAAAGACCCCATTGTCTACAACTGTAATGTAAAATATGTCAACATACGCTGTAGGCAAACTTGCCTACAGCGTATTTTGACATACTTCGGCCACATAATGCGAAGGGGAGATAGCAGCTTTGAAAAGCTGGTCATTGTTAGCAATACCGAAGGCAAGAGAGCACGAGGCGGGTCGCCAACACGATGGTCCGACCAAGTAAAAGAAGCTATGTCCTCAAGCGAATTTCAGCAGGTGGTGATGGCAAATTTGGACCGGAGTCGATGGAAGCAGATTGTCCGTTTAAAGGGGTCCAGTGACCACGATCCTCAGTAATAAGGGACCGATTGAAGAAGAAGATTGCCATTAATTGCCTCGTTAGTCTAGTGGTTGCTAGGTTCGATTTCCGGGTCGGGTGGATTTCTCATTCAGGAATTTCTCAGTAGCAGCCTCGGAGTTTGCACTAGAGCCCGGTTGGTGCAATACGCTCGTCTCCTATTACATGGGACTTTAATATAACTGGCAAAATGTGGGTGTACTATTAGGTACGCTTCTGCTCAAACCCTCGGGGATTACAAGCGTGAAGTTATGTTATGCTTATTGCTATTAATTGGGCACAAATTTAGATTCGGATGCTGCTACCGTGAATTTGCATATCGGCAAATCAAATACTTCTTTAATCAACCTGGTCATCGAACCCTGAAGTCTTCTTCATGCTAGGTAGCGCATCCGACTACTAGACAAACAAAGCAGTGTGGATTAATAGAGTTATTTATTACTGAGACTAAACATTTTGAGAAGTATAATAAATTGGTCGGCCAGTAAATTCTGAAAGCAGGAAATGGCGAATTTTCGCAGAATTTAATTAGACCGAGAGGGAATTAAAAATAACACGTGACCATTATTGTTGGATTAATAAAAAAACTCCCATCATAGGTGCACAAAATAATAAAATCTCATTAGTTCAGATGTTCTGACTAAGAACAAGTAGGACATAGCCGTGTTCAGGGTTCTGTTTCGGCTCCCTCGATATTGCAGTGCATGTTTGCTGACGCCAGCGTAGATGACTTCTACGCAATTATGTGTATAAAAAGTTGCGACGGGGTGGTGCGGCGAGTACGGGGGAGCCCGAATAGCGTCCTCAGGATGATTGGCGAAAGAACCGATACTGTTCTGCTCAGTAGGTTCACTGAACTCCGTGTGATACGAGAGCGTTGAGCCTACTGTGAAGGGGAGACGGTGTGTCTAGTTTTATTATTTTTACTTTTGAATTACTAATATTAGTTATAAGCAAAATTCTTGTTACTAAAAACCTTGTCTTGCCTATGGACTTTTTTGTCTGAAATAAATGATTTTATTATAGAAGTATCTTTTCAAATCATTCCTCGCGGGAATCGAACCTACGACCTGATTTCACACAAACCACTGCATTAATTCTTCCCACAAACCCGTTAATTTCCTACCGCTTTATTACACAACACGCAAAATTGCAACATCCCACCTCTGTACTAAATTTCATGAGAATGTGTTCAGCAGTTACGGCGCTATTGAGTAACAAACATACATCTGAACATCGTATTTATAGTAGTAGTATTATAGTGTCTGCTCTGGTAATAATTATTAAACAGATGTTGGTGTGCGTAAGCTGAATTAATGGTGTTGTTCTTACGTCGTACATCACTATTAATCTTGATCTTAATGACACTGGCATGTTTTTTTTCAGTAGTTATTTAGTATTCTTCTCTGAGAAGCTATCAACAATTCTTCTTCGTATGTCTGTCGTCGTCTTAATTTATTATAGGCGGATATTTTCGATAAATAGTTACTTACAATACCGGTGGTAAAGCACATCGGATTTAAAAGCGGCCAAGTGCGAGTCGGATTCGCGCACGAAGGGTTCCGTACCATTATTTATAAAAACGAGTTTGTTTTTTCAACTTAAATATTTAGATAATTCTGTTTTTATTATTTGTTGTTATAGCGGCAACAGAAATACATCATCATCATCAGCCTATAATGTTCCGACTGCTGGGACACAGGCCTCCTCTCTATGAGAGGGAGTGGGCTATAATCCACCACGCGGGCCCAGTGCGGGTTGGTAACAGAAATACATAATCTGTAGAAATTTCAACTGGCTAACTATCACGGTTCATGAGATACAGCCTAGTGACGGACGGACGGACAGCGAAGTCTCATTAACAGGGTCCCGTTTGACCCTTTGGGTACGGAACCCTAAAAAGTACGAATTTGTGGATAGTCGTCTGTGTTACTCTGTACGCCCGGCAACTAATCAAGCTATACAAAACCAGTTTATGCAGATCTCTCATACGGGAAATCTAATGCGATGACGAAACCCAAGTTACACTGGATATGTATGGCTTGATATGTTACCGTGTGTACCTAAGGCTACGTAACGGTCTCTCAAGGGAGGTGACAGTCTTTTTGGTGCATAAAGGAGTCTGCCGAAAACACTGTAACATACCATGCCCGTGCTTTGACGTATATGGTACGAAAAAAGCATGCCACGTACTATGCCTACTAGACCGTATCAAAATTGTTTCATACTCGTCATAATGGGTTCAAAACGGTCATACTACCAGTGTTTAACAGGTTTAGAACATTCATCATTAGCGCTTAAGCCTAATATTGTTTGTTTTTTAAGTTCGTATTTAAGTCTCATGCCCACTAAGACCTTGTCGTCGCCGTTCAATACACTCACGTGTCTTGCACGGAGCGTCAACAATTGTCTGTTGGACAACGGTCTAGTGGGCATAATTTCATACTGTTTAAAACAATGAATATTTTTTGCCTGACACGTAATACATACGGTGTAGTGGGCAGTCTCCTTAAACAAGTGGTGTTCAATCGCTTTCAAAGCGTTTTTTGTTTCGACAATTCTACAACTACGTAAACTTTTTTAGCTGTATAATTGTTTATAAGTATACATTTTTGCATGCCAAATGGTAGAATGTCATCATCATCATCATTCATCATTTCAGCCCAAAATACGTCCACTGCTGGATATAGGCCTCCCCCAAGTGTCGCCATATTGACATTTTGGGGGGTTTTGCCATAATCGCCACGCTTGGCAGGCGGGTTGGCGATCGCAGTACGGTTGTTACAAAAGCACAGAGAACGCTGCTGCCCATTCTCTGGAAAATCCCTTAGTCGGCTCTTACGACACCCACGGGGAGAAATGGGATGGTGCTATTCTTTACGTCCGACACCATACAGAGTAGGTATGAAGTAGTATGGTAAAATGTACCAGAAACAAATCATTTTTGGTATGTTGTGGCTTTGTTTGCTACGAAGAATCACTGACTCCTAAGACACAGGCACATACACCTAGTTTAGGAGTCAGAGCATACATTATTGTGACCTAGTTATGAGCCTTATATGCTCTTAGTCTTTTGATCCTATAATGCGATGGCTTTTGGTGAAATAAAGAAAGAAATAAAAGAATTAAAAATTACCACTGTAACAACTGATATATGTACCTACATTCAATGCAAGTAAATTATTTCTACTCTATTCTATTTGAAAATTTAAATGAAAATGGCGGTAACTCTCGACGTTGATGTCAATCTCATATTTCTTGAATTTTCCATTAATGAACATTAATGGAAAATTCAAGAAATATGAGATTGACATCTACTTAGAACAACTTTTTACACTAATGTTAACTGATCTCTAAACCCTCTGGATGTTTTATTATTTTCAGTCGAGTTCAGTAACTATTCATTTTATTTCAAATCTTCTAAATAATATTGTCAAAACAGCTTCTAAATAGTTGTTTATTTGTGTCAGTTATTTTAAACCGAGCCACGTCGTTAGACTGGGGAAGTCCTCAAGAAAAACAAATAGCTCTAGCATGAGTCATGTGTTTTAAAAGGGAAATAGTAATATATTGTAATGGTATTTCATTATTATCACCCCAAATCATATTATTATGATGCTTTTATAGAATAGGATAGAATTATTTAATTCAATCTCAAAGGATCATAAAATTCAACACAAAGTGACACAACATCATAAACTACAAACACACACTGATAAATATTACATTGTTAATATTGTTATTATTATAAAATATGTCATAATTCATTTAATATAAACGAACTCCTAATCATTATCATCATAACCATCATTTCAGCCGAAAGACGTTTACTGCTGGACATAGGTCTCCCCCAAGTGGCGCCACATTGACCGGTCCCGTGCGACTAGCATCCAGCGGATCCCCGCAACCTTCACCAGGTCATCGGTCCACTTAGTGGGAGGCCTTCCACCGCATCGTCTTCCGGTTCGCGGCCGCCATTCCAGAACTTTTCGGCCCCATCAGCCATCCGCTCTGCGAGCAATGTGCCCTGCCCCCTGCCACTTAATTTTGGCAATTCTTCGGGCTACGTTGGTAACCTTGGTTCTCTTGCGGATGGCCTATTTTCTGATTTGATGACATGTTAGAACAAAAAAAACATTATGTTCAAACTGAAATAATTTATCTCTAGACAAATGCCGTAAATGATTAGTTAATCAACATTATTAGGGATGTTTCACAAGTACATCACTAAACATTTCGATTGCTCAGCAAATGAACCATACAGCAATGGTTGGTACTGGCAATCAAACCTCTGCGCGAACACCCTCAGTATGCCACTGGAGCTTGCTTGAACCCTGCGGACCTGGGATGTGCACCGTTTCGTATAGTCGTGTCGAAACAGTTTAATTGCGACTCGTCGAACATCCCTGATGCACTACAAAATCGAGGCAGCCTCATCAGCACCATCATCTGCCTAGCCTTTTCCCAAACTATCTTGGGGTCGGCTTCCAGTCTAACCGGATGCAGCTGAGTACCAGTATTTTACATAAAGCGATTGCCTATCTGACCTCCACAACCCAGTAACTGGGTAATACGATACCCCTTGGTAAGACTTTTAGCTTCTGACTACTCGCAACGACTGTCAAAGATCTACAAATGATAGCCGGGACCAACGGCTTAACGTGCTTTCCGAGGCACGGAGGAAACTCGATATGTAATTATGGTCACCCATCCACAGACCAACCTCGGCAAGCACGGCTTAACCTTAAAGATCGACCTGGGCGGCTGTTATCATTTAGCCTCATCAGCACGATAAACGCATTATTATATTGCACAAGCAGGGCATTGCACCGTGTCCCGTGTATGAGACCCACGGACTGCTCGTGTAGAAAGTGGTGCAATAAGGTCTGAATAAAGAATTCGAATTGTATTCTATGAACTTCACTACTGAACTTGACATAAACGAATAGTTCGTTTATGTCAAGTTCAGAATAGTTCGTTTATTCTACGGAAGTTGAAATACAGAACGATCTTCCATTTCTTTCGTGTGATCTATTTTAGAATTGTGAAAATGTAGCTTTGGTTTATAACCGTTGCAACAATTAGTTTGCTTCATCCGATGAATAAGAATATGTCATCATCATCATTTCAGCCCAAAAGACGTCCACTGCTGGACATAGGCCTCCCCCAACGCCACATTGACATTAGGGGGATTTTGCCATAATCGCCACGCTTGGCAGGCGGGTTAGCGATGGCAGTACAGTTGTTACAAAAGCACAGACAACGCTGCAGCCCATTCTCTGGCAAGTCCCTTAGTCGCCTCTTACGACACCCACGGGAAGATATGGGATGGTGTTATTTTTTACATCCGACACCATACAGAACATGTACCATAAGAATAACCGTAAGAATATGTATCTCAGTACAATAAAATTATGATGGAATTATTAACACAGACGAGATTTTTTATTGGGAAAATTCAGCGACTGAAGGCAAGGGAATCTTCTTCTATACAAATTTATGATGACTAGCTAGCGTTGCCCGCGACTTTATTTTGATGTGTTCATGTAAGAGAAAACAAATAAAAAGCCCATGTGCTATCTATCTCTGTTCCAAATTTCATTCACATCCGTTCTGTCATTTTGGCATGAGCGAGCAACAAAGATCCATACAAACTTTTGCATTTATAATACTAGTTAGATTCGTCCACTGAGTATATTTTTGCCGAGTAGATGGTGCAGGAAAATTAAGACACATATCCCGTTGAAGGTCATTGTAGGAAAATTAAACTTTTGAAAGCAAATGCCCTTAAAAGTCAAAGCTCTCAGTCTGGTTTTGACGAGGTACATGATACAGGCACAGCATTCCCTACACTTCACTCAGTCCGTTGTACTCTCTCATTGTCAGCCTTCAACAGTCCCCTGCTGGACATAGCCCTCTCCAATTGCACGCCACTTAGCTTGATTTTCGGCAACTCTCATCCACTTCGCGAAGATCGTCGCTCCACCGATTCTGAGGGCGTCCCACCGCTGCCAATTCGCGGTCTCTACTCAAGAACACGTCTACGCCAACGGTCAATGGTTCTACAGCTAATATTGCCCATTGCCACTTCAGCTTACTGTATTCTGTGAGCTACCCACCTCTAACATGTTGATCTCCCTGGGGCTAAGACTGCAGCGGTCTGGTTTAGGCGGAGGAGGGGGCTCAGGCAGCTCGCCCGCCACCCATCGCAGCTTGCGTTCCATTTCACTGCAGCGACGGACCTCGCTGACGTAACGACGCTGGAAGTCGTTCACGTGAGGGTTTAACTGAGGGACAAAGAAAAAAGTTTAAATGAGTAATTTTAGGCAATGAGTTTTTTACTGAAAAAACTTCATGACCAAACAGATTTGTCCTAGAAACAAAAATTCTACGACATGCGTCATCCATCAGTTTGTCATCGTCCGTCAGTTTGTAATAGGAGTCTTTATGATCTTATGGCACGTGTCCTTGGACGATACGACACGTGTACTTCACTTGTGTCCTTCGCATGAGTCCCTTTGCTCTCCCTTCCTCTGCTAGTTGCGACGCGAACGCTCTCTCGCGGCATGTTCGAAACAATGACATGACATGGCATGACGGCGCGGTTGGCGTAGTGGCTGAGCGATTGTCTGCTGCGCTGCGTGTTGCGGGTTCGATCCCCGCTCGGAACAAATAATATTTGAATGGTCTACAGGTCTGGCTGTTTGTGCACATTAGTAAACGTACCCATGATACAGGAGAACCTTCTAGCGTGAGGCAACGTTTTTTAAAACAAATTGTTTCATTTGGTTTTCAGCTATTCCGAGATGCGCACCGCATTCTTATGTACCTACCTCGTTGTCAAGAGGTTGGGGAACACAGTTAACAAGCCAGCTATAAAAGTTACGAGTTAACAATAACCGCGCCAACGTCAAGGTTCACGAATATATCGTAATATTACCGAATATCGGCCATCAATTACAATTTATCTGCATTTTATTGGAGGCCGCGCCCTCTCGTATAACGTGGACATAAACGTTATGGTAGGCTCCTCCTGTTTTATAGCTTTCTTCTATAAATGGTGTCATGTGCTGGATAGTATGAGCGAAAGATGTTAAATTAAGATATAGCTAGTACACTCTGGTGAGGGAGCGCCTGTAAATATGCCCCTTATCCATCTCTCTGGGAGGTCTGTCCCCCAAAACATGAAGCCAAACGAGGCCACTTTTTGCCACTGGGTTGACACGTTGCCGTGATTTAAAAAATACGATTAGATCGAAGATTTCCGTTCCTAACACTACCACAGGTTCTTCAATTAGTCTTTCGGCGTGGCGACACTGTCTATGTGCTGTTATTACTGTCATGAGGTTATGTTTAAAAAAAAACTTGTTTTTACAGCTCACTAGGTATAGTCTGTCGCGACTATACCCGTGTGGGGGTAAGAAAGCATGCCTCGGGAACGTACAGTGCCCTGCACCATTACCTGAACCGTCTCACAAAGCAAAAAAGAGGCAAATGGGTTAAGTAATGCTGCTCACTGACTGTACTACAGGGATGAACGGAATCCTATTTCTTAACTCAGATCCTGGTCGATCGGTGTGCCAAATTTCGTCCAAATCCGGGCAGAGTTACTTTCACAAACGTCATACTGCTGCTGCGAATCGATGACTGTTTCCTGATAAATTTAATGATAAAATTAAAATATTTAGCAGCAATATTAGTGACAAAAAGTGTGATAATGGACGTAGTTTAGCGGGAAGAGTCGTACTGACGCAAAACTCTGTGTGGCTTGGAGAATCCTATCTGAAAACCACGTTCAATTTTACGATCTACTCCGTAAGAGTTAATAGAAGTCGCAAAAAGCTGAGAAGTATTTCGTCAAAAGCGAAATCCTAGTCTGTCTTCTAATTGCTATTATTCTTAACAAATTCTTTTATTAAAGCAAGTACATTCGCCATCTTTATTTTTTTCATTCGATATCCTTATTATCATGAAACGACTCCGCATTTAGGGCTCATGTGATTGTGAACGAACTATCGCTATTCATCGCACAATGGGCCACTTCCCATTTCACGTGATCGTTGTGCTCGACCATTCATTGAGTCTTGCACAATAGGTAAGCTTTCTGGGCACTAGTTGTGCCTTTTGAATCTATAACTGCTCATACAACAAAAAAATTGAGGACGCTTGTAATACCCGAAGGGTTTGGCAGAGGTGTAGCCCTATTTCGCAAGTTATGTTTAAATCCTATGTTACGAATCGAATCTATTGCCATTCCTGACGGAACCCAATAACAATCGCTCTTGCTCTTAGTCTGTGGATCCAGTACTGTGATGGCTTTTGGTGAAATAAAGAATTAATTAATTTATTTTAATTTGCCCGGTTCGGGAATTGATCCCAAGAGTTTATGGTCAGCAGTCGCGCGACCACTAGATCAACGACTCATAAAACAATCATTTATGTTTTTGAATTTAATCGTGTCCAGTATAATTATTTGACAATCATTCGTAAAAAACGCAGGAGAAGATGACGAATGAACTCTTTGAAAATTGAGGCAAATCTAAACAACACACACATAATATCACGCCTGTAATTCTCAAAGGGGTAAGGCAGAGGTGTACCTTATCTTCATTCATCATATCAGCCCAAAAGACGTCCACGGCTGGACATAGGCCTCCCCCAAGTGTCGCCACATTGACATTTTGGGGGTTTTTTGAGGTGTACCTGATAGTAAGTAAATAGAGTAGTGTAGTCTGGGGCTGAGGCAACTCTATTAAACTTTTAAGTACTGATACTGATACTGTTAGCCTGTATCATCCCACTGTTGGGCAAAGGCCTCTCCCCATGACTTCCAATTGTCTCGATCCAGGGCCAATGTGGACCACTGGTCGCTGGTCTTGTCCAGCTCGTCCAGCCATCTTCTACAAGGTCTACCACGACGCCTTCTGGCTGTGTCAGGTTTCCAGAAAGTGGTTATTTTGGCCCACAGATCTTTGGGCATGCGGCAGACGTGGCCAGTTAAGTCCCACTTCAGCTTAGCGGCTTTTTGAGCAACATCAGTAATTTGTGTTTTGGAGCGAAGTGTGGTATTGCGTACACGGTCGGTTAGTTTGACGTCTAGAATGCTGCGCTCCATGGCACGTTGGCAGACCTTGAGTTTGGACTTTTTAATATTTGTCAAAGACTATCCGGGATCCATAGGGATTTCTGGGATCCATAAGTCAAAATGGGAAGAATGCACATGATTTTTCGCTTTAGCGCCAAAGGAAGGTTTCCCTTCATAAGCTCCTTCATGGACCAGTAGCTCTTCCAGGCATTTTCGGTTCGTCTAGTGACTTCCTGGTCTTTAAGTATTTAAACAAAATCTTTCTTATCAATAGGGTTGGTAATTAAATATTTGTTATTGAAAACAAATTGCAACCTGCGATCATCAAGGCCAATTTCAACAATAGTAATGTTTAAAGTTAAACCAAGTTTATTTATAACACATGTACCTATTGTACTGTATCCTAAGTCGCATCTTGTTGGCATAATAAACGGCATTATTTTATTAAACGCCATTTTCTTTTCTTATCACATCATCATCTGCCTAACCTTTTCCCAAACTATCTTGGGGTCGGCTTCCAGTCTAACCGGATGCAGCTGAGTACCAGTATTTTACGTGAAGTGACTGTCTATCTGACCTCCAAAACCCAGTAACTGGGTAATACGATACCCCTTGGTAAGACTGGATGTCAGACTTTTGACTCCTGACTACGAACGACAGTGAAAGATCTACAAAATGACGGCCGGGACCAACGGCTTAGCGTGCTTTCCGAGACACGGAGGAAACTCGGTGTATTAATTATGGTCACCCATCCACGGACCAACCTCAGCAAGCACGACCGACCTTAAAGATCGACCCGTGCGGCTGTTATTAGTTAGCCACGAGCTCCTCCTGCCCATTACGTACTAAAGACTACAATAATAAAAGATTCACTGGACTCCATTACCGCCACTGATCAAAACTAGCGAACGGACGAATGGTCGAAACAATCGACCTCACTAATCCCTCCAATCAGCAACGACTGTCAAAGATCTACAAATGACAGCCGGGACCAACGGCTTAACGTGCTTGCCGAGGCACGGAGGAAACTCAGTATGTTATTATGGTCACCCATCCACTGAATAACCGCGGCAAGCACAGCTTAACCTTAAAGATCGACCCGTGCGGCTGTTATTATATAGCCACGAGCTCCTCTGAATTTTCTTTTCTTATCACAATCACAGATAAATAATTAAAGTGAACGTGGCTCAAGTTGTTAAAAATAAACTTTCTCTGCTGTGTTAACTTTTTATTCCCGTTCGGAACAAATATTTGTAGAGGGGGCTCTAAAATCGTGCCGGGAAAGCCCGCGAAGGCGGGATAGCGGTCGCGCTTCGCGGTATTCACCATTCGGTTGCAGTTTTTTAGTCCGCGTCAAAGGGTTTGCGAAGCGCGAAAGAAGCGCGGAAACGAACGCATCCACACTCGTGGTGTCCTGTTGCGATGGACTTGTGACATCCACCATTATCTTCTCCTCCATTTATTCTTTACTTGTTTTTTGGATTTTGTAAACGCATAATAGTAACACGTTAAAGCGCATAGTGTCAGAGCAGCAGCAACAGTAACTTCCACGTCCATTATCATCATCATCAGCCTATAATGTTCCCACTGCTGGGACACAGGCCTCCTCTCTATGAAAGGGAGTGGGCTGTAATCCACCACGCAGGCCCAGTGCGGGCTGGTAGATATCACATGTCTTCGAATTTTTAGTTCTAGGACATGCCGGTTTCCTCACGATGTTTTCCTTCACCGTTTTTGAGGGCAGCGGCGATGAAATAAATTACAAAAAGTAATGCGTCTGCCGGGTTTCCAACCCACGGCTTACTGCTCGTAAGTCGGGGCTGCCGCCACTGAGCCACCGCTGCTCTCGTCCACGTCCATTTCAGTCAAATGCGCGAACGTAAATGCGAAAAGTTGCAAGTGTAGAGGAAGGGCTATATTTTCGCGACGTAGATTAACGGCCGCGGTTCGCGGGCGAGTGTATGACCTACAGTTAGTTGTTTCGGATCTGGCTGTTTGTTTCTGTGAGTTTAAATAATTGCAAACGGTCCCACGAAATGGGAGAAATTCCCGTGTGGAAAGGGGACATGTTTAAAAAAAAAGAAGCGAAACTTAACTCAACAGTGCTTTCATACCCCCTCCATGGTAGCGTTAAAGTTTAACGCAACCTTGTTGGAAGTCGCAGAAGAAGTTTCACTTCAAAAGTAAACCTAGAGTCATTTTCCAGTGTTCACCACATGACGTTTTAAGGACACTACTGACAAATCTATTAAATAAATTCTACTCACATAACCACATTAAATGACTTTAATATAGTCAACAAGGTGTTGCTATATAACACTCTGGACAAAGTGCGATGTAAGATAAAGTAGTCATTGTCGTTTCAATTAAAAACAATAATTCTTAGTATAAGTGGACACAATTGGACGGGTCAGGAGTATGTGAGAATGGACCCTAAGTGGGATTATGGCTTTACGGATAGTTTGCAGAATCCCCCGTGTTCTAAGTGACGTATAATACAATGCTAGAAAGGCATTGGAATTTCAACTCTCGAAGCTAAGCTGGGGGTTGAAATTCGATTTTCGTTAACGTTTTGCTTAGTGTTAGTCAAAACTGGCATACAAGATTTGGTCCGTAATACAGAGCGTCACTCCAGACTCAAGCATTACTTGAAACTAGTTTCAAGCAATTTGATTGGTTGAAACTAATTTTGAAATAATAATGCTTCAATGTTGAGTATACGGACAAGTCTCGTCATAATTGCTAACCATGCATTGTCATTGTTATCCAAACTAAACGTGTAAAACCGGGATTTATACGTTTAGTTGAATTATGTAAAAAATGTTAAAAGTAACATTTGACCCATTTTTTTACATAGTTACAGATGAACTAATAAAAGCGTGTTAAAAACATCCATCGGCTCTGTATGGTGTCGGACATAAAAAATAGCACCATCCTATATCTCCCCGTGGGTGTCGTAAGAGGCAACTAAGGTACTTGCCAGAGAATGGGCAGCAGCGTTCTCTGTGCTTTTGTAACAACCATACTGCGATCGCCAACCCGCCTGCCAAGCGTGGCGATTATGGCAAAACCCCCCAGAATGTCGATGTAGCGACACTTGGGGGAGGCCTATGTCCAGCAGTGGACGTCTTTTGGGGTGAAATGATGATGATGATGATGAAAAACATCTGAAAGGTAACCAACAACAGCTCGCGGAGCACACTAAGGTGATATTCGCAAGTACAGACAGCGTCAATATGTGCTAACCCCTGAATATTCGGCCGAGTAGGCCGGGGGGGTAACTACTTAATGGAGCTGTCTGTACCAGGGCAGCATGGGAGCGTTTAAACTAAGCACGGCTGCGTTCAATGCGTATGTGGCAGAGTTCTAAGAAAACTAGAAATGAAGATAAAGTGTTCTGTAATGATTACATGTAAATATATGTAGGTATGTATGCAAACAATGCCTCTCCCTACGTATGTAATTAGTGCATTTATAGCTCGGGAACTACATATAAATACGTGATTTGGTTTTTAATTCGAATGGCTAGCTCAAGCCAGCGGCTGCGGCCGTATGTTAATTGGAAATTATCGATAGTAACGTGATAAATGTTGGATCCTATAGAAAGAAAGAAAAAATATTTATTTGTCGCAGGGATATGACGAGCATAAAAAAGACAAAAATAAAATAAATAAACATAGGAACAACGCAAGAAAAAAAATTTTTAAGTACAGACAGGACGGAACGAAAATCAGTCCTATCAGTTTGCCTTTCATGAAGAAGAAAGGGTTGTATTGGTGATTTTAATGATTATAACTCTGTAATGCGTTGTTACGATCGCGAATAATATTTTTTACAACCTGATACTGACCTGCAAATTGCAATAAACGTTAGAAAATTTCAATTTCGCGGCCTACCCTGTCGTTTTCACCTCAAGGCGTGAAGAGGACAAGGAGATGTCAGCACATCTGAAGGGGTCCGAGAGGGCTGATGCCTGCCAGGGCTGCGGGCTGTTCGAAAGAGACACCGTGGCCCTTTAACGTAAAGTGCTAACAAGGAATATGAATGGGTTTTAGTAAGTACAAGTCTGACACTCCCTTCCACTCCGACCAGAGCGGGCGTGAAAAGGTAACAGATGACCAGTAAACTGACAGATTGACGGACAGACAGTTATACTTTCGCATTTTAAATGTTAGAATGGATGGATGGTAATGTTCTCTATTATGTTAATAAGAATCGTAGTCGCTCACAATGGGCCTCATCAGAAGGCTTAAAGTCACCTAAAGGGCAATGGAGAGGACTATGCTCGGAGTTTCCTTGCGTGATCAAATCAGAAAGGAGGACATCCGCAAAAGAACCAAGGTTACTGACGTAGCCCGAAAAATTGCCAAACTTAAGTGGCAGTGGGCAGGGCACATTGCTCGCAGAAAGGATCGGGATGGGGCCGAAAAGTTCTGGAATGCCGCGAACCGGTAGACGATGCGTTGGAAGGCCTCCCAATAGGCGGACCGATGACTTGGTGAAGGTTGCGGGGATCCGCTGGTAGCAAGTCGCACGGGACTGGTCAATGTGGCGATACTTGGGGGAGGCCTATGTCCAGCAGTGGACGTCTTCCGGCTGAAATGATGACGATGATGTTAACTATGGGTCCATGGATGGATCCATTATTCACAACTACTTACTGCGATCTGCTTATATATTAAGATGATGACATTGCATTAGTATCCAGCTGCATCCAGCTTGATTGGAAGTCAACCCATAGTTGGCAAAAAGGTAGACAGATCATGATGACCACTTATGTTATTAGTTAAGTTGTGTAGGAAAAGGAGCTCGTGGCCAAATAACAACAACCGCATGGATCGATCTACGAGGTCAAGCCGACACTATCCAAGGTCGGTTCGTGGATGGGTGAGAATTCATTACATACCGAGTTTTCACCGTGTCTCGGAAAGTACGTTAAGCCGTTGGTCCCGGCTGTCATTTGTAGATCTTTGACAGTCGTTACAAGTAGACAGTGGCCTGAAACACTGACAACCAAGGGGTATCGTACTACCCCGTACAAACCTAGGGTTGTGAAAGTCAGATAATTAGTCGCTCCATGTAAAATACTGATACTCGGCTGCATCCGGTTAGACTGGAAGCCGACCCCAATATAGTTGGGAAAAAGCTAGGCAAATTATGAAGATTGCCAAGTTATGCAGTTATGTTGTGTTTATGTAAGTACTAGTATTACACAATATTAATAATTACTCTTATAAAACAGTTGTTATCAGTATCTACGTATTGCGTATTATCTCAAGAGTTGACCTGTGTATTATGTTTGACCTTCTGATATGTAACTACAGTTTTGTAGAAAAAATATCAAATAAACGTTTGTCCAAGTTACATTTCGATAAGGATAAAAAGGTGTGTATGTATGTTTTATGTACTTTTATAAACACTTTGTCCTTATCATTTATATGGCAATATAATGAAATAGCAATATAAAAATAAAACATGTTGTTATTATGTCATTTATGACTGTTTATACGACACGTCATGCTAAATGTTTATTTTAAAACTATGGCAAAGTATAAATCGATGATTATCTGATTTGAACAACAGAGTCGAAAATATTAAATCTTGCAATCATTCCAGACTATAAGCAGATGAGTCGAGGTAAGGTTGTCTTGTCGGGGAGGATCACCATTAGGCGCCTCTCCTCATTTAAACATCGAAGTTTCAGCTGTCATTGTCAGTTGCTAGGAACATTATAGCATGTATTTTCAGGCGCTTTGTATGAGCTGGCTTGGCTAGACTGATGACCATGGTAAAACAGCAATTTAAAACACCTATATTTTACGATTTGCAGATGACCTGGTGCTATTATCTGAAGACCCCGAAGAGCTACAATATATGCTACAAACACTGAATGAACAAAGCAAGACCGTAGGGCTTGAGGTCAACCAAAGCAAAACAAAAGCTATGACCAATAGAGAAGAAACAAATTTAACCTTGAATGGGGAACCCTTAGAATGGGTTGACGAGTACGTTTATTTGGGACACTTAATTTCTATAAAAGACTGTTCAAAGAAAGAAATAAACCGCAGAATAAAGAACACCTGGAACAAATATTGGTCCATGAAAGAAATATTTAAAAGTGAACTGACTGCCAAAATAAAAACAAAAGTTATGGAAACCTGCTTAATGCCGTGCCTCACATATGCATGCCAAACGTGGTCTTTAACCAAAGAATCATTACAAAAGATAAGAGTTTGTCAGAGAGCTATAGAAGGAGCTACATGGGAATAAAACTAAGGGATAAAGTTAAAAGCACGCTAATTAGAGAGAAGACCAAAGCCAAGGCCGTAGTTAAGCAAGCTCTTAAGCTAAAATGGAAATGGGCAGGACACATCCAAAGAATGAATGACGAGAAATGGACCAAAATAACCACAAACTACCCGTACCCGATAAACAAAAAACGCCGCCGAGGAAGACCATGTAAGAGGTGGAACGATGACATAGCCAAAGTAGCAGGAAAAATATGGAGTAGGCTGGCCAGAGACAGAGCGAGATGGAAAATAATGGAGGAGGCTTTTACCGCTATAGGCGGTCCTTACATTTAAATAATTAATTTTATTAAAACAGTATTCCGAATATAAATAATAATTAATTATATAAACATTATGATAGTTTTGAATGAATAAAATCTTATAAAATAATACTAAATTGTTGATAGTATATAATAAGTAATAAATTAATAAATATTAAAGTCAATTTTGCATGAAGAAAAAAAAATGTCAATCATTTTAAGAATATCAGAATTATGTTAATTATTTCGTAATTATGATGAAATTCTTACTCATGAATGTTAATTGTTAATAATAAAAAAAAATTGCATGAATTCTTATAAAATATGGTTTAGGAAGCATGAAGAAGTAAATATAACATGTTAATCTAAATTAGCTCAATTGTTATTAATAGTAAATTCTATGATTAGCGCGAAGGAAAAATTGGATTACCAAAAACAAATATTGTAAACAACTGATTAAGGTATCAAACAATGTAATCAATAAAGCTATTTTTTTTTTATTTTTTTTTTATATTTTACGTAATTTTTTGTTCTTAAGCCGTGAAAGTACATAAAACATGAGCCAAGTACTTCACTTTGCTTTCATCAAGTACTTGAGTAGTATGACGTGAACTCAGAAGTAGCAAGCACTTGCGTGCGAGACTGTACACGAGTGGCTGATAACATTGAGTGCATTCTGTTAAGAACTGTACGCTCATCAGGGGCAAAATGTCCAAACCCGACGTAAAACACGCGGTATACAAAGCCCTTTCTGACCCATGGAACACCAAAGTGGTTCACCTAGGTGTTGCACGGTTAACTTTCTGTACCCTTGGTTCACATAGAAAATGCTCATGTATCTTAGGGTCCTACTCACTTTTACAAGGTGTAACAAATCACGTTTTTCGGTAGAACTTAATGTAACACACTCAAAACACTATGCTGATGTATGCATTAAATAGTACGGTCAAGTAGGTATTAAAAAAAAAGAATAACCTTAAAAAAACGGTTGAACTTTGACCCCCAATATCTCCGTGAGTAGAACAAAAAAAAAACTCAAAGATGTGTAGAACAAGTCTTTGTTAAGGGCATTTTTACACACATTATGAACCTTAGCGTGTGATGGTAATAATATATAATGATGGTAATAATAAATAATACATTTTTTTTTGCCAAGCCTTTTTCGGGTTCCATACCCAAAGGGTCAAACGGGACCCTATTACTGAGACTTCACTGTCCGTCCGTCCGTCACCAGGCTGTATCTCATGAACCGTGATAGTTAGCCAGTTGAAATTTTCACAGATTATGTATTTCTGTTGATGCTATAACAACAAATACTAAAAATAGAATAAAATAAATATTTAAGTGGTGCTCCCATCCTAAAAAGTGTTTTTTTTCTCGTTTGTTATAAATAATGGTACGGAACCCTTCGTGCGTGAGTCCAACTCGCACTTGGCCGGTTTTTAGGGTTCCGTAGCCGAATGGCAAAAAACGGAACCCTTATAGATTCGTCATGTCTGTCTGTCTGTCTGTCTGTCTGTCTGTCTGTCTGTCTGTCTGTCCGTCCGTATGTCACAGCCACTTTTTTCCGAAACTATAAGAACTATACTGTTGAAACTTGGTAAGTAGATGTATTCTGTGAACCGCATTAAGATTTTCACACAAAAATAGAAAAAAAAACATAAATTTTGGGGTTCCCCATACATAGAACTGAAAACCAAAATTTTTTTTTTAATCATACCCATACGTGTGGGGTATTTATGGATAGGTCTTCAAAAATGATATTGAGGTTTCTAATATCATTTTTTTCTAAACTGAATAGTTTGCGCTAGAGCCACTTCCAAAGTGGTAAAATGTGTGTCCCCCCCCCTCTAATTTCTAAAGTAAGAGGAGGAAAATTCTGAAAATATTTAGAATTGTAGAACGTAAAAAAAACTATCAACGAAAATTGGTTTCAATAAGATCTGATGTTTAGTTTTTGAGATATGGGACTTTTTCATCAAACTGCAGCAGTAACTTTGTTTTTCATTAAGATACTATGAAAAACCAATTTAGTTTTGCGGTTGAGAGGTTGGTTTACTAACTAATACTACTAAGTAATGAATGACAGTTCAAAATATTGTTTGGGGCTATGGAACCCTGTGTGCGAGTAAGATTCGCACTTGGCCGGTTTTTTTATATATAGCCACGAGCTCCTGCTTGATAATAAAGGATGTTCTATAAATTTTAGATATCGATACCTATAACCGTCCGTTAAGTTTCTCTAATTAATTTAATTTGACCTGTGTAAACAATGGTGATTTACAGTTTCCTTGGCAATGAGGATGTTCCATACCATAGTGAGATAATCTTAAAATCTTAATGTGTAATGTATGAATTGGCCATACCAAGTTATGATAAGGAGCCCCTTTTTTTTTTTTTTAGTTTGGGAAATCATCATATGACTTCTTCCGCTCTGGGCGGAGCGGAAGGGAGTGTCAGACTTGACTGACAAAAACCCATCCATGTTCCTTCTTAGTCCTTTGCGTTCCAGGGGAACGGTATCTTTTTCGAACAACCCGCAGCCCTGGCAGGCATCGGCCCTCTCGGACATGATAAGGAGCCCTTAATGTGTAATGTATGAATTAGCCATACCAAGTTATAATAAGTTTGTTTACTCAATAAATTAACTAATGAGTTACGTTAACTTTTATTATTAACCGACTTCAAGAAAGGAGGGTTTTTACCCGGAACAACTATCTGTAGGCCATACAAATATTTGTTCCGTGCGTGGGTCGAACCCGCGACACGCAGCGCAGCAGTCGATCGCTCAGCCACTGCACCGTCATGCGCCGTCAAGTTAAAATGTTTTTTCACCATTTCAGGATGCAATTGGGACCCTGACAGCAGTTGGCATTGCTGTCAGGGTCGAAGAATTTTACTCTTTCAGTTGTAAGTCTTGATACTTAGTTGTCTTTACCCATTTACAAAACATGGGGTCATCGATCCCGTTTGCCAACCAATAACATAAAAAATGGAATGTTCCCACAGCCATCATATTTTCATTATTTTTATCGATAAAGGTTGTGTTTACTTTGATATAGGAGTGCGTTACAATAATGTAAGTTGAAGGTAGCTTGTAAACTGTGGAATTTGCCGCTGTCAATAGTATACAGGTATTGTAACTCTGGACAGCAAGCCGTAAGCAACCTTAAGGCAACGACTGTAAATATTATTGTGATTTTAACAGAATTATCTCTGACTAGCTGTCCCGCGTAACTTCGTCTGCGTCACATTTTCCCCGTTTTCGCAACATTTTTCATTACTGCTCCGCTCCTTTTTGTCGTAGCGTGATATATAGCCTTCCTCGATAAATGGGCTATCTAACACTGAAAGAATTGTTCAAATCGGAGCAGTAGTTCTTGAGATTAGCGCGTTCAAGCAAACAAACAAACAAACTCTTCAGCTTTATAATATTAGTATAGATTTCGAATTCATGTGCGTATTGTATAATTATCACATGCTTCGGTGAAGGAAACCTGCATCACTTTGAGATGTTTCTCGTCGTCATGTAAAGCCAAGTCAGAGGCCCATGGGCGGCATAAAAACACTGACACCAGGCCCCCTATTCACAAACGCTCGGATTCGATTTCGATATGTCGTATGTCTATCTTGTTTTGCCATTACGAAAGCGAGCGGGAGAGACATACGACTTTCCGAATCGAAATCGAATCCGAGCGTTTGTGAATACGGGGGCAGGTTAGGCACTAACTACACGATAAAGAAAAAACCGGCCAAGCGCGAGTCAGACTCGCGCACGAAGGGTTCCGTACCATTATTTATCAGGGACTGGGCTATAATCCACCACGCGGGCCCAGTGCGGGTTGGTAGATGTCACATGTCTTCGAATTTTTAGTTCTAGGTAATGCCGGTTTACTCACGATGTTTTCCTTCACCGTTTTTGAGGCCAGCGATGATGAAATAAATTACACAAAGTAATGCGCCTGCCTGGGTTCGAACCCACGGCTTACTGCTCGTAAGTCGGGGTTGCCACCACTGGGCCACCGCTGCTCTCCAATTATTTATAAATACGAGCAAAAAACTCACTTTTTTGTATGACAACCCCCTTAAATATTTATTTTATTCTGTTTTTAGTATTTGTTGTTATAGCGGCAACAGAAATACATAATATGTAGAAATTTCAACTGGCTAACTATCACGGTTCATTAGATACAGCTTGGTGACAGGCGGACAGCGAAGTCTCAGTAATAGGGTCCCGTTTGACCCTTTGGGTACGGCACCCTAAAAAAGTCAGACAGACTTATCAGACGCAGCAATTCCAGATAGTAATATTACTGTGAAAGGACTATTAGATGGCATGTTTAAAATATATTGTGTTTAAGTAGCTATCTCCTTCATTTTTGATAAAACTAAATTAGTACGATTGAATGAGATAATTACCGTTGTTGGAATGGTGTAACTAGACTGAAATCATAAAACCTATTAGGTCAGACTAGACGTCAACCACAAGTACTTGGAAACAGGCCAGAAAATAACGTCTCTTTTACCTTCTAAAGTAGATTTTCCTCTTACCATGAGACTAACTGGAGTTAAAGTTGTTCATGCGAACTTTTAAAACGTACAAGCAGCATAGGCCTTTTTTTACGGATGGGAAATCATCAAATCCCCCCGCTCTGGGTGGAGTGGGAGGGAGTGTCAGACTTGTACTGACTAAAATCCATCCATGTTCCTTCGTAGCCCTTTGTGTTCCAGGGCCACGGTATCTCTTTCGAACAGTCCCGCAGGCCTGCCAGAGCAGCTTAGTCCTTACCCATTGATTTCAAGAATCATCATAATCATCTGCCTTTCCGCCTGCTTTTTCCCAACTGTGGGGTCAGCTTCCAGTCTATCCGGAACAAGCTACACACCAGTATATTACACGGAGCGACTGCCTATCTGACCTCCACAACCCAGTTAGTACTGGGTAATACGATACCCCTTTAGTCAGACTGGTTGTTAGACTTTCGGGCCACTGATTAACTGTAACGATTGTCAAAGATCTGCGAATAACAGTCGGAACCAAGTACTTGACGTACTTTCTGAGGCACGGAGGAAACTCAGTTTGTAATGGGTGATCACCATAGATCGGAGTAGGTAGATTGAATTCAAAATATTTTTTTTTTTTTTTTTTTACATAGGCCTATTGAATTGGGGTCATTGATCCGAAACGTATATATTAATATGGACATTCCTCCAAAATTGGTTGATTTCTTAAAAAATTAAGTGCAACAATTTATAAAAGTTGTGACCGTAAAAAGGATAAAAAATAATAAAAATATATTTATGCTTCGATCGGAATTCGATTGTTTTTATTATTCAACAGATAAGTAATAAATTAATTTAGTTATGATACATTCCTCTAAATTTTGAATTGAGTGGTAATAATAGCACTACCAACATTAACAATATTTTTTATTCATTAATGATTTAATTAACTATATGATGGAACTAAGTGATTCTGAACTTGTGCTTTTTGCTGATGATACAAATGCAATTATAGCCGCTAAAGATGGAGATACTCTCAGTAGTAAAGTAAATAAAACTCTTGCTCTTTTTCATCATTGGTTTACCATCAATAATCTTAAGTTGAATATCAGTGAAACGTATGCCATGTTATTTAGGACGACGACGTCGAGAAATAAAGAAAAAATAGACGTAGTATTGAATGAAAATAAACACATTGACGCAAACCTTAACTGGAAAAAAGAATTGACATCTGTAGAAAGCTCAGTCAGCTCGGCTTGCTATGCCCTAAGAAGTCTTCGAGATGTAATCGCGATTGAGCAATTAAGAGTGGTATATTACGCGCTTGTAGAATCAACACTTAGGTACAGTATCACTCTATGGGGAGGTAGCTACGCATACAATATAAATACAGCTTTCGTAATACAAAAAAGGGCCATAAGAACCATAGTACGAATTCCACAGTGGGAATCGTGTAAGGACTACTTTAAAGAGCTTCAGATACTAACGGTCCCATGTTTGTATATTTTAGTTCTTCTTACTGATCTTATGAAAAAGCTGCAGAATTCTGAAACACCAGAGGGAAGAAGTAACCGGGAAGCTACTAGGCGTAAGGATCTGCAAAATAAGATGCAACCTCATTTAAAAGTAGTGAGTCATGCTGCAGGTTATCAATCGGTTAAACTGATTAATAAACTACCTGTACACTTAAAATCAGTTTACAACTTACATCAATTTAAGCAGCAGTTGAAATCATTTTTGATAGAAAAGTGCTACTACACCCTTGATGAGTTTCTCTGTGACACATACAACTAGACTTTCATTATATTCTTACCTACTATTTTTATTGACATTGTATTTTTATTTTATTTTTTACGACTTTTGTTTGTGTATAACAATATTTTTGACATTTGTATGGGAATTAGTAATATTTTTGATTTGGCACTATTATTTTTGATTATTATTTGTATTGGATGATTCTGAATTAATTTGTTTTCACATTCTTTATTTGACATTTACTTTAATGAATTTATTGGGTTACTGTTTTATTATTGTAAATCTTTAATTTTTATTTTATAATTTTGTGTAAAATTTCGATACAATGTAAAAATTGTTAATGAAATAAATGAAATGAAATGAAAAATGAAAAAATGAATATTTAATTGAATCCGGAAATACCGGAATTACTTTCTGGAAAAATGGCTTATCTATGTCATTCTTTCTGTGTGCATTTATGATACAAGTACCAAAAATCAATCTACCTACTCCGATCTATGGTGATCACATAAAGATCGACGCGAGTGGCTGTTAAAATTTAGCCATGACCTCCTCTTCTCAAGGATAAAATGCTTAATAACAAAGGTTATCTAATGAAAATTAACTACCGACAATAATACCCAGACCTTCACTGAAACGCAACGATCAATCGTTAATGAGCCAGCCTTCACGACAGCCATTTATAAATCAGTAAGAATGTCTGAATTAAATACAAACCGCGCCAGGTGCAATCGATAGTTCCTTCAATTAGAGAGAGGATGCAGAAGTTTAATATCTATAGCTAGGAAACGAAAAGCTGTAGAAAAAACTAAAGAGACCCAGAGGTTCGAATTACTATGGCAACAGATTCTGGCTGTTCCTAATAGAGTTTAAAGTTTCTGCATCATTCATCATCATTTCAGCCTACTGCTAGACATAGGCCTCCCCCAAGTGGCGCCACATTGACCGGTCCCGTGCCACTCTCATCCAGCGGATCCCCGCAACCTTCACCAGGTCATCGGTCCACCTAGTGGGAGGCATCGTCTTCCGGTTCGCGTAAAGTTTCTTTGACGCTCATTAATAGTACTTAAATAAGCTAGGGACATGGTACCTCACCTCATCCACGCACCTCTGAATTTGCGGATTCATGTGCGTATTGTATAATTATCACTAGCTTCGGTGAAGTTAAACATCGTGAGGAAAGCAAACATGCCTGAGAGATATTTTTCGACGGCATGTAAAGCCAAATCAGGAGCCCGTGGGCGGCATAAAAACAAGAAGAAGATTATAAAAAAAAGCTAGTAGTAAAGCAAGTTTTGACCCTTCTGTTGACTGGTCTTGGACTTTGGGAAGTAAGTTTTGAAAGGCTCTGACTGAGCTATTTAGTTTCATTTTCCCCATCAACGTCGTCCACAAACATTTTCACTGTTTCCTCCCTGTTCAGCTGAGCTCTTTGATTTCCACCAAATTAGTGTCAACCTGTTTCATAGACCATAGCCATTCTCACGTGAACTCATAAAATCTTTTCAGCATATTAAACCAAATGAACTATTTAGGCCTTCTAAACAATCTGTCACACGGCACAGGTCACGAAAAACACAGACACTCCCCTAAATCGTGCATAATGGTCGACGAGGCACGCGAAATCAGGGGGGGTGGACATGTCGGCCCAAATATTATCCAGGTTCGCTGCGACGGAAATATCTTCTGTCTTTGTCTATCCTTTAGGTACATTGTGACCTAAAATAACGAATATTAATTCGTTTTCGTGACGGTTAAACCGCGAGGTGAAACGGGGAAGCGGATGGCGGAAAATAATTTGGGAAAGTGGCCTGAGGTGTCCCCGAGTGACTTTAGTTTTTTTATATGTAAATAAATGGAAGAAGCAATTTTGCCAAATTCCTTATGGCTTACCGATCGTTATTGGTTAATGGTTGGGATTCTTGTATCTTTGCCAATATTAAATTCCAACGTGGTTTTGAAGAGGTATTTGTATTCTGTGTTTTTCTTTGAGTAAACTAACTGGGAATGTTTAAATTTAATTAGAGAGTCGTTATTTAGGACGGTTCTTATTGTCTTTCTAGTCTACGATACAAAACAGTTAGGAGCCTTTTTTTCTCTTTTTTTTTTCGGGTGGGAAATCATCAAATAACCCCTCGCGCTCGCGTAATGCCAAACTGTATGTTACCACAGACATCCATAGTCTGTGCTGGACCGCTTAGTGCTTGTTACACTAAAGAGCCAAATGTATTTCACACAGACATTCTCTGTATTAGTTTACATTATGCTCGTTATTTTCAAAGCAAACTACTACGAGTCCAGAGCAAAGGATTTGGCTGTGTAGTGAAACACATTAAGGAGAACTTACGATGCAAGAGCGAACGAAGCGAGCTCGGGACATTGGGCACCCCGACTCGGCCAGGTTAGGTTCGAAGGGGATGGCGGGGTCTAGTGAGCGAGCGGAGCGAGCCAACTAAGACCCCGACATCCCCTTCGTCTGAGGTTACTGTAAACGCTGTAGACAGAAATAGGACGTCGACAACACCTTAGTTTGGAGCAGTGGTTTGGAGTTTGCTATAATAGGATAGCATAATGTACAATTTTTGGTTTTAGTTTCAAATTAAAATGACATTGTGGTTGTCTGTACTCGTATGTATTGCGCTCTAATACTATTAAGCAAAATGTCTTTCAACACAGACATTGTCTGTGCCAGTATGTACGATGCTCTTCATTCATTAAAGCAAACTCCCTGCGAGCACAGAGCAACCCGTGTTTGTTGTAAAATACAGTTTGGCAATACGCCTCCCGCTCTGGGCGGAGCGGAAGGTAGTATCAGATTTGTACTGACTAAAACCCATCCATGTTCCTTCTTAGCCCTTTGTGTTCCGGGGCCACAGTATCTCTCAAACAGTCCCGCAGCCCTGGCAGGTATCGGCCCTCTCGGACCCCTTCTGATTTGCTGACATCTCCTTAAGGCGCGCGTGGAAAACGAACGCGCCGTCGCCACGGCCTGTCGTCATAAGACGTCATCATCATCATTCATCATTTCAGCCGAAAGACGTCCACTGCTGGACATAGGCCTCCCCCAAGTGTCGCCACATTGATCGATCCCGTGCGACTCGCATCCAGCGGATCCCCGAAACCTTCACCAGGTCATCGGTCCACCTAGTGGGAGGCCTTCCAACGCATCGTCTCCCGGTTCGCGGTCGCCATTCCAGAACTTTTCGGCCCCATCGGCCATCTGTTCTGCGAGCAATGTGCCCTGCCCACTGCCACTTAAGTCTGGCAATTCTTCGGGCTACGTCGGTAACCTTGGTTCTCTTGCGAATGTCCTCATTTCTGATTTGATCACGCAAGGAAACTCCGAGCATAGCTCTCTTCATTGCCCTCTGGGTGACTTTGAGCTTTCTGATGAGGCCCATTGTGAGCGGCCACGTTTCGGTCCCGTATGTAATCACTGGCAACACACACTGGTCATAAACCTTTGTCTTGAGACACTGCGGTAAGTTGGACGAGAAGATACCACGCAGCTTCCCGAACGCTGCCCAGCCGAGTCGGATTCGACGATTGACCTCTTTCTCGAAGTTAGACCTACCCAACTGGACCGTTTGTCCCAGGTAGACATAATCGTCTACAACTTCGATAGTAGAGTCTCCGATCTTGATAGGAGTGGGTGTTACATGGGCATTCAACATGACCTTGGTTTTGTCCATGTTCATTTTAAGACCCACTCTTTCGGAAGCTCTACTGAGGTCATCGAGCATTGTACTGAGGTCCTCCATGGTCTCAGCCATGACCACTATATCGTCGGCAAATCGAAGGTGAGAGATGTACTCGCCATTGATGTTGATGCCTAGCCCTCTCCAGTCCAGAACCTTGAAGATATCTTCCAGTGCAGCGGTGAACAGTTTCGGAGATATGACGTCTCCCTGTCTCACACCTCGCTGCAGAAGGATAGGTTCCGAGGTCTGGTCCTGAAGTCGGACTGACATGGTGGCGTTTTTGTACAAACACTTCAGCACCTCGATGTACCGATAATCAATTTGGCACCGTTGGAGAGACTGCAGTACAGCCCAAGTCTCGATCGAATCGAAGGCTTTCTCATAGTCCACAAACGCTAAACAGAGAGGCAGGTTGTACTCTTCGGTCTTCTGTATAACCTGTTGCAGCGTATGTATGTGGTCTATGGTGCTAAAGCCTTTACGGAATCCGGCTTGTTCGGGAGGCTGAAAATCGTCAAACCTGCGCGCGAGACGATTCGTGATGACTCTTGAAAACAACTTGTAGACATGGCTTAGAAGTGAGATGGGCCTATAGTTCTTCAACCGGGCATTGTCGCCCTTTTTGAAGAAGAGTACCACCACACCCCTGCACCATGCCTGAGGCGTTTTGCCCTCGAGTATGACGGAACCAAACAGCTTCTGAAGGGCCTTAAGTACCGGTTTTCCACCCGCCTTCAGAAGTTCGGCCGTAATTCCATCATCACCCGGTGCCTTGTTGTTTTTAAGCTGTTTCAGAGCCATCCTAATCTCGTACAGGCTGATGTCTGGGATGTCTTCGGTGTAGTGTCGGGTCAGTCTAGCTCTTGGGTCATTCGCTAGATTTACAACGGGTTTCCTGGTTGACGTGTACAACTGCCCATAAAAACTCTCGATCTCCCTCAGTAGCTCCGGTTTGGCGGATACGATTCTGCCATCGTCGGTCTTCAGTTTCGTGAGCTGGCTCTGCCCAATAGCCAGATCTCTTGCAAATACCTTTGAGCCTTTATTCCGCTCAATGGCGTCTTTAATACGCTCGGTATTAAAGCGGCGGAGGTCGCTCTTCAAGGATTTAGAGATCTGTCTATTGAGCTGCCGGTATTTCCACGCGTCTTCTGAAGACTGCAGGATCATCTCACGCCGTTCCTTCATGAGCTTGAGAGTATGATCAGAGAGTTTTTTGTTCTTCTGTGTACGACGCGTCTTGAAGAACTTAGACCCTGTCGTATGGACAGTTTCCACGAATCCATCGTTGCATTCGTCCACTGAGCTTCATAGGCACTCGAAACGATTCTGGAGTTCAAGCTGAAAGCTCTCGGGGTTTTGGATCTGGATCTGTGCTGGTCGGAGCGTAGACTTCATCAGTCGAGACCTTTCTAGCTTAATATTGATGTTCAATGTGCCTCTTACCATGCGGTGATCGCTCCCAGTTTTCACCGAATTGATCACAGAGACATCATTGAACATTTGCTTCTTGGTTGACATGATGAAGTCAATCTCATTTTTAGTTGCACCATCGGGGCTCTGCCAGGTCCACTTCCTGTGCTCACGCTTTCTGAAGAAGGAGTTCATCATATAGAGGCCCTCCTTCTCCATAAAACTAGCCAGTTGGTGTCCCCGGTGGTTCCGACATCCAAACCCAAATTGCCCCACCTGCAGCTCATCTCCGTCTCGCTTGCCCAGTTTCGCGTTGAAGTCCCCCATGACAACGGTAAAGCGAGTTTTGGAACCATGCATGGCTTTGGAGATATCCTCATACATGGTTTCCACTTCGTCGTCGGGGTGTGCCGAGGTCGGGGCGTAGACCTGTATGACCTTCAGCGAATATCTTGAGGATATTCTGAGTATCAGGTACGCCACCCTGGTCGACACACTCTCGATCTTCACCACGTTATTCACAAGGGACTTGTGGACGATAAACCCAACACCACCCTGGGACTGCCGGTCACCCTCTCGGAAATAGAGTAGGCTGCCGGATTTCAGGATCATCGTGTCCTCCCCCTCTCTTCGGACTTCAGATAATCCTACAATACTCCATCGCAACCTGCTCAATTCCTCCTCGAGTTCCGTTATCTTCTCGTCGGTCCGGAGTGTCCGCGTGTTATATGTTGCCAGGTCAAGTCGTCGGTATAGGCAGCCGGATCCCTTCCGGAGATTCTTCGCACCCCTTGCCACGCCGTAACCTCGACCGTTACCATAGTCGAGGGTAGACGGGCTGCCGGGTACTAGGGGCCATTTCTGTATCGCGCTCATAAGGGGGGTTTTGCCATAATCGCCACGCTTGGCAGACGGGTTGGCGATCGCAGTATGGTTGTTGCAAAAAGCACAGAAAAACGCTGCTGCCCATTCTCTGGCAAGTCCCTTAGTCGTCTCTTACGACACCCACGGGAAGATATGGGATGGTGCTATTCTTAACGTCCGACACCATACAGAACTAATAACGAAACGAAAGTCATAAGACGTACGGACGGTGAACTAAGACGGACGGACGGTGAGCTAACAGTTAGGAGCCTCACAGTGGGTTTAAAACGTTATTAATGACAATGAAAATATTAATAAAATGATTCGATAGGCCAGCTGCTACCTTCGATAAAAGTTTCCATTTAGCTTTATCTCTGCAAACAAATGAACCTTGGGTTGATATCTCATCTGTCTTTCCTAATTAAGTTGTGTTCCTAACTTTTCCAACCTACTTGCTGCAGATGGTCTACCATGACCTCTTAAAGCAGTACTGTTTCACTCTTATTCCAGTGTGGGAAAGAGACAGAGCTATACAGGATGTCGAGCGCCATCTCTTTCCCACACTGGAAAAGGAGTAAAACAATAATGTTTTAAGACGTCACGGTAGGCACCCTGTCCTCCACAACCGTTGGGTTGGTAAACGGATACACCTTGATTGGACTGGTTGTCACAGTTTTAGGCTTCTGATGACCTTTCACGATTGGAAACTTCATCATCATCATCAGCCTGTTCCCACTGCTGGGACACAGGCCTCCTCTCTATGAGAAAGAGTGGGCTGTAATCCACCACGCGGGCCCAGTGCGGGTTGGTAAATGACACATGTCTTCGAATTTTTAGTTCTAGGACATGCCGGTTTCCTCGCGATGTTTTCCTTTTCCGTTTTTGAGAGCAGCAGTGTTGAAATAAATTACACAAAGTAATGCGCCTGCCTGGGTTCGAACCTGCGGTTTACTGCTTGAAAGTCGGGGCTGCCGCCACTGGGCCACCGCTGCTCTGACGCTATTCTGACGGTATTTATCTATATTTAGGAACAAATGATCAGATAACTATGTTATGCAAGACTAGCGTATGAAAACGTATTGCGTTTGAAATGCCAATTCAAAGGTCAGGAGTTCAAATAGTGATATGATGAACTACTGACATGGACTCTCTTATGTATGTAATTTCATGTATCTTAAGTAGGTATACAAGGTATAAACGGAGGAGCTCGTGGCTCAATAATAACAGCCGCACGGGTCGATCTATTAGGTTAAGCTGTGTTTGCCGAGGTAGGTCCGTTGATGGGTGACCATAATTACAAACCGAGTTTTCTACGTGCCTCGGAAAGCGCGTTAAGCCGTTGGTCCCGGCTTTCATTTGTAGATCTTTGACAGTCGTTACGAGTAGTCAGAAGCCGCAAGTCTGACATCCAGTCTTACCAAGGGGTATCGTATTACCCAGTTACTAGGTTGTGAAGGACAGATAGGCAGTCGCTTTATGTAAAATACTGGTACTCAGCTGCATCCGGTAAGACTGGAAGCCGACCCCAACGTAGTTTGGGAAAAGGCTAGGCAGATGATGAGAAGGTGTAAACGGACTCTTCACGAAGCTCTTCACCTAGAATTTAGTACAGACAGCATCAGTATGTGTTAACCCCTCTACAGTAGCCGTCCCCAGCAGTGGGAACATGATGGCTGATGATGATGATGATGATGATGACCGTCAGAATGAACGAATATGAGAGTGGATGAGAGAAGCCAGAACTATTATAATATTATCAGCTTTAATGGAGGAAGTATCATATAGACCTGATTGGTCAATCAATCCCTTAATCGTTTACGTCAATCATGGGCAAATTTGCAGCTATTCTTGTTCGACCGATCTAGGTCTTGACTATGAATAACGCAGTGTTTGGCTGGAAAATGCTACGTGTGCTACGTCTTGGAAATTGAACTGTCACGCTGGACTGGCCTGTCGGTAATGAAAGGATATTACGGTGTCGGAAAAAATATATTGACGGTATAATATTCATTTTCCATTGAGATATTTAGAAATGTAAAACTTTTGAAGAAGAAAGACCTCTTAGGTCCACTATCATTAATACTGAACGGCACTTTTACCATGTTTAAAATTTGTTTGGAGTTTTTCGGTCTCCCAGGTCCAGTTGAAAACCAGCGTCAGGCACTACTTGCCCGGCATTTTGGTGAACTGAGCCTATTTGACGCAGAAACAACACCACAACCCAAACTGGGTAACACGATACCCCTTAGTAACACTGGATGTCAGACTTTCTGGGTTCTGACGACGTAACGACTGTCAAAGATTTACAAATGACAGCCGGGACCAACGGCATAACGTGCTTTCCGAGGCACGGAGGAAACTCGGTATGTAATTATGGTCACCCATCCACGGAACAACCTCGGCAAGCACGGCTTAATCTTAAAGATTGTGTGCACTTGTGCCAAATAAATGTATTTTGTATGTTTGCAACCAAAGACCCGTTTAATATTGAATAAGATATTATAAAATCCTAGATATTGTGTTTACTTCTCATTCAATGTTATTAAATTAATGTAGTTTTGCTTTCGCGTTGCATTAGCCATTATTATCAATATCTGTATTTACTTTAAACAAATCAAATACGATAACCGCACTTCAAAGTTGTAGTGAGTAGTTTGCCCTACATTAAGTATAAATAAACAAATAATATTATCAAGTATGTTTTGTCAGATTACATTGGAATTTTTGTGAAGAGTTCCTCAAATCTTTACTACCGTCTAAGGGTCAAAGTCTGACGCCCGATTTGAATTGTGACTTTGGAAGAAGACTTATAATTACTAGCAGCACGCCCCGGCTTCGCACGGGTATAAACAAAACCTTCAAAATTAAAAATTATATGACATACAATTGCACAATCATTTCTTGACATTGATTCCTCTCCCATATGGCCCGTACCCCAGTGACGCCTACATCGCATAAGGTGCCGCCTAGCTAGCTAGCTGAGCAGGATGAGTGGCGGCCACGCAACTTTTTTCTAATACTTACATTTTTAAACTGTCTTTCAAATGGATTAACTGAATTGAATAATTAATTTTGATAAGGATTTCTACCAAAATACAAATAAAGAGCCTTTTCTAGCGGCGGCACTTCAATTAAATTTGTAAAATAAAAGAACAGGTATTGTGGCATAACTAAAATAGACATATGCTGTCGCGACAATTTTAGTAAATAAGGATGCGTTCTGAACAGCCGTAGTACATTATTTTATGCTATCATCAATAGTTTTCGCAGCGCACGCGATGTAAAGAATATTTTAGGTAATTTTTTACACCTTGGGTAACATTATTGGAGTTTTAGTAAGGATCCCAATTTTTTTTGAAAATGTCATATAGCCTGTGTCAACCGGGGATAGTGTAGCTTCCCAATAGTGAAAGAATTTTTCAAATCGGTTCATCAGTTTCGGAAACTATTCAATGCAAACAAACAATCAAAACTTTCCTCTTTATAATATTAGTTTACGCCTGTAATTCCCAATGGATTAAACAGAGGTGTACCTCATAGAGTACCCAAATTCCGCCAGTTATTTGTAAGGCCCATGTCAGTCACGGTAATAAATAGGGGGCTAGCCTATTGCCATGTATACTAGGGGTGGCCTAAATAATAATAATTTTCAAAGTGAAATAACCCACATAAATAGTTTTTAATAACACCTACGAGGATTACCCTGATGAGTTGATGACAGACTAAACCCTAGTCTTAATTATATATAAAAGTCCCTTCGGGGTGATATCGACCATGTTTCATAAATGCAGTGAAATTACTGTGTGCAGGAGGATAAAGGTGGTAACAGAAACAGTATAATTTGGCCTCTATGTTGAAGCTTCGTACTACGCAAAGCCAGATTAAGGATAACGTGTTACCACCAATGTGCGTTCGATTGTATTTACTTTTGTTAAGTTTTGGACCAACCTATGGGCACAGTTGTGAATCGGACACAGTGGGTTCTGGCTGTTCAGTGATAAAATCCATGTGTGAGGCCTATTCGTTTGATATCTATTCGAAATTATGTTGTAGAATAATGCGACAGTTTGCTCAAAATCGAAATACGTGGTGTAAGAAGCATTTATATGAGACACCCATAGAAAATAAAAAAGAAGGAGCGGAGAGGAAATAAATAATAAGGAGCACGTGGCTAAATTATAACAGCCACACGGGTCAATTTTTTAAGGTTAAGGTGTGCTTGCCGAGGTTGGTCTCGATGGGTGACCATAATTAAATACCGAGTTTCCTCCGTGCCTCGGAAAGCACGTTATGCCGTTGGTCCCGGCTGTCTGCTAGTGACTGGGACTGTAGCTTAATATGTTATTGTTGTTTGACTATTCAAAAGTGCCTGTAACTGGCCTACTTGAAATAAATGATTTTGATTTGATTTGATTTGTCATTTGTAGATCTTTGACAGTCGTTACGAGCAGTCAGAAGCCGAAAGTTTGACATACAGTCTTACCAAGGGGTATCCTATAACCGAGTTACTGGGTTGTGGAGGTCAGATAGGCAGTCGCTACATGTAAAATACTGGTACTCAGCTGCATCCGGTTAGACTGGAAGCCAACCGGAACATAGTTTGGGAAAAGGCAAGGCAGATGATGTTGACCCATCATTCATCATTTCAGCCCAAAAGACGTCCACTGCTGGACATAGGCCTCCCCCAAGTCACATTGACATTTTGAGGGGTTTTGCCATAATCGCTACGCTTGGCAGGCGGGTTGGCGATCGCAGTACGATTGTTACAAAAGCACAGAGAACGCTGCTGCCCATTCTCTGGCAAATACCTTAGTCGCCTCTTACGACACCCACGGGAAGATATGGGATGGTGCTATTCTTTACGTCCGACACCATACAGAGCATGTTGACCCATAGAAAATAAATATACCTATGGATCATCATCGGGTATTGAAAACAAATACAGTTGTTTTCTTTCACTTGAAAGTGCAAGTGCAAATATGTTATTCATAACGTATGGAAAAACTGATTTAAAACCCTACCAATTTCTACACTGGATGTTCTAGAAATCGGAAGCTGAATAAAGCACTAGTAGGTAATACCAAATATTATTTTTGTTTCAGTTGATATTTCGTTTCGCTCGAGTGTTGCAGTAAACATCTTAAATTACTTTTAGATACACAAACAGTGTTGAGTTAATAGTGTGAAGGCCGGGTGAGGAAGAATTAATAAAAAATGTAAGGTAATTGCCGTGAGGCCGTCGGAGAATCGATCTCATATTTTAAGGGGGATTTGAAAGACATTAGAGGTATTCTAGTGATGAGAATCGTTCAGGTAAAACTAGCAGTCATAAAATGAGGAGCAAATGGTGGTGTCAGGTTGTCATTTTAGGAAATAAGTTTTGTTGAGATGGACTACCCTCGAAGAAAAGGCAGCATCATGCACCGCTAGCGGAAAGTCTCGAGCCGCAGTTTCTGGATCTCTCATCCGGGGGCGGAGTGCAAGCCACTGCCGATAGCTCTACCCACAGCTGCAGAGTCTGCGGAAGAGGAGAGCGATACCGTCCCATAGCTGACACAGGCGGAGATGATGCGGCTCCGGACAAAACACACTGCTCCAGGGCCCGATGGCGTGCGTGTCCGCGTTCTAATCCTCGCCTTGAAGGAGCTGGAGCCCCACTGAGGGACTGTTCTCAGCAAGCCTTGAGCGGGGCCAGTTCCCCACCGGGTGTAAGGCTGGTAGGCTGGTCCGTTTATCGGCCCATAGTGCTGCTGGATGGGGTGGAAAGAGGCTCGAACGAATAATCACAGATTATTATTATCTATAATAATCGCAGATGCAGCGAAATAAACCGATATTCAACTTGATGGACCTTCATATCCACAACCCAGTTGTCACACAATTTATTCAAATCAAATCAAAAATGTTTATTTGCAAGAATATGGTACAATAGGCGTTACAATATGCTGGGTTCCAGCATATCCTGCCATTATATACATTATTTCTATAATATCTAAAAATCGCGACTTGGAATTTTAATAACACTAATACATTATATTAGTAATTATGAATGAATGAATTAAATATAATTTTATTGGAATAAATATTGCAATTTTCATGTAATTATAATAATAATGACCTACGGTAGGATTTACGCTACCTTTATTTTATTATGATACTAACGTTTTATCCTCTAAATATTCTTTTTCACAATTAGAATTTTTCTCTAATAATAGTTCCTTGGAGAAGATTATCGGGCTTCAGACTACCCGAAAGGATCTACAAGCGAAAGCTGGGACCAAAGCTGTCATCGTAACTAAAATCTACATAGCTGTTTTTCACTGTATTGATGTCTGATTGTTGGAAAAAGTCAACAACTTTCAACAAGTCACCAATTAAGAAAACTATCTTATTAGATTGATTAAACTTCACCAGAAAAGCAGGTGTGCACTGGAAAACGAAAGATGTCAAATTGCAAAATGTACCTTGGATGTATGCCAAGAAAAAGCGGGCAAAGAATTATAAGTATTTTATTTATTTAAATTAAACGCGAATTTCTCAACAAGCAATTTGTGTTTAACCGATCAAGACTCGGACACTGACTTCAAAATATTAAGATAAGTGAGATTGATGAACGTTAAACAATTTTTGGAGCAGGATTCCATAATCAACATGCATGCAAGCATAAAAGATACTACAAAATATTATAGCTTTGAAAGTCTTTATTTCTAAACTGTCACTTAAGGGATATCTTCCGTGAATATTATTTACTAGCTGCGCCCCGCGATTTCACCCGCGTAGACCGGGATCAAAAAGATTATTTAGCCTATGTGTTAATCCAGGCTTTAAGCTATCTACATACCAAATTACATCCCAATCCGTTCAGCCATTGAGGCGTGAAGTAGTGACAAACTTGCAAACACACACACACACGCACACTCACAAACTTTCGACTTTGTAATATTAGTGTGATAATATCACGGATGATATTTCTTAAGTGACAATGTGTTCAGTTAAAAACCGTGAAAGCTTAAAACTGTGTCTTTATTTCTGTCTGAAACCTGTGTATCCCAGTTAAAACAAAGTAACACTACCAAGACATAAAGTTACACTTACTGTTTCAATATGTGACAAAGTTGAAAAGTGACGAAAATTTTCGTGATTGGGTATAATTATCTTCATTCATGATCCTGAATATTTTCCGTTTTGACACACGAATGCTACCTGACAAGCGGGCGTGTGACACTAACCGTTGTTACTGAGTAGTCAGAAGTATTGGATTACGATTTTCTTCGTCTTGTCCCGTCCATCGCTCGTAAATATTCGAATGTCCATATGGTTATGGGTCTTTACACCCATTATGGTACCGAAGAACGATGATGATGATTTATACTTATACTTTGTCTGCCCTTTTTTACGGATGGGAAATCATCAAATGACTCCTACCGCTTTGGACGGAACGGAAGGGAGTGTCACACTTGTACTAACTAAACCCCATCCATGTTCCTTCTTAGCCCTTTGTGTTCCAGGGCCACGGTATCTCTTTCGAACAACCCGCAGCCCTGGCAGGCATCGGCCCTCTCGGACTCCTTCCGATTTGCTGACATCTCCTTGAGGCGCGCCTGGAACACGAACACGCCGTCGACCCGGCCTGTCGTCATAAGACGACATAAAACGGACGGACGGTGACCTAGCCCATTACTCACCGTCCACAGGCCCGCGCCTACGGTGGCGTGTTTCGGTTCGAGGCGGTTCCGCCTCCTCCTTCGCTAGCATGACTACTTTGTCTGCTTTTAGATAGCATTACTCTTTCGCATTTATTTAAGCTATAACAGACTTACATCTCTAAACTGTGCAATCCCAGCTTCACCCAGCTCGTACATGGAGACGTATGCTGCCTCGGGCTGCACAAACAGCTGGCACAGCACCATCTCCTCACTCCGGAACATTCCTCCCATGGTGACGGGTTATCTGGAGAAGAAGAAGAAAGTTGAATTGCGAAAATTGTGACGATGCAATACACTGGCGAAAAATAAATAGGCGTAACTATGTTTGAAGTTAATGACTTTAAGAATACTTTTTATGTTAATTTTTGGTTGATTATTAATGGAAATAACGTACTTTTAAGTTGTACAACTTTATTTCTATAATTTGTAAGTTTTTAGAACAAAATGTTTTTTAATGAATAAAACATAAAAAATATTGTAATACCTGTGTTCACGAATAAAGATTGATTGATTGAAAAGATGAAAGAAAATAATTCAAATCGTTGGTATTATTTTATACCAGCTGTCCCGCGCAACTTCTTCTACGTCATATTTCACCCCGTTTTCGCAACATTTTTCATGGCTGCTCCGCTCCTATTGGTCATAGCGTGATGATATATAGTCTTCCTCGATAAATGGGCTATCTAACACTGAATTTTCAAAATGGACCAGTGGTTCCTGAGATTAGCGCGTTAACTAACAAATAAATAAACTCTTCAGCTTTATAAAATTAAATATAAGTATCATCATCATCATCGTCATTTCAGCCGAAAGACGTCCACTGCTGGATATTGGCCTCCCCCAACGCCACATTGACATAAGGGGGGTTTTGCCACAATTACCACGCTTAGCTTTTGTAACAACCGTACTACGATCGCCAACCCGCCTGGGGTTGGCGATCGCAGTACGGTTGTTACATAAGCACAGAGAACGCTGCTGCCCATTCTCTGAGAAGTCCCTTAGTCGCCTCTTACGACACTCACGGGAAGATATGGGATGGTGCTATTCTTTACGTCCGACACCATATAGAACAAATATAAGAACAGATATAATATATTACTTCTAGTTTGGACAGCACATTTATTTTTTAACTAAATTAACAAAACAGCTCGCCTGTAACTCACGAAGGGTACGGCAAAAGTGTATCTTATTAGTAAACCCAGATTTCACCAATTATAGGAATTGATAATATGTCCTTAATATTTGTTATTCATTGGCTCTTTGATCTTTATTAGCCTAGAGCACTATTTAAGTGTTGTGTTATTTCTGTTTGTAACCTTGGGTACATTACAATTCGTTCGAAAATTTAATTATATGAGTTGAGTGCAATTAGTCAGATACTATTTGGAACCTTTCAGCAGAATTTGCATTACTTACATAAAATAACACGACAGCACGCTTGTAATCCCCGAAGTGTTAAGCAGAGATGTACCTAATAGTACACCCACATTTCGCCAGTTATCTTTAAGTCCCATGTAATGGGGGCGAGCCTAGTTCCATCAATCGGGGTAAAATACAGACGCCGTGGCTGCAACTGAGAGATTCCTTACGGAAAACCCAATAATACTTTGCTCTACCTGGTAATCGAACCTTAGGACCTCATGCTCAGCAGGTTGCTCTCGCAACCACTGAACCAACGAGGAAGCTTTACAAAAATCAAAAATTTTATTCATTTTCATTTATTTGCATTCTACAAGGTAAAAACATGGTGTTAACAAATGGCTTAGAGCTGAGAGCCGTTGTAGACCCTGTCAGGGCACAGCAAAATTTCGTTTCTAACCCGTGGAACATCAAAGTGGTTCACCTAGGTGTTCCACAGTTAACTTTCTGTACCCTTGGTTCACCTAATGAGTGATCCATGGGTATTTTTACAAAACAATGTACCCGTAGTTCACCTAATTGGTGAACTAAGAATGATTATATAAAATCATGTACCCACGGTTCACCTAACTGCAGGGACACCTCCGGAAATTATGCTATACATATTTAAAAAAATGTTTTATTAATGACTACAATTTAATTCAATCGTTTTAGGGAACATATTCCCAAAAGTTTAAAAACAAAATAATAAAGAGTACTTTTTATTTTAATTTTTGGCATGTTCGAATTAGTCGAACATGCCAAAAATTAAAATAAAAAAATCACATGAAAACTAAAGAAATGTTCAAAATAAAGAAAAATATAAGAAAAAAGAGAAATGTCAATATACTTAAAGTTATAAGATAATGTTTAGTGCATGTCTATCACCTCGTAGTTACCAATCCACTAACTAATAAAAAAACATGTTCAATTTGCGTAATAGCAACCATTATACGATGACCATCAGTGGCCCCTCTGACCTAGCAACGTATCACTTCCCGCTTATAACGTTGCCTCTAATCTGCCTGGCAACACGACCAGCCTTTACAGACTTCTGCCTTCATACTGATGGACCACAAACAGGGATCAACTTTAAACAGACGGCGCATGTAGCCAGGATCTTGATTTGACGGATGCAGGATACTGTACTGTAATCATACATTTAGACGAGGTCTGAATCTGTGCTGGTTTGTGTTGATATTCAAGGAGTGTGTCTTGTATTTAGACTCTGCACTCGTAAGTCTCGTATCTGATCGAGCTGTTTGAAAAACATCATGAAAACATCGTCATAAACATGTTGCTGGCAATTCGTGACAGCGAAGAAAAAGAAAAAAACGACTCTAATATATAAAATTCTCGTATCGTGGTGTTTGTTACCAAACTCCTCCGAAACGGCTGAACCGATTTGTATGAAATTTTGTGTGCATATCGGGTAGGCCTGAGAATCGGTTAACATTTATTTTTCATACCCCCAAAACCGATCATAATTTCCACGCGAACGAAGTCGCGGGTTGCTGCTAGTATTAATAGGTCTTTACCTATGAAATTGCCGTATTGCAGACACAGACTTTTTCAAACAAAAAAAGTTTTGATTGGCTATGAGTTCTAAATTCAAATTAATTTTGTTTTAAAAATATGACATTCTATTTACAAAATCAGTCTTTTGTTTATTGATTAGCGTTGTATTTTCATTACATTTCAACATTTTTCCTCATAATGGATACTTTGAAATTTCGTGTAATTATGGAATATGAGTTTCGTCGTGGCACCAACGCGGCACAAACGACCCGTAACATCAACGACGTTTACGGAGAGAACTGTACAAACGAACGCACAACCCGTTATTGGTTTGCTCGGTTCCGTTCTGGGAATTTTGACTTGAAAAATGAACCTCGTGGTCGTCCGGAAACTTTGGTCAACAATGATGAATTAAAGGTGATTGTTGAAGCTGATGAAACTCAATCTACAGCTGAGCTGGCAGCAGCTTTTGATGTTAGCATTAAAACAATATTGGTCCATTTGCGAAAGATTGGCAAGATAAAAAAGCTTGATAGATGGGTGCCCCACGAACTTAACGATCGCCAGCGCAACGTACGCGTCAAGACTTGCCTTGCGCTGCTTAACAGGCACAGAAATTAAGGAATTTTGAACCGAATTGTTACGTGCGACGAAAAATGGATTCTTTTTGTCAATCGAAAGCGCTCAGCAAGTTGGTTAGATCCTGGTTCGGTACCAAAGCAATGTGCAAAACGAAAAATGACCCCTAGAAAGGTGATGGTCACAGTTTGGTGGTCTAGTGCTGGTGTGATTCATCATAGCTTTTTACAAAACGGCGAGAGCATTACTGCAGATGTGTACATTGAAGAACTGACCACAATGATGGCGAAACTCGCACGTCTGCAACCAGCTTTGGTCAATCGGTCGTCTCCACTGCTACTTCACGACAACGCGCAGCCCCATACTGCACAACAGACCGTCTCTAAGCTGCATGAGTTGGGTTTGGAAGCTCTCCCTCATCCGCCATACTCACCAGATCTTGCGCCTTCCGACTATTACTTTTTCCAAAATTTGGACAACTTTTTAGCGGGAAAAAAATTCAATTCCCGAGAGGCAGTACAAAACGCCTTTGAAGAGTTTGTTGTCTCCCGTCCAGCTGATTTTTTCAAGAAGGGCATCCATAAACTGCCACAGCGTTGGTAAATATGCATTGATTGCAGGGGTGATTACTTTGAATAAAAGAAATAAATAAGTTCGAAAAAAAAAATACTTTAACTTTTTTCAAACAAAACGGCAATTTCATAGGTAAAGACCTAATATTATATACATTATTCTTTATCTAAACTAATATTATAAAGAGGAAAGATTTGATTGTTTGTTTGTTTGCATTGGATAGGCTCCGAAACTAATGGTCCGATTTGAAAAATTATTTCAGTGATATATAGCCTATTTATCGAGGAAGGCTATAGGCTATACATCATCACGCTACGACCAATAGGAGTGGAGCAGCAATGAAAAATATTGCGAAAACGGGGAAAATGTCACGCAAACGAAGTTGCGCCGGACAGCTAGTATTATTATAAATCCAAACTTTTTGGCTGATAAATTCCGGGAATCAAATCCAAGACCTCATGCTCAGCATTCTCGCTTGCAGTAATATATTAAACTTATGTTTTGTTTGTAAACAAGCCCAGCTTAGCCTAATTAAATTAATTTAGTACGTACTTAAAGTTTATTGATGTCACATTAACTTTACGTGGGTGGACTAATACCTTCGGAATTTCCTGCTAATAAGCCTTATGTAGGTAGAGATAAAACACTCAAAGGTTTCCTTACAAAACAGAGACTAGATAGAATCTTAAATTGATTACATAATTACGGAAAGCAACACTGGTAAAACTTCATAAAAAAAATACCGGCCAAGTGCGAGTCTTACTCGCACACAGGGTTCCATAGCCCCAAACAATATTTTGAACTGTCATTCATTAGTTAGTAGTATTAGTTGTAAACTTCCACTAAACCGCAAAACTAAATTGGTTTTTCATAGTATGTTAATGAAAAACAAAGTTACTGCTGCAGTTTGATGAAAAAGTCCCATATCTCAAAAACTAAACATCATATCTTATTGAAACCAATTTTCGTTGATAGTTTTTTTTACGTTCTACAAACTTAAATATTTTCAGAATTTTCCTCCTCTTACTTTAGAAATTAGAGGGGGGGGGACACACATTTTACCACTTTAGAAGTGGCTCTAGCGCAAACTATTCAGTTTAGAAAAAAATGATATTAGAAACCTCAATATCATTTTTGAAGACCTATCCATAGATACCTCACACGAATGGGTTAGATGAAAAAAAAAATTTTGGTTTTCAGTTCTATGTATGGGGAACCCCAAAATTAATAGTTTTTTTTCTATTTTTGTGTGAAAATCTTAATGCGGTTCACAGAATACATCTAATTACCAAGTTTCAAAAGTATAGCTCTTATAGTTTCGGAAAAAAGTGGCTGTGACATACAGACGGACAGACAGACAGACAGACATGACGAATCTATAAGGGTTCCGTTTTTTGCCATTCGGCTACGGAACCCTAAAAACCATCGTCTGCCTAGCCTTTTAACAACTACCTTGGGGTCGGCTGCCATTCTAAACGGACACAGGTGAATATCAGCATTTTATCTGCCTATCTGATCGGAACGGAATACTTGTTTTGTGATTTCGGTGGTCTCTCCAGTCCTGTGCCTATAGCCCTTGCCGGAACGCCCATACCGATCTACTCCGATTTCGGTACCTCGGGTCGCTTGTCCAACGAGATGGCGATGTAGACCGGGACGTAACGCACCGGATTAACTCAGGATGGATGAAATGGCGACAGGTCACTGGAATAAGTTGCGAACTACGGATGCCCCTCAAAATTAAATGGGACAGGGGCAGGAAGATGATGATCTGCCTGACTCCTACAACCGTTTTTGTACTGGGTACGATACCCCTTTGGTAATATTGATTGTCAGACTTTCGGGCCACTGATTACCCGTCACGACTGACACAGATCTACATTTGACAGCCGGGACCAACGGCGTAACGTGCTTTCCGAGGCACGGAAGAAACTCCGGTATGTAATGGGTGGTCACCCATCCACGGACCAACCTATGCAAACGCGGCTCAACCTGAAGATCGACCCGTGCTGCTGTTATTATTTATCCTCGAGCTCCTAAAACTCCATAACAAATTGAGAGCTATAAATTAAAATAATTTATTGGTGCTAGACTTAGCCTGAAGTTGGAGGTAAATGGTACAAATGGCCGTCGTTTAAGTGCCATTATTCTTTGAACTATTAGAGCTAAACTTACATGGTAAATTACTGCGTCATTTTTTATTGAACCATATTGAGCTTGTTAGGGTCGCCTACCGGGATAGTAATGAAAGGCTCGAGTCTGGTCAATCACAAATCATACTGTTAATGTGCATATACAACGTGTAACGTTAAATCCGCAAAACCTGAAAATAGTTTGATCAGAATAACGAGCAGAATCAATTGAACCACTTTTTAATGTACGTCACATTTTTCAAAAAATCTTCATAAATATTGTTGCCCTGTCTATTTTTGTTCATAGGTCAAGCCATCACGTGCGCAAACCCGCCAAAATAGGTAAACAAATACAAATGTTTGTCGTCCAATTAAAATCTTCTCATACGCGGGAAAAAAGACAGAAAGAAAGAAACGATCAGAATTTCCAGTAAAACTAAAACAGCACATAAAACCTTTACGTTTTTTTAATGATTTTTATTCTCTCAGAATTAGGTCAAATGAATTAAAAATCATTTGGGGTGTCTGAGGTTTTGGGCATTTAACGTTACACGTTGTATAATCATGTCCTGGGTCAAAATCGTCAGAAAATATAATAAAAATTCATCATTTAGCTTCCATTCAATGATCGTAAGCATCTATTACTATGTTCAGTTTCTATGTAAGTTTTAACTAATTTTCTATCTAAGTTGTATAAATCCTCATGACCATAGTTCCATCCATCCCATCTGAAGTTGAACTCGTGAAAACTGGTAAAAATTGACTCGTAGAAGCCATGCAAAGTAGCATTATGAGCATAAAACTTATTTGCAAACAAGGCAAAAAGCTTGTTATCATTGGCAGTTACCGGTTTCTTCCGGCTATATTTGTCTTGTTGACAGAAATACATAACATAACATCAAGCCCGTTTATCCACGATAGCCTAGGCAGAGGTGCATTCAAATTCAAGGTGAGCACATCCGGATTGCGTCAGTTAGGATCAAGTCTCATGTAATAGGGAGCAATCAATAGAAGGAGTGGGGGGAGGCCTTTACCCAGGAGTAGGACAGAGCAGGCTGGCAAAAAAAGTGGGAGCAGGACTAACCGAGCACAATTTTTTTTCTCTTTTTTTTTTTAATTTTACGCCAAACTAGGAATTTCTCCTGTTTCGTGGGTGCGTTTACAAACATTAACGCGCATACAACAAACGGCCAGACCCGGAACAACTATCTGTAGGCCATACAAATATTTGTTAGGTGCGGGGATCGAACCCGCGATACGCAGATCGCTTAACCACTGCGCCAACCGTGCCGTCAATTAATCTAAGAGTCGGGCTGCTACCGAGAAATTTGTGATGGAAATATCTAACAGCTCGCCCGACCAGAAAATCGAACCTAGGACCTGCTGACTCGTGACTGACTTATCGGTCATGCGCATGGAAGATAACTACAGAGTTTGATTTAAGCGGATACCTAATTTACTTTGGCAGTAGTTACCATTCATAACACGAGGTCTTCATAAGCGAAGTCCTGCTGGCCTACATAACACGAGGTCTTCATAAGCGAAGTCCTGCTGGCCTACATAACACGAGGTCTTCATAAGCGAAGTCCTGCTGGCCTACATAACACGAGGTCTTCATAAGCGAAGTCCTGCTGGCCTACATAACACGAGGTCTTCATAAGCGAAGTCCTGCTGGCCTACATTGCCGTCTTAAAACAGTATTGTTTTATTCTTATCCTAGTTTGGGAAACAGACGGAGCTATACAGGATGTCTAGCGCCATCTTTTTCCCACACTAAAAAAGGAGTAAAACAATAATGTTTGTAAACGTAGTATAGTAGGCGCCCTGGTCCTCAATTGTCTGATAGGCACTTGTCGAGAATTATGATTTGTTATCTCGCAATTTTTTAAGTCGTTCTCAGATCATCTATCAAATTAAATTGTCTTGGACAAGGACAATTAAGACAAACAATAATAAAATAATTATAACTATAGTGATAATATTCTCACACACATCTTAGATTATTAGGATCAAGATCGGTGTCTTTCAGGGTGTTGGTCTGGGTCTGCTACTTACCAACTACAGTCGACAGACCAAAATTAGGACTCCTATTAAATATTATAGTCCTCCAATCAAATGGTTATACTTTGAGATTCAAATATTAATAAAATTGTCCACAGTTCTTACAAGTGCATTTTTCTTATAGTCTCATTGTTGCTTCCTTACACAATTCAGCTCAACACGATTTTGATGAGTGAAGTCACTCAAAACTGACACTAATACTTTTTTTTTTACCTACTAAGAACCTGGGCAACGAGCCCTGCAGGTCCTTATGCTCTGAAGTAATGCCTTCCAGCAAAGAAGCAGAAGATAATTGTATTGAAAAACGTCGTTTGCTACACGTGGGCATTTGGTACTGCAGTTCTCGGCTCCTTAACAAAAATATGAATAACTAGCTGACCGGCGCAACTTCGTTTGCGTCACATTTTCCCCGTTTTCGCAACATTTTTCATTGCTGTTCCACTCCCATTGGTTGTAGCGTGATGATATATAGCCTATAGCCTTCCTCGATAAATGCGCTATCTAAAGAATTTTTCTAATCGGAGCAGTAGTTTCGGAGCCTATTCAATGCAAACAAACAAACAAACATACAAACAAACAAACAATCAAATCTTTCCTCTTTATAATATTAGTTTAGAAGATGGGGCCACAATACATCTGTACGGTCTTTAGCGTTTACCACACGTCGGTATAGAGTTTCAGCGTGCATCTAGTTGCTGTTCGTTACGCACTAGACTGCGCCCACGCACTTGGATGCCGACAGCCCGACAGTCGGTCCGACGGTCCAGACATAATGCAGTGGCCTTGCGACATCTTTTATTATTATAGCTCGCCGAGACCAATGTACTTCGCAGAAATGTGACTCTTTTGCTTTAGATGTCACGTTTTTGTTGTAATGTCTACAATCGGTCTGAGTTTGTCTACCAGACATTGACATACTCTTTGTCTTAAATGGAATTAAGGTCCGGACAAACTGCGGACTGCATCCGGATTCCGGATTCTGAGAGTATCTATCAGTTTCTGGTGCATACAAGTTTGACCGTACATTTACTGAACAGTTTTTGTAAAATTTGAAATAGTTTAAAATTCTGAATACTTTCAATACTCATGAGTTTTTTGAACAAACTGTTTGTATTGATGTATTATTACGGTTGTATGCATTGTAGTCATACATGTATAATACAAATTTCTTTCTTTCTTGTGTAGTTAGTGCCGAATCTGGTGTCAGAGTTTTATGCTGCCCATGGGCCTCTGATTTGGCTTAACATACCGTCGAGAAATATCTCTCAAGCATGCTGATTTGGTTTCAGGTATAATCATCATCATCTGCCTAGCCTTTTCCCAAACTATCTTGGTGTCGGCTTGCAGTCTAACCGGATACAGCTGAGTACCAGTATTTTACATCAAGGGATTGCCTATCTGACCTCCACAACCCATTAACTGCAGGGTAATACGATACCCTTTGGTGAGACTGGATGTCAGACTTTTGCCTTCTGACTACTCGTAACAACTGTCAAAGATCTACAAATGACAGCCGGGACCAACGGCTTAACGTGATTTCCGAGGCACAGAAGAATCTCGGTATGTAATTATGGTCACCCATTCATGGACCAACCTCGGCAAGCACGGCTTAGCGTTAATGATCGGCCCGTGCGGCTGTTATTATTTAGCCACAAGCTCCTCCGGTTTCAGGTTCAAGGTTTCAGGTATAATTTGTCTAGCAAATTAGAACTAAAAGGGCCAGTTAAGACCCAAATTCAGCTTATTTTCCTATGCATTATTTAGCGTTCCTAATCGATTATATTCGATGACTACACACATGCGTGGTCGAGCAAGCATTAGAATGAATGCCAAAGAACCACTTGAAATCACGTTTGGTCTAAATATTCTACTACACAAGTACTTGAATTATTTCGGCTCCGATTCTAAAGTCTCTTGCTTTCTAAATATAAATATTTTAATTTCAAGGACGCGTGTAATTAACATTTCAAATCTACGTTTACTAAAATCTTGGCTTGGCAATAAAATTATGCGACTGTTTTAATTAAGTTAGCAACGAGTCAAGGGTGGGTTCTTAATAAAGACAAGACATTTCTCGCCATGACAGTCGTAGGTGGCCCTTTTTTCACTGTTGAGTTAGGCCTAAATTTTCTGTAATCATCAACATCACAGCCCAACTTCACTCACTGCTGGGTTTAGGCCTTTTTAGGGTGGTTCCGTACCTAAAGGGTCAAATGGGACCCTATTACTGAGACCTATTACCCTCCAATACAAAAAAGTTATTTTTTTGCTCGTTTTTATAAATAATGGTACGAACCCCTTCGTGCGCGAGTCCGACACGCAGTTGGCCAGTTTTTTTGATTGTGCCAAGCTCCACGTTCTTAAACCAGCCTCCGCCAGTATATTCCCCTTTTGTATCATACTACCCTGGTATGCACGAGTTTCAACCAGGACTTAACCATGATCTTCTGAATGTCATCCACCCACCCCCATCAGGTTGTTATTTGACCTTTAGAGCCAAACAACAATCACATGCGTCAATAGGTTAGGATCAATTTTAATTAAAAAAAAAAGGATCAATTTTAATTATACTTCTTACCAAGTGGTGTCGTATTACCTTGTACTAACTGGGTTGTGGAGGTCAGATAGGCAGTCGCTCCATGAAAAATATTGGTATCCAGCTGCATCCGGTTAGACTGGATGACCCCGACATAGTTGGGAAAAGGCACATGATGGTTTTTATTTAAAGTTTCCGTTCATTTACACATTTGATCGTGGTAGCGATGTTACTTCCTTAATATTAATTCTATTGATTACTGATATACAGGTTGTAGGGACACCGACGTGAAAACGCTTCGGTCGTAGCGTGATGATATATAGCCTATAGTCTTCCTCGATAAATGGGCTATCTAACACTGAAAGAATCTTTCAAATCGAACCAGTAGTTTCGGGGCCCATTCAATGCAAACAAACTAACAATCAAATCTTTCCTCTTTATAATATTAGTTTAGATTAAAGGTCGAAATTGATTGCAGCGGTCGATAGGACACTGAAATAAGGTAGATCCATTCATAAGATTGATTAAAAGTCCAAAAACGTATTGTATTGATATACTCGTAAGCTACCGATTCCATACAAACATAAACTGACGCCTTTTTCTCATGTGGCAAAACTACAGTAGGTACGTTACCTGCTACGGATCCTAACATACTCCTTGCTCCTCGTCCAGATCCAAACATCAAATCATCTTAAAGCAGTATTGTTTTACTCTTATTCCATTGTGGGCAAGAGACGGAGCTATACAGGATGTCTAGCGCCATCTCTTTCCCACACTGGAAAAAGAGTATAACAATAATGTTTTAAGACGGTAGGCCACCTTGTCATACACGCATGCCGCGCCGGTTGCGAGTACACCTGACCTTTCAGAAGAACCTCGCCAATTAGGTCACTGGTACCGAAGACTAGGTATGACAATCATGGCGAAAGTTGTTTTGGAAAAAACGAAACTGTTTGAAACCTATTGTCACTTGTCTAGGCTTTCAACGGCGTTGATAAATAAAAGCAACGCATTTTATTGGCGTTCGTTTCTGCAATTAACAAGCGTGGTAGTTTGTCCAACATTTGTTTATGTGTTAAGTAGCAGCTGTCCGCGACTTTGTTCGCGTGAAAATTTTGATATACTATACAATACAATACAATCCATACTAATATCATAAATGCGAAAGTCACTCTGTTTGTTTGTTTGTATGTTTGTTTGTTACCTTTTCACGACTAAACGGCTGATCGGATCTTAATGAAATTTGGCAAGATAGATTTCAACCTGGGGATGGACATAGGCTATATATTATTACGCTACGACCAATAGGAGAGGAGCAGCAATGAAAAATGTTGCGAAAACGGGGAAAATGTGACGCAGACGAAGTTGCGCGGGAGAGCTAGTATAATATAATACAATACTATCCTTTATTTCAAAAAAGATCCTCCTGTCTTAAAATCCTTTATTTCCTTCATTTCCTTTATTTCTTTTTTTTTCCTTTTTTTATTTTTCTTTAATATGTTTTAGGGTTATGAGGAACAGTGTGTAAAGTTCCTCAATACTCCATTGGAAAAGGGAGGATACTCCAACCAGACGGATGTTGTCTGGTGGGCAACTGCCCGACAGTTGTTGTCAGGTTTTTCAATATACTCTTAAGTCGATGTAAACTTTGCTTTCGAGATTCAGAACATATTAGTTCTTCAGTTTGTTTATAGATGGCGCTGTAGTACTTTTTGTTAAAAGTTGCTTTTTGTAGGTCGCTACATGTCAGGGATAAATTATACATCTAAACCTTGCTCTTGAATCATTCTGTCTATTGACACTTGAAAACCGCATCAAAATCCGTTGCGTAGTTTAAAAGATTTAAGCGGCGACAAACGGCGGGAAGCGACTTTGTTTTATGTTAAGTAAATATGACTCACTGGTTTTTACGTGTACAGTGTCTCCTTTGTTAGAGGTGAGAGCTCACTAGTTATCTAAATTCTATTTGTTCTATCACAAAGTAAGTACTACTGCTACTAATATTGTAGTTCTGACTAAGCTAGCCTTTTGAAGATGTCATCATCATCATCATCATCAGCCTATAATGTTCCCACTGCTGGGACACAGGCCTCCCGTCTATGAGAGGGAGTGGGCTGTAATCCCCCACGCGGGCCCAGTGCGGGTTGTTGTTTGGTTGGTGGTTGGTAGATGACACATGTCTTCGAATTTTTAGTTCTAAGACATGCCGGTTTCCTCACGTTGTTTTCCTTCACCGTTTTTGAGGGCAGCGGTGATGAAATAAATTACACAAAGTAATACGCCTGCCTGGGTATGAACCCACGGCTTACTCCTCGTGAGTCGGGGCTGCCACCACTGGGCCACCGCTGCTCTCAAGATGTGGTTTGACATAAATACAGTATGTATCAGAAATATGTAATCACATTTAAGGGTGTGTTACATGAACCCCCAAATTGAACAACTTTCTCCATAAGCAAACATTTAATTGCAAAAAACTGTTAGCCCGTTTATACTCCAATATCTAGTCGACCTAAATGTGTGGTTGCTGAATTTTTTTTACAATTTTCGTGTTGGTACCATGAAGATCGTGGTTCAATTTGATGGTATGTCCGTATAAAAATATGTCCACACCTTTTTGATACACCCTGTATACCCTTATAATAATATGTCATGAAATACTGGAAGACCATAGCATACGCAAAAGTTGTGAGAGAGAACAATTTCCTGTGAGATGGACAAAGAATCCCTGGATTGAAAAATGCGGCACATTAAGTATAGGGGACTTTTGACCAGTCTTGTAAGAATAAGTAAAGTTATAAAGAAATCATTTCTTCCACTTTTTTATAGGTGAAAACTCAATCACGTAAATAAAAACAAACAACGACCGTTTACAGACACCGCATGGCAATTATTACTGCATTTTCCGACCGTAGCATTTGCATCAAGAAATTCATGATCTGGCAAAAATACCGGATCGTTGCCGTGTGAACGGGCCGTATGTGTATGGTTTGGAATCCTGAGCACCCACGTGTGAGATTGTGGGCAAATGTTTGCACAGAAATAGTACCTACGTCTTCTACGTTAGGTTACGTAGTCTTACGATTGGTTACGATCTTACGTACCGTTCAATCGGATGTAGGTTTTATATTTATGACTATAGATGTGGTTTTACAAGAATAGATTTTTACTATGTCTTCCGTTTGAGATAATAATTCAGTTGCAACAGTTTCTTGAGTGAATAAGGTCGTTAATTTGGGTCGCAGGTGGGCTAATAATTATTTGTGTAACCTACAGTTTGGTGTTTGTACTTTAGAGATTTATATCTGTAAACTCACCCACGATTTAGATGAAAACCTCGCGTGTACACAGCTTTAACAGAAAGCAGAAAAAACTTGTGCCAAACGAAAGCTAGAATTAATGAAAAGGTTATTGTTTGTTTAATTTATTCTGATTACGAAACGCGAACGTTGTTTTTTCGATTTTTCTTACCATTTTATTTTTTCTGTAGCTACAAATTTTAGTAGTTAGGCATTATAGAATGTTTTATGTTAATCAAGTACTGAAGTTGTGCATGCTATGACATGGGGTCACGGTGATTGACATTAGTTAACTGAATAGATGACATAACTCAATCAATTAAGAATGGAGTGGCGAAATGCGACACACGGAGCAAATAAAAACAATCGTTTGAAAACTGTTTCTTGTTGAATTCACAAAAATGCTTGGGAGCAGTGGGGAACTGAAACTTGTTCCTTGAAAAACTGGATAATGTATTCTTGAAGAAATGATACTATTGATGCTAATAATTCCATTTTCTATGAGGCCCTTCTGCTTAATTTGAGTCACCAGTTCATCATGCCTTTGTCCATAACAGTTGTTATGGGAGATGAAAAATTTTTGGATTGTGTGTCAGTCATTTCGGAAAATAAGGACTTGAAAGTTTGTATGAAATGCTGTAAGGTGTTAACGTTCTTAAGAAAGAAAAGGAAATAAATGATAGAGCGTGACGATTGACAACTGAAAAAAATTGAAGAAGATAACGTGTTGCACCGACCGAACCCAAGTAACATTAACATTATGGGATAAGGGCAAGGTTAAGAAGATGATGATGATATGTATTGAAGATTAGTATAAAGTAAGGTTTCCACCCAAGTCAACCTGAGCGTATCGCATATATATTATTTTAGATTTAGGTACTCCTTAAACAAAAAACTTAGAAGACTATATCGGTGGTCATAAAGAATAATATAATACAAGCAATTTGTCTAGTGTACTTCATTGAGATTAATGTTTGGCATTTAAAGTATCAAAGTCATATCATTAGCTATGTCGATGACATGTATGGTATCCATCAACTAGGTCAGTGTCAGGTAGTTTGTTGAACAAAATATGTTTCGGGACCGTGACACGTCTGTTTTATCGAATTCTATTAATTAAAATCAAAAATTCAACCCTCTAAGTTCATTTAATTCCATCTGATTACTTTTACACAAAACCGCCGAAAGAGGAGAGATTCTTGAGGAGACCTACTTACTACACTCAGCATTAGGTGGCCAAAGGTTGAAGAAGAAAAAGACTTACTTTATATGATGGCTTCTGTTACTGTTAGCCTAATTGTCATCCCACAGCTGGGCAAAGGCCTCTCCCCATGACTTCCAAATCCTTCGATCCAGGGCCAATGTGAACCAATGATTGTTGGTTCTGTCCAGCTCGTCCCGCCATCTCCTGCGAGGTCTACCGCGTCGCCTTCTGGCTGTGTCAGGGCTCCACATCGTGGTTATTTTGGCTGACAGCTCGTCGGGCATATGGCAGACATGGCCAGCCCAGTCCTACTTCAGCTTAGCAGCTTTTTGAGCAACGTCAATTATTTGTGTTTTGGAGCGCAGTGTGGTATTGCGTACATGGTCGGTTAGTTTGACGCCTAGAATGCTGCGCTCCAATGCACGTTGGAAGACCTTGAGTTTAGACTTTTGTATATTTGTCAAAGCTGACTGGTGAGGATAAATTATATATTGTATTTGTGTAGTGATAGTTCGATTGGATCCTATGAGGCAGGGAAGTATATTGCGTGCCTGCAATGTACGAGCCTGCACTTGGAATAGAAAAGGTACGTTAAAAGGTGTAAAGAAAAGACATAATGTATAATTATAACTTTACCAATAAAATACACTGAAAAAATTACAACAACATCGTTAACATAATACACGATTATGAGTAACACGTAATCTGAAACCTGCACGGAATGACGTCAAAAAAGATAAAGACTAAATGCAGTTTTTTTACTTAAATTACCTTTTTTATTGGCCGTGTCAGTAGTATTGTGTTCGTTGTATCTGACGGCGCATGAAACTTGTGTTTGCTTACAATTCATGCTATTGAGCTTGCTAATAACCGAAGAGATGTTACATGATGTTATGATGTATTGGTTCTTATGCCTTTTGAGACTTTGAGAGGATTGTAACTTGTGTGGGTCTTGTCTAGATCTTCGCATAGTGACCAGCCCGTCACACTACTCCTAAACTACTGCAACTCATGTACTCTCTATATCTCTAGGATTTCGTCGAGAAGCTCGAAGTTGTCTCGGCGCTTTTCTGGTGGTTGCCACTGGCTTACAGGTGGCCTACCTTGACCTCTTAAAGCAGTATTTTGTTTACTCTTATTCCAGTGTGGGAAAGAGACGGAGCTATACAGGAGGATAATCAAAAATGTTTTAAGACGTCATTGTAGGTCACCTGGAGTCGTTAGTCACAATAATACAGCGCTCCTCTCTCTGAAATGAGATTGCCGTAATCCACTACGTGGGCTCAGTGCGGTATGGTGGATTCACCATAGACCTTAGCATGAGGGCGCGGTGTAAACGTAACGTAGAAACGTCGATTTTATAATTTAATACAATTATCCCATAGCATTTTAATTAAGTTGTTTGCAACAAGTACAATCAATATCATCCATAAATATGAATAAATTTTTAAAATCATGAAAATATTAAATATGTGAACCGACTATTTTTAATTTTAAAATCTTCTTGTCATCCAATTTTTGTTCCGAGGCAGTTTATGTTTTCCTTAACATGCTATAGTGCTTAGTTTATGTTTTATGCATGCATAAATTGCTCTAATGAAAGTACAAGTGACTATACAGGTAAAAAACCTGTGTCAAATTCTATTGGAGTTCTTAAGGTTATGATAATCTTGGACACCTGATGGTCAATGTAAAACTATATACGAGAGCTACAACGCAAATCCACATTGATCAAGCATGTTGGTTGGTTTTATGTTCTAAATAAATCAAAATAAGCATTATGAAATGAATCAGTTAACTACAGGCTGCTATGGTTTTCGTTTGTAATGTAACCGGGTTAGTAGGTCTCAAACAAAAATTCGCTAAAGCTGCAATTCTTTACGTGGAACTGGTTTTACAACAATGTGCAAGATCATATTTATTGGAAAGAAATATTTTACTGTAACCATTCTGTTTACTTATTTATTTTGTATATCAAATACATTTTGAAGATGATTGCTGCCAGATCGGACTGTCCCTTCTAGAAACTTTGGGTGGGGAGTAGAGGAGCAGTAATGGGTCTTAATAAATAACAACTATTGTAAACACTAACAATACTAAACTAGTTACTTAAGCTACTTTGTTACTAACACTAAAATACTAAGCTATGGACTGTAGTCTAAACTATAATAATATAATACTATAAAGAGGAAAGATTTGATTGTTTGTTTGTTTGTTTGCATTGAATAGGCTCCGAAACTACTGGTCCGATTTGAAAAATTCTTTCAGTGGTATATAGCCCATTTATCGAGGAAGGCTATATATCGTCACGCTACGACCAATTGGAGTGGAGCAGCAATGAAAAATGTCGACAATGGGGAAAATGTGACGCAAACGAAGTTGTGCCGGACAACTAGTCTGAAATAAACGTTAATTTACTTATTTATTTATTTATTTATATCCCAGCAAAATAACAAAAAAGTCCAATATTCAAGTAAGTCCAAAAAATATCACAGTTTGCAAGTCAAAAGTACCTACACAAGACAGTCCTGTGTTGTTTTAGTCACCGTTCACTGTAGATCATATTCAGTAAAATTGTTTGGACAGTGCAGTTACCACCTTGCTCACTGGCAATTAGGATCCATTCTTCTTTTTCCTTGTAAATGTTGACTTTCAAAGGTGCCTTTTGAAGGCTTATTTGAAGCAAATAAATAGTTTGACTTTGATAGTGACTTAATGAGAGACGTAGCAATCAGGTAGACTGCTAAATAACTGCTTGGTGTAAATAACATGTATTTTATCGCACTATTTACCATGCTAACATAAAATAGCATCGTAATGATGGAAGCCCAAACAGTGGACAGTAATATTTTGTACAAATATAGGAGGTCAAAGTTGATATTTGATAATATGTACTTAAATATGTGTTCTGTTATCAAGTTTAAAGCATTTTTTTTATCAGTTTGTAGCAATATCAGGGAATGTTAAACTGTTTCTCTATTCCCATACATTTTAATATCATTAACGAAACGTCATGCATGTAATCCCTAACTGAGTAGGCAGAGGTGACCCACATTTCACAATTCCCATGTAATAATAGCGAGCTCATTGCCATCAACCGGGCACAACTCCGTGAATACTACTCCTAAATTCCTGATGGAAAAACCCAATGACACTATGACCGACCGTCGAATCAAACCCAGGACCTCAACATATTCAACAGTCACGCTTCCGACCACAAGACCAACGCACTCAAGTTATGTAGGTACCTAAATTGGTTTATCTATACAAATAAGTAAAATTGAAGTGACTGTTTGTAATATTAAAAAATAACCGCATTTTACTGCATGAATGTATATCCGGTACATATACCAAAATAACATTTTTTACAATTTTTGTCTGTCTGTTTGTTCCGACTAATCTCTGGAACGGCTGGACCGATTTTGACGGAACTTTCACTGGCAGATAGGTGATGTAATAAGGAGTAACTAAGGCTACTTCTATTTTAGAAAAAATCTAAAATTATTATAAAAAGTACTAAATAACTTTTTTGTTAAATTCCGCGCGAATGAAGTCGCGGGCACAGCTAGTATATATATATAATTTGTGTATTGGTCGTTCTTCCAACGCTATACAATTAGTAGTAGGTATATTTCTATCAAATTCGCGTTGAAACAGTGATCTTTTCAGATGTTTTTTTTTACGTACGTGCAATAGGTAGGTACACCTCTGGTTTACCCTTCAGAGATTATAGGCGTTGTATTATATTCTAGTTTCTTTAACTCCAACCTCAGTATCGTCACGGCTTCTATAATCCCAGTTATAGATAGACTTCTAATCGAGCCAGCTGTTTGCCAAAACAATCGCACGCGTCCCTATGCGATTCCCAGCGTAAGAGTCTAGTATCTTTGGTTTGGCAGCCATTGGGCCATACGTTACGCGGAATGATCAGCTACCGTGATCTTGGGCTGATTGAGTCTGTGTGCAGCTGTTTGCGGTATTATATAGTTTTGATATTGAGTTTTGTGATTTTGAAATGGAATTGTTAAAGGGGTTTTTACGGACCAATCCAAATGAGGACTAAGTCAGCTAAACCTTTTTCTATAAAATATGTCGGTTTGTAAAGCTGGCTGGATAGTAATAAAACGGTTATTACAAGCGTTTACACCTTACGACATTTCATAAAAACTTTCAAGTACTTATTTTCCGAAATAACTGAACCGATTTTAATGAAACTTCATACGCATAAGCAAGACACATAGGTCTAGAAAGTCACTAAAAACATTTTCGAAAAGTCTTTAAAAAAATGATTTCTGTTATTATAGATAATTTATAATCGGTCTAATTTAGCTGTAACGCAATTTTTAGAAAAAAAAATAACTTTTAGACCTATGTATCCTGCTTAGGCGTATGAAGTTTCATTAAAATCGGTTCAGTCATTTCGGAAAATAAGGACTTCAAAGTTTGTATGAAATGTCGTAAGGCGTAATCGCTCTTAAACTAAAAAAATGGAAACATTTTTTAAAAGGCATTCTATTTGAATCGTTTGTCGCATTTGTTTTTAAAAGGCAGCTAAAAAAAAAATACAAGCTTTTCATAAAAGCTGACGTCCGCGTTTTTAATTTACCTTCCACCCGAAATGCTTGTTCTAAAAGTCATAGCACTAAACAAAAACACAGTCGACAAACGAAACAAGTGACTAACAGAACAATTTTAGCGCGTTCTAACTTCCAAAGTGTCATCTCATACATGATAGCGAGCGGCGATAGTCAGGGCGATTGTCACGGCTACTCGCTCCCGGATGGAAGAATTAGCTCGCCTCAGTCAGTCAGGCCCAATTCCCAGGCAGACTTGCAACGAGACGTTAGGCATTGTATTTTTACATTTGGACTCCATCCAAATAGTATTCCCCGAGTTATCAAAAAATTCTAATTCCCATTGATACGGACGCATAGCGTTAAACACTAACTAATAAGGGTGTCTTGTATTTAGTTAAAAGTTATTTTTGATTGTATTGATTGGAATGTTTTATTATATAACTCAAGCACTAAAGTTTCGAAAGGTCATCATGTCTGTTTAGTGTTATTGATAAAATAACATCGTTTGCAGAAATAATGAATTTAATCTAGCAATTAAAATGTTTACGTCTAGTGATGGGACTTACCGGTGTCGGTATATCACTGAACTATTATTTTTGTCACTTTTAGTTCACTTGGGGTGGTATTTTTTTGTTATATTGTTGTGTGTTCGTATATAGTTCGGTACATCACGTAAGTTGGCGCGCTGCCGGCCGACGAGCGGTACGCTCGATCGTGTCGCGACTACTGCAGCGGTTGATTGTATACCTACCTTTGTAGGGCTGGGAAATACACGGTTTTGTCGGATATCTAGTTTTTTTTTGCAATTTGTGGAATATGATTCTGGATGGTTTTCTGAATCAATTTGCTTTTGTTTTCGGGAGATATACTTCTTGTAAAAGGTGAATTTGTGGCACTACCTAAACTCAGATAGGTAGATTATACCGATTATGTAATAGGTACGCACGACGATAATCAAGCAATACAAAACCAATTTCTGCAGATCTCTCACTGTATTGGAATTCTATACAAAGCGAGGCAAAGTTATACTGGAAATTTTCAGGTTGATGTGTCGCCGTGTGTACCCAAATTTTAAATTATTTTTCTGCTGGATGGATTCGATGAGGTAAATACATAATAATATTGAACTCATAATGAATTAATAGATTATTAATGACGATAGGTAAACGTTTTGAGGATAATTTTTGTAGCATTAGTGAAGAAATACAAGGCCAATTAAAATTGTTATGTTTTTACAATACTAAGTACAAAAGGTTATACTGTAGTAAAATTTAATATAATATAATAATAATACATACTATAATATATACTAATAATAATATACACTATAATTTAAAATATATCCTGGTAGGTAAACCATAATAATAACCACAACACATAAAAATGTTCCACCTCAATGGACTCCGCAATTTATTAATCGTAGAAGGTACCATTTTTAAACCATTGTTTGGTAACCGAAAAGCGTGTCCCATCCCTACACCCGTCAGTTCTACCGAGCAAGTGGCAACCGCGTGCCGTCAATTTAACTAATATAAAATAGGAGAATGTGCGTCCGGTGATCTCATGATACTCATTATCATCCGTTGATGACCTATTTCTAGCTGTTACTGGCAAAACAAATGAATTCAACAAAAAAAAAAAAAACCGGCTAAGTGCGAGACAAACTCGCACACACACACAGGGATAAGAAACTTTGACATATTTTTTTAAGAACTATCGATAGACCCCTCCGGGCGTTTTCACAACTGCGATTCGCAACTAGTTGCGAAGTAAGAATTTTTATTTTTTGTTCGCAACTAGTTGGGAATCAAGAGAACTTTTTCCTTATCCGCAACTAGGCATCCTAAAGAAACAATTTCGTTACCATTTACGAAAATAGTACATTGTTACCCCAAGGGTGAAAGTAACTGATTTAGTCCAGAGACGGGGTTTGGCGCTCGAACGAAGTGAGGGCGCCAATAGTTCGAGGGATTAAATAAGTCTTTAACCCGAGGTAAACACTGTGCTTTTCATTACGAATACAAGGAAAGTAAAAATAAAACCATGGATTAGCTAAAGAAAAAATTAGTAAATTTTATTTCGGATTGCCGCTTTACCACCTGTTTTGTTTTTTTTTCTGTGGTCCGCCAGCCATTCAGCAATTATTTTTCTTTTTAATCATTGAAAAGTGGTAAATATTTTGCCCAACTCTATGTTATTTTAAAGAAACTAAATTATAATAAAGTTATTTAAAAAATATATATTCTTTAATCAATACTTAACTTTAAGTTATTTCAATTTTACATCGTGGCTGCATAGAAAGTTGGAACATGGTTCAATAAATATGTGTAAATAGAAGAACTACTTAGTTTTTTTTTAATAATTTGACATCTGTCAGTTGAAAGCGATTCTCCCTAGGGATGAAAAGTATTACTTTCATCCCGCTCCTCAGGCTACTTCAGACCTACTTTCAGAGTATGAGTAATGAAAAAGTTATTTTTCTCCTTATTCGCAACCTTCGTTGTCTGTTTGTTGACACTCTATTTACGAATAGACACTACGTGTACATAGTTAAATACGTAGGGGAAGGTTGCTATGAATGGACCACTTAACTTTATGACCTCATATCTCAAAAAGTATAAGTGTTAAAATGAAAGCAGTTTATTATTTTTATTTCGTAAGATCTTTATTTGTAATAATCAAACTCTCAAACAGTTCGGGCTAACACTTTTTTATATAAACGAAGAAAACTGAATCTTGGGCTGTTGCCTTCTTTGGACCATGAGCACCTTCATTGAACCACTAAGTTGCCATCAATGGACTTCGAGAAATTTGTTCTAGAGGTCCATTCGAGGCAACTAGTTATTATTATCAATTTATTTCCTAAAATAAATAAAAGCTCCTGCTCTAATTCTGAAGGGAGGTCACTTTCGGAACTCAGTATTTGGACGTGTTCTTTAGCTTTCTGGTTAAATCCATCTAACCTTCGTTTCTTTCGGCACTCCATATATTCTTCTTGCTTCATTTAAACCAACTCTTTGTTTCCTTACCGATTGTTTCATTCCATGCAAAGTACTTTCTTTTATTTGGCGACATTCTGGAATTTTAAATTTATATAATTATTATGACCAAAAAAAACGATCAAAAGTTAGGTACTATGATTGGACCGGTCCAACGGTGGAACTGTCTTGAGGTCCATTGATGGCAACCAGGTACTGGTTAAGAAAAACTAAACTAAAATACACATGGTCATGATTTGCCAAAAAGTAATAATACTCATGGAATCTCAAATAAACTGTCCGATATTTCATAACAGTGCACGCAGACAAATATGAATACAATGATACTTACGTCAAATTGTTCTGAGCGAAATTATAAGATTTTGACCGTCGCAATCACAACCACACGCGTCACTCCTCGCTATGTGCCGCAGCGTCACTGGGGTAAGAGGGGGGTGCAACGGTGTTGCCAGGGACTCGTTTCGACTAGTTTGGGTGTTGCTACCTTGCACAGTTTTGGAAATACCTTGGTGGTCCAATGAAAGCACTAGTCCAATGATCGCAACCTTCCCCTAGATATTCTTTTTTTCAATCCTCAGTTGCATGTATGGAGGGCCATCCATGTTTATATTTTCATTATTATTGCACATCACATTTTTGTAGCGGTTTTTAGAATGCACCTACCTGCGCTCCAAATTGTGAACTATGTGGTGCCAATAGCAAAACAATAAAAATTCTTAGACATACGGACGGACAGACGGACATACAGAATCCGTAAGGGTTCCGTTTTTCCGTATACGAAGGCACAGACATCTGCCAATCGTTTTCAAAACCGTCCATATTTCTTGAAAGACTTTCTATAAGACTGACATAAGCTTTTCAACAGCATTTTGTCAATCCCATGCATTTCTGACGCATTCAGCATCGTTATCGCTGGTAGATGTGTTTATCAAGGCCATAGGGTCAAGTTCAAGTATTATTTAATCTGTTATGAAGTATAAATTTATTGTTTTTTTAGGAAGATGGCTCGTGGCTAAATAATAACAGCAAAAAACAACTAGGATGCACCCTACGAAACAAGGGTGCGCACCGTTTCCGCATCAAAAAAGACGGTTGTTATAAGTTTGACGTGTGTATCTGTGTGTCTGTCTCAATCAAATCAGTTCATCCGTTTAGCAGCTATGATGCCACCATAGCTGCTAAACGGATGAACTGATTTTAATAGAATAGGTTGGTTTCATTTGTAACGTATTTTAATCGAGAGTGTTCTTTGCCATGTTTCATGAAAATCTGCTCAGCAGTTTGAAGATCATCACTTCTATTCTAGTTGATGAAGGGATACAAACAACTTCCATAGGTCTGGTCGATTTGAAATTTGGAATCTTGTCCCTTGTCACTATGGGCATTGCCGGCGGTGAGAAAATTGGAGGGAATGGGGGGAAGTCTATGCCCAGGAGCGGGACAGTCATCAAGGCAAAGAAAAAATCAGAAATAATATAAGTTTAAAAAGCATGAAGACCGCTTAGCACATGCACAAAACTAACCGGAACCCCGACGCTACCACGCTTGGATTAATTTATTTTTGGGTTTTAGAGGTGTAGCGACCTACAAAAAGCAACTTACTACAAAAAGTACTAGAGCGCCATCTATGACGACTACTACTACTACGACGGAAGAACAAACATCAATTTCCTACATCGCGCAAGCAGAGTTTACATTGACTTAAGACTATATACAGAAACCCGACAACAACTGTCGGGCAGTTGCCCGCCAGACCAACACCTGTCTGGTAGGAGGATCCTCCCTTTTCAATGGAGTATTGAGGAACTTTACACCCTGTTCCTCATACCTCTAAAGAGGTTTTTAGTGTCGGGGGTTTTTTTAATCTGTATTTAATTTTTATTTCATGCTTTTTAAACTTGTATTATTTTTTCATAGCCTTGAAAAAGGAATGGGGGAGGTTTATACCCAGGAGTGGGACAGCCACTCCTGGGCATAGGCCTCCTCCCATTCCTTCCACTTTTCTCGATGTTGTGCCTCTTCTCGCTATTTAACGAAAACAAAAAAAGATATAATTTAAAAAAAAAAACCGAGCGGAAGAGAGGGTCCGAGGGTGAAGGGAGAGATTGTGGCCGCCCCACCTGGCGATGCCCATGGTGACAAGTGACAAGATTTCGAATTTCGAATCGACCAAACCTGTGGAAGTTATTTATAATCCTTCATCAACTAGAGAACAGGTGATGATCCTCAAACGGCTGAGCAGATTTACTCGTAACATAATAAAAACTTTTCAAACAAAACCAATTTTATCAAAATCCGGTAACCCGTTTGCGTATTGCCAAACTGTATACTGACCCAGACCGGGGATGCTCTGAGTATGATCGCAGTTTGCCTTTGTAGTTGAAGAGCAAACTGTATACCTATTCAGAGAGTGTCTGAATCAATATACATTTTGCTTTAAAATACTAGAGCAAAATACATACGAGTGCAGACGTCCATACTTTCCAGTGTCGGGTTTAGTATGTAATATGGCATCGATAATTTAGAGCAAAATGCATGCGAGTGCAGACATGTTTTATTTTTTGCGACCTTGACTCCTTTTTTTCGTCAGTGGCCGTGACTTCATTTGCAATTACGCACGTGTCAAGGTTATTCTTTTACAAATAAAACAATTATTTGCCAATCGAATATAAACCGAAATTACAAATATGTACAATTTACTGTGTGTCAGTACATCTTTCTTATGAAAAATTTATAAATACTGGAATTGGAAACACTTATAGTTTTTTTTAACACCCTTTATAGTTGTTACAGTTCAAATTTATTTTTAGTCATACTTACAACGGGTTTTCTTTAGTTAAAACTTAAATTAATTCACAGTAGGTATGTTTTTAAGAAAAGTTGTTTAGCTTCACGAATAGGCATAACAGCATAACAAAAAAAATACGGGAAATTATGAAACACGTTTTAAAGTTAGTTACAGATATTCGCGTGTCACGGTTTGCTTTACATACAAGCGAGCGAAATGCATACATTCTCAGATTGCTCTGAGCTCGTATGTACTTTGCTCCAATTTGTTGCAAGCAAAATGCATACTGTCTCAGATTGCTCTGAGCTCGTATGCACTTTGCTCCAATTTATTTGTGATTTTAATGAGCACGATGTAGTTCAGTACAGACTACGGGTGTCCGGGGCCGTATACAGTTTGGCAATACGCAACCCGTTTAGGAGCTACAATACCACAGACAGACACACAGATACACAGATCCACACGTCAAATTTATAACATCCCTCTGTTTTGGTCGGGGTTAAAAATAGCCTCCACCTGGCATACAGATGCTCTGGGCCTCAAGTCTGCTATTACAATAGTGTTAGAATGGCCTATCATTGATTTCATAATTGTTGATTTTGACAAGTTTGGTAATCTACTAATATAATGGCGTCATTATGACTTCCCAATGGCCAACCACTGACACTCCATTGAAATAAATGGCTTAGAATGGTAATCTGGTACATAATGACAAATGAATGATTGACTTGATAGACAATTTGACTTTGACAGCTAAACAGATAAAATATTGAGGTTTCTAAATTCACATTTATGTTTTCTGCTATTTACAAACTTCTTACTACTTCAGATTGCATATAACACTAATAAATAATATGTAAAAATATATATAAATGAAATTTGGCATGAATAAATGTTCAAATTTAGTAGTAGTTTTTCTAAAATCATTTCTACTACCGTTAGTAGAAATGATTTTAGAAAAACTACTACTAAATTTTAGAATAATGGCAATACACTAATGTCATTATAACACAATTCTACCATTATGAATTTAGCAGATTACGAACTTTTAGCAAAATGATAACGGGATTGTGTTGGAATGACAATATTTATAAAAATAGCAGACTTGAGGCCCTGGACAGTGGGCAGGCCTGAAGTGGAACTATTAAAACAGTATCAAATAGAATTCCGCATTAAAAGCTGATAAACTTTAGAGTAGGGCGTACCCGTAAAAATCGAACCATCAACTTTCGAAGACAAGTTGGGAACCCGGGTACGGGTACCCGTGTTCCCAACTTGTCTTCGAAAGTTGATGGTTCGATTTTTATTATATCGAACACGTGTCGTGTGTCGATACTTCAGTTGTATCGATGTTTCTTCTATCGATGCTTTAATGGTGCGATGTAACGTTTGTGCGAAAAATCCTGTTCCGAAATACCATACAGCGATTGCTCATCCCGTATCAGTTATGGACTTTACTCGTGTTACAGTAATTAAGAAAGATAATTATCATAAAGGTCTGATCGTTTGATTTCTCAAGATGCGTATCTAAAGTGCCTACTTCGACATATGGTCTTCGACGTAGGTCCGGTGACTTGAAACAATAGGTCACTCTATATGTAAATAGCTAAGGGACAATACCAATAATATTATAACAGGTGCAAACCATTATCTTCAAACAACCTTGTGGCGCATATCTGTTCAAAAAGAAAAGGCTGCTGCTAGGGCCGGATTATCCCTTAGGCAGATTAGGCAACTTCCTAGGGGCCCTGCATCGGGTAGGGGCCCCGTGTGCACACAAAGAAATTGTTTTTATCTTTTCATTAACTTAAAATTAACGGTGCGTCGCGAAACCTCGCACACAAGCGCGACGCGGCGCGGCGTGGCGCGGCGCGACTTCGAATCGATTACTCGATTCTTACGTAACGTATTAGGATAGTGTCCAGGAGTACCGCTTTCTGAATCTAGCCCTAGATTTATCTGCCTAACGAGATTGATATTTTATTATAATTATCTACTTTTGCCGATAAAGGTCATGCGAATATGTTGCAGATGATATCTTAAAATTGGGTTGTCCGACGGACTTAAATCTTTTTGGATAATCATTATTATGAAGGCATAATAATGATTATCCAAAAAGATTTAAGTCCGTATATTGGATTCATTTTGATTTTGAATGTTAGAGTAAGGACTCTAACATTCAAAATCAAAATGAATCCAATATCAATACAAACATAAAAGTCGATTTTCAAGTTACGTAAACAAATTATAAGTACACAAAACAAATTTCGAAATTTTCGATACGTTAGGAACAAGTAATCGATCAACGAGTTGATGCCGCGGCGCATTGCCCCGCGGCCGCGGCGCCGCGCGATATTGCGCGGCGGGCTCGGCAGCATACAAAATGTTCTACGAATCTTTTGTTTCTTGTCGCGGAGAGTGTCGTGGCGTGCCGCGTGAAGTGACAATAAAATCAGAAACGCGTCGCGTCGTTCCGCGCCAGTGTGAACAGTAGCTCGCGTTTTCATGGAAATTGTTCTACGTAGGTTTTAAAGCCGCGTGCCGCGTCGCGCCTGTCTGCGGCAGTCATATGGATCCCTTTATTAATCTATTACAATGCAGGGTCATATTAACAAAAAAAAACAAGCTTTGGTAATAAACGGAGAATTTCCATTTCTTGTACCTACTAAGATTTTATGAATGGCAATATGATGAAGTAAACTTATGCTAAATTTATTCAGAAAACAGTAGGTACTTCTAGACACTGCGCGTATAATATTGCTATGAAGTTCGTATCTGAAGATCCTTGACCACCGTAGCTTGGACCCTATTCCCGATGCTGGCGTGCTAGTATATTTTATAATTGTAATATTTTTCATGTACCTACTTATATGTTACTAAATTTTTACTTATATGTAAGAAAATTAAGTAAAGGATATAAAAATAAATATGCAGGTATTTAAGAAGGCAGCGTTTGGTTATAATTCTGTGTTCTTGGTGCTTTAAAACTACGTTTTTCTACTTATATCAGGCTTCTGATTTTCATATGACAGACGATCGAAGGGCACACCGAATTAGGTTTGAACTGTGACTAACCACGCGCGAGCCGAGCGAGCGAAGCGAGCGGTATTAGTGGCTTCTGACGAGCGCCACATCGAAGTTCATCGCAGTGTTGTGAATTTTTGGATTAGTATATCTTGACAAGATAAACCGGTAAACTGGTTTTTCCTAGGACAAACCAGTTTGGCGAAAAATCTGGCGATAAGTTATTGGCTGATAAGTTGATAACATTTATATTGGCGTATTCTTCAAATGTGTGCGAAGGACTCCATGTAAGCCAATATCACGTGTGGAAAATCTGATTCAGTTTTTATTCAGCCACGAAACTTATAGGTTATTTCAGCTGTAAATTATTATATTCGCCCAAAAAGCATAACAAGATTGTTTATCGATATGCTAATGAAGCTTAATCGCGTTTCGCAATCTGAAAGTCAAGGTAAATGGCCGTTGAAGGCGGGGGGGAATACCCCTGAAAAGACCCGCGTAAGCCAGCGTATACACTGACAATTGTTAAAAGCGATGTGTTTTTTACGACGGTACAGAATTTTCAACTCTTCGAGTGGAACTGAGAATTAAAAATCGAACAGAGCCTACCTACCTTAGTTCCCACATGATAAGGGGCGAGCCTATTACCATCAATCGGCACAAACCCAGACTCAGACTGAAAAATTCAAAAACAATTTGTCCGACCCAGGAATCGAACCCCATGGCCTCATGCTCAGCAGCCGACCGCTAGACCAACGAAATAGTATGGTAAAAAAGTATCTTTATAATTATGTACCTACATACATAGACTGCTAACATAACCTTTCCTTTTGGTTTCCTCGTAGTCTGTATAAATCTTAAATCTATATTAATAAAAATGAATGTTGGTAAGCGCATAACTCAAGAATGGCTGGGCCATTTCGACTAATTTATTTTTTTGTATGTTCCTTACAGTCCACAGAAGGTTATAAAACTAAAAAAAAAAAATTGTGCTTGGAGTCCCTCCGCGCGGAAGAAGTGAAACTTCGTAATGTGGAAATGAGAGCTTTCATACCCCCTCCATGGCAGCGTTAAACTTTTAACGCAACCTTTTTGGAAGTCGCATAAGAAGTTTCACTACAAAAAAAATAAACTTTTGACAGAACGATTTCTGTCCGGCCAGCTAGTCGGGAATAAAAGCACCCGTAAACACGTGGTCTTACACGTACCAAAAACATGGTAAGTCTATAATGGAAACGTACTAATTTATCTGGTTATCACTGTTCGTTGATACGAGCTTTGATTATTTTGGAGAACATATTGGGTATCTCTGAAAATATTCATGTTTTTCGGTGACACCATGACGTGTCGCCAGGAACGGACTGATGCAAGACTTTGCAAAAGGTTCGAGTCTAACTACGTTTTAGGTTCAAACTTGGTTTCAAACATACATAACATCAAGCCTGTAATCCCCGAAGTGCAAGGCAGAGTTATACCCACTAGTACAACTACACTTGATCAGTTATGTTTAAGTCCTAAGTACCTAGCTAATAGGCTACATCCAGTTTGGTAACTTTCCTGATTCGTCAACTAAACAAAAGACGTACAAAACAAGTGACAAAAAGTTCTCTTTCGGAACTATTTTAATCTTAGTACATCGAGTTCCGTTTGATCCAACATCAAGGATTTTCCTTATTTACCTTAATCTGAAATCACAAGTAAGTAGGTAGACTAAAGAAAGTTTCTGGCTGTTTGTGTCATCATCATCAGTCTATAATGTTTCCACTGCTGGGACACAGGCCTCCTCTCTAGAGGGAGTGGGTTGTAGTAATCCACCACGCGGGCCCAGTGCGGGTTGGTAGATGTCACATGTCTTCGAATTTTTAGTTCTAGGACATGCCGGTTTCCTCACGATGTTTTCTTTCACCGTTTTTGAGGGCAGTGATGATGAAATAAATGACACAAAGTATTGCGCCTGCCAGGGTTCGAACCCACGGCTTACTGCTCGTAAGTCGGGGCTGCCACCACTGGGCCACCGTCGCTGCTGTTTGTGTATGTGAGTATAAATGTTTGTAAACGCACCCACGTTACAGGAGAAATTCCTAGTGTGGGGCAAGGTCTTAAAAAATGAAAAATAAAGTAGGTTAATGTTTATGAAATTTCCTTATTTGTTAGTCTAATGATCAATGCTTGTTCTTGCGGAGAGGTCTGTGGCCTATAGTTGGATGTTTATAAAGGCTGTGAATATTGTTATGATGTTATACTTAAGTACATAGATTCGGTGGTTGCGTTATAAGTACAAAATTATAGCATGATTTATAGAACAAAAAAAAAAACAAAATTTTTCATTTGCCAAGTAGTGAAAACTGTTTATCAAAAACTATTAATATCCCTAAAACGCCTCTCCACTTTCTAGTGTTATGACTGGGAAGAAGTGGCAAAAGAGACTCCCCAGTCACACATCTGTCTGTTTAGTAAGAAGAATTTGTTTCTATACAATATAGTATGCGAACAATTAATATGACATTACAACGAAACAAAGTACAAAACACTCAATAAAATTAATTGCCACATGTCAGCTAGCACAAGCCAATACATGATACTGTTTGCCCCTTTTATGTGTACTTACATCTTAAAAGCGTTTACAACTTACGGCATTTCATACAAAATTTCAAGTCCTTATTTTCCGAAATAACTGAACCGATTTTAATGAAACTTAATATGCATAAGCAGGATACATAGGTCTAAAAATTTATTAAACAACATTTTCGAAATATCTTTTAAAAAAGAAGATAATTGGAAATTTCTGTTTCTAAAGAAAATTTAAAATCGGTCTAATTCAGTTGTAACACTATTTTATAAAAATGTTTTTAGTAAATTTTTAGACCTATGTATCCTGCTTATGCGTATTAAGTTTAATTAAAATCGGTTTAGCCATTTCGGAAAACAAGGAGTTGAAAGTTTGTATAAAATGTCGTACGGCGTTAAAGCTCTTAATATAAAAGATGGATGGGAAACTGACGCTAAAACCTTGACCACGTTTTCAGTACATCATTCTGAACCCTTCTAGATCTTATTTAAGAAAATTTGCCGTTGTGCCTTCCACCTTGACTAAAAATCAAGTGCCATTATGTTTGTACACACTAATATCCGAAAACAACCTGATTTTAATTTAATGCAATTTTGTAAATGATTATTTTTGGTTGGTCCCAGCAAAGATAGGATAGTTTTGTACCCGAAAGAAGCAGGGGAGGGTATATCTCTCTCTCTCTCTCATTCTAATATTGTCATGATTGTCCAGGATGCGGAAAATACCTTTTGATTCCGTAAATATCTTAGAAAACTAGAAATTAATGTTCTTACGAAAATATTATTTAATTTGTTTTCATTGTTACCCTTTTGTTAGATTAAACACTGTTAGATGGCTCCACCTTAATTGCAACGCCACAATATAAATCTTCGAATTTTAAGTTATTCATATACGAAAAAAAAATATTACAAACGAATTTTTCTCTGAAAATCCGACCACGAAACTTCTTGACACCTTTTTTAAGTAATTTTGTATAATTGGACCCGACTAGCACGCTATATAAGAATTACGTCGATTAATCGACGATATCTAAAAATAATCGTTTAAGCTTTATGCCGTCTATCCATCATCATCATCATCAGCCTATATAGTGTTTATATCTAAAAATAATCGTTTGAGCTTCAAGCCGTCTATTCATCATCATCATCATCATCATCATCAGCCTATATAATGTTCCCACTGCTGGGACACAGGCCTCCTCTATATGAGAGGGAGTGGGTTGTAATCCACCACGCGGGCCCAGTGCGGGTTGGTATATGTCACATGTCTTCAATTTTTTTTTGCCGGATTTGCTTGTTTCTTCACGATGTTTTCCTTCACCGTTTTTGAGAGCAGCGGTGATTAAATAAATTATACAAAGTAATAAGCCTGCGTTGGTTCGAACCCACGGCTTATTGCTCGTAAGTCAAAGCTGCCACCACTGGGCCACCGCTGCTGTCAGTAGTCTATTAATATAATATATTTATAGAGTGACAGTGATTTCTTTGGAGCAGGTATGTAGAGTGGACTGGCCAACGGTCATCGGTCGCTACCTTTAACCCGAGTTGAGAGTGGTTTGTTCCACTCAATACCGATGAATGGCCACTTGCAGTCACGAGTTATGAACTGACTGTGTGGAGCTTATTTGAATTATCAAATTGACATAGTACGCCAATTTTCCGCGATGTGGCCTTTCCATACACCATCAAAGAATTATAGTTGTCATCATCATCATCATTTCAGCCCAAAAGACGTCCACTGCTGGACAAAGGCCTCCCCCAAGTGTCGCCACATTGACATTTTGGGGGGTTTTGCCATAATCGCCACGCTTGGCAGGCGGGTTGGCGATCGCAGTATGGTTACTGCAAAAGCACAGAGAACGCTGCTGTCCATTCTCTGGCAAGTCTTTTAGTCGCCTCTTACGACACCCATGGGAAGAAATGGGATGGTGCTATTCTTTACGTCCGACACCATACAGAGCGAAAGATATTATAGTTGTGCTTTGAATTTATTGGAAATTTATGCTAGAAGTATAAACCATGACGCCTACCATGACGTCTAAAAACATGATTGTTTTATTCCTTTTCCGGTGTGAGTAAGAGATGGCACTAGACATCCTGTATAGCTCCGTCTCTTTCCCACACTGGAATAAGTGTAAAACAATACACGGTAGGCCAGCTGAATTATTGTTTTCCATTAATTGATATTATCGCAAGTGGCTCGTTAGTCTAGTAGTCGCAAGTGCCGACTGATGAGAGTGAGGTCGCAGCTTCGATTCGCAGATCGGGCAAAGTGATATTGAGTTTTTCCAACAGGGATTTCTCAATCAATCAAAATATTTTTATTTTACAGAGGCCTACATGGCCACTTATAAAAGGTCCACAAAAAGGTGCTCGGTTCGGGTTGGTCGTTTCCTATGGAGAAGAACCGGCAAGAAACTCCATGGTTACTCTTTTAAAATCATTTGGTTTTACAATATTTCTGTTACAGCTTTAGTACTAAAGTATGGGAGGACATCGTAGGCCCGACAATAAGTCGGTGCTTACTACAAAACGTAGCAGCCTTGTAATTTGGATTTGGAAATATGCTCGCTTCATATCACATGGTACATAAACGTAAGTGGCGGAATGTAGGTGTTCCATTTAGGCATACCTCCGCCTAACTCTTCGGAGATTACAAGCATGGTGTTATACATATTTGTTAAAAGTGTTTTTATTGCAACTTGTTGAAAATTACAGCTCTTTCTGGACCTGACTTTTCTGCAATTTAAAAGTGTACTTAATCTATTTGTTAGCCTATTGTCGTAAAGATGGGCAAAATTCAAGACTCCGTGACTGCTACTGAGATTTTCCCGATGGAAAAACCCAATAACACTTTGCCCGGGATTTAAACCCAGAACCTTTTGCTCAACGGTCGCGTTTGCAACCACTGAACCAACGAGGCAGCCCAGAAAGAGCTGTCATATTCCCATGCATCATCATCATCATTTCATCTGAAAAACATCCACTGCTGGACATAGGCCTCCCCTAAGTGTACATAACCCGATTTTGCCATAATCGCCACGCTTGGCAGGCGGGTTGGCGATCGCAGTACGGTTGTCACAAAAGCACAGAGAACGCTGCTGCCCATTCTCAGGAAAGTCCCGCAGTCGCCTCATCCTATGGGACATATTCCTATTGGACAAGTCACAATAACAGAACATTAAACTACTTAATAAAATGAAGAAGCAGTCTATCGTATAGACGACTCTTGGGTAATGACAATCTTATCTAAGTAAGGCCCTAACACTTACTTAATCACGTCCGTCCGTAGATAGCAGGTGAATGGTCTGTTGCATTCACCACTGTGATTACAGATACAATATATAAATTATTATCCATTACTTTAGTTTATCAAGTATTTGTACTTAGATAGCGATCTTTACTGATTTTAGCAACATTCAGCAAACATTGCCCCACACTCGGAATTTCGTGCGTGTGTATCGTGGGTGCGTTTACAAACATTTAAACTCACATACACAAACAGCCGACCCGGAAAAACTATCTGTAGGCCATACAAATGTTTATTCCGTGCGGGGATCAAACACGGGACACGTAGCGCAGCAGTCGATCGCTCAACCACTGCGCCAACCGTGCCGTCAATTTAAACTGCTGATAGATAGAAGGAATATCATATCGAAAGTATATAAGGGTCTACCAAATTATCTACGACGTGAGAGGACGTGTAATGTGGCTTACGAATTAGCCTACAATGCACAATGGGGTGTACGATATAGCCTACGACGTAGCCTAACATGGGGCCTACGATTTGGCACACGACATATGGCAAAATGTGGTCTGAGACATGGTATTTGACGTACCCGAAATTTTGGTATAAGATATGTTCTTCAATGTGGTCTACGTGATCTTTTATCGCAGCCCAAAACGGGCCATAGCCTACGACGTAGCCTTAAATGTGGTCTACGATTTGCCCTACGCCGTAGCTTACAATATGACCTACTAAGACTACGGCGTAGCCCAAAATATAACCTAAGATGATGGTCGAAGCTCTATAAAATAATTGTATCAGCATTACAACTGATCCGGTTACGAGAATTCTTTTTCTTTACCATCAAACTCCAGCCTTCAAGGTCGCCATCCGTAACCATTGGCCCGTCAGATGTAGTAGCTCATCAATTGTGTAACAATCGTACAAAAATAAATACAAAATCAAAAAATGGGATCGTGGTCTGCGGTCGAGGCAGGAATAAACCAGAGAACGCCAGACGTCACACAACAAAACCACTATAACCAGACCTGTACTATTCAACTAACTGTATATAAACACTCCTGAGTTACAAAATTCTGGGAGAGGTAGGGTAGGTCTAGTGACAGTGGTGTCGTGGCCTGAATATGGGTCGGGTCAGCGATGCCAGCGCCTGTTGTGTTTTATAATTAGTTTAACCGCCTCACTGTGACACTTTAACCGATTAGAATGAACTCGAAAGGGGGATAGAATTCTTTCATATGATAAACAGCTGTTGCTATAAACTGGGGGGCTTACACAATCTATACGATGTAACATCTGATGGTGAATCTTGAATGCAATTGCATCTATATATATACTTAATATCTAAGCTGAAGAGTTTGTTTGTTTGGTTGAACGCGCTAAATTCGGGAACTACTGGTTTGAATTGAAGAATTATTTCAGTGTTGGATAGCCCATTTCTCGAGGATACCTAGGCTTTATTACATCACGCTACGACCAATAGGAGCGGAGGATCAATGAAAAATGTTGCAAAAACGGGGTAAATGTGATGCAGACTGAATTGCACGGGTCAGCTAGTGTCAGCTAGAATGTAGTGAAATAAAAAAATAAAATAAAGATCAATTATTATCATCAATGGTCTGGCCATATTAGCCATACAACCGATGACCGTTGGGGAGACAGTTAGGTGGGTCGTAGATAAAGATGTGTTCTTAATTGGAGACGGCGCAAGGTGGGACGCCCGGAGGCTCGGTGGAGCGACGATCTTCGCAGGGCTGGTAGCAACTGGAAGAGAATTGTTGAGAATCTAGTTAAGAGCGGTTACACCTTACGACATTTCATACAAACTTTCAAGTCCTTAATTTCCAAAATGACTGAACCGATTTTATTGAAACCACATACGCATAAGCAGGGTACATACTGCGTAAAAAATTTAATTAATAAAAAGTTATGGACTTTGTCTGAAATAAATGAATTAATATGAATCTGAGATTATTTAAAAATAAATTCCATGAATGGTTGTGTAGTCATAGTTTTTATAGTGTAAAAGACTTTTTAGACAGTAAATGTTAAAAATATGCTTGTGTAAATTTGTACGCTTATCACTGTTAAGCAAAAACATGTTGCTCTAGTTATTGTTTGTATTTTACCATCTTTTTATACCATGTTTGTCATGAGCAAATAAATATTATTCTATTCTATTCTAATAATAATAATAAAAAGTCACTAAAAACAGTTTGTATGAAATGCCCGTAAGGTGTAAATGCTCTTAAGTGGCGTACGCTTTATGAGGTCTATCTATGTTCAGAAGTGGATTGTTATAGGCTGATGATTATGCTGATGATAATCACCAGGAGTACGTCCAGCCTTTGCTTAGTTTGTGTTAGTGGTCTTCGTCCTAGATTTGATAAAGAGTTATTAAATGTTTTTATCAACAAAGTTCTGAGCAGCAGCTCGGATTCTGGATTGTTACCCAGTTAATGGTAATATCTTAGGTCCTGCGTTCGATTTCTGTTTGGGTAAAATGTTATTGGGTTTTCCTTAGGAGATTTCTCAGTAGCAGCCACGGAGTCTAGATTTGTGAACAGTTGATGGCTATAGGTTCGCCCCTGTTACGCGGGACTTAAACGTCACTGGCGAAATGTGGGTGTATGTACTATTAGGTACCACCTCTGCTTAAACATTCAGAGATTACAGGTACAGATGTTATTATGTTATGTAAATGTTAATAAGCCTCTTATTACTTAAGGCATAAACATAACTAGTAAAGTTTGGGCGTAGGTACTGTAGACAGACCTGACTGTCTGCATGTCTGTCAGGTGTCTGATCACAAATTTACATATTACCGCTTTAAGGGTAACAACACATGAGGTATTCTAATCGTTCTGCCTATCCCATAATACATATTCGCAATTATAAAACTGAAACATTCAAGCACTGCCATCTTGTGGCAGGGACAAGAGCTGTTTATGTTGACAGCAGTTTCAATTGTTCTTACATACGCCAATAGATGTCGTTGTTATAAAATCTGTGGTTCTTGATGAATGATGATTGATGGAATTGTAATTATTTGAATGTACATATTTGAAAATGAAATAAAAACAGATATAAAATATTTTATCATAAAATATAATAGAATAATTCTTCTTGAAATTAAAGTTATCTAGTATTAGGTAAACTACCGTAACCGGCACATTTTTAACTCAGTTTATATAAATTTATGGTAAAGTATAATAGCAACTATAAACATCAAAACATTTAGAAATCTGACACACAAAAGATCAAACTATTTAGGTAATACCAGTTAGTATTTTCGTTAAGTCAGTCGAAGTAGGTTACAAAAATGTGGACCCTAATATGATTATTACTTATTAGCGGCCAAACTTTTATAAGTAAAGTATTAACACATAGTGATATCTATAATTAGCCGTGGGCTGGAATTAGCAAATAACTTTAAAGTAGGTGACAAAATTTTCTGAGACATGCGAAAATCAATGACTTATGAAGGAAAGCAATTTTAATTAAAATTAAACATGTCGTTTTGGTTGTAGGTAATCATAAAGTTTGGCACAAATACCCTCTCTTTCCCATATCTTCCCGTGGGTGTCGTAAGAGGCGACTAAGGGATTTGCCAGAGAATGGGCAGCAGCGTTCTCTGTGCTTTTGTAACAACCGTACTGCGATCGCCAACCCGCCTGCCAAGCGTGGCGATTATGGCATAACCCCCCTTCTTGGGGGAGGCCTATGTCCAGCAGTGGACGTCTTTCAGGCTGAAATGATGACCCTCTCTTTGAACTCAGTGGGATTTGCATTTCTATTCTCTATCAATTTTACCCGACTGAGACAGGGTAGGTATTGTTATGTTTTAATTATTTTATATTTTAATGGCCGATAAACATATCAGCCATTAAAATATAAAATAATTAAAACATGGAATGGGTCCCGCTTGCTATGCGCGCTTGTTTTTTGCTTTTCTGTCGTTTTATTAGTTTTTATTATTTACTTTACTTTTTTATTTCGATTCTAGCGTCAATAGAACAAACTACAAATGCAGGTATTCGTTACACCATTTACTTAATTATTCTAGTTTGTTACAGTAAAATACAAAATACCGGACCTTAGCTAACCTATTAACGCTTCGATTAGTCAAAATCAGTGCATTCTGTCTTGATTCAGCAGAGTGAACACTTAGCTAAGCTCCTTATCTTACCCTATAGCGGCTTTCCACGCTCTCCGTGTATAGATAGGGTGGCGAAGAGTATAACCCGACTTCAAAGCCGGATAATAGTACCGATATCCGTGATAGCTTTCAAACTTACCTGTGAGATACCACGCAACCAGCTACAAGAAAAGGCTCCAAAACATAAAAAGCACCGACAAGGTGCTTTTTATGTATCTTTTTATATATCTTGCCTTCGTATTAAAGGATTGTATACCTAGATGGCAAGTTTCGAGTATACAGCAGGTAATTCAAAGGAAAAACCAATAGCAGCGGCAAAAACCTTGAAATTATAAAAATGCAATTCTTGCGTTCCTGTTCCGTAATGTCTTCTCCCCAGGTAAAATACTAGGAAGTGGAGTGTGGAGTGTAGAATGTGGAGTATGAGAGTGTAGAGTGTGAGCGTTTCTTAAGTAATTCTTCTTTCATTCTTCTTCTCGTTTCTTAATAAATAAAAAAAAAATAAAAAAAAATGTTGAAGTTCAAAAGTTTATGATTCTGAGCGCAATCATTAACCTTATCATTATTTTAAGAGCATTTACACTTTACGGCATTTCATACAAACTTTCAAGTCCTTAAAACATTTTCAAACATAGATTTAGTCATTTAGGAAAATAAAGCCTTGAAAGTAGTATGAAATGTCGCAAGGGGTAAACGCTCTAAGATACCTATGCCATCCTTAGGAATTAGGTGGGTGTTTACTTAAACTAAATGCAACTGTTGCATTATAATAAAAATATTAAAACAAGGGGAAACTTGGTTTACGTAGGTATACGAATACTCGAATCGTAACATCACGCTTTTAATTTCCGAAGGGTTAAAGAGGTCTTCTACTGAGTTCACTGATGTCAAGCACTTTTCACCCTTATGCCCTGAGTTATTAGGTTGAAAAGTGGTCGTACACCAACAATTCGAGAGTTATGTTTAAGCTCCATGCATTAGAGGTGAGCCTATTGTCATCAAGCGTGCACTGATCCAGACTTCATGGCTGCCACTAAGAAATTCTTGATAGAAGAGCCTGAAAAAACTTTAGCCGTCTAGGAATCCAACCAGGACCTCATTTTCAGCAGTCCACTGCGACCACTAGACCAATGAGACAGTTACTTGGTTTTAATACAAGACAATTACCTACAAGACAAACAACAGCCTTTTTGACAAGTTTCTACTTTTTTCCTGTTTGACAAGTATTTACACGCAATATTTTTATAATCACGGTGTTCTAATTTTATACGAACCCTATGCATATTTGAAACTGTCACTTATCATCATCATCATCAACCTATAATATTCCCACTGCTGAGACACAGGCCTCCTCTCTATGAGAGGGAGTGGGCTGTAATCCACCACGTGGGCCCAGTGCGGGTTGGTAGATGTCACATGTCTTCGAATTTTTAGTTCTAGGACATGCCGGTTTCCTCATGATGTTTTCCTTCACCGTTTTTGAGGGCAGCGGTGATGAAATAAATTACACAAAGTAATGTGCCTGCTTAGGTTCGAACCCACGGCTTACTGCTCGTAAGTCGGGGCTGCCACTACTGGGCCACCGCTGCTCTCCCGTTTTATCTGTCACTCGGTAACATGTTATTCTTCGTAATAAGTTTTATATGAAACAAACAATATGGGTTCTATAATATTAATATTCCAACATTAAACTTTATTCATAACAAAAATCGATGATTTAAATTTCTTCAAAGTAATATTATGCGTATTGATTATTCTATGTAATGATAATATGAGAAACAATTTATGTGAAAAGAATTTCCATGAAACAGTTAGCAATGAAACAACGCATAACGGTGAAATCCCTTCTATTACTGATTCTATCATTTTTTCACTCAGACCTGCACTTTACTTAATAGGCGTCTACGATTCCATTATCTTACCATTATAAGTGTTAACTAATTGCTCCTGTCTAGCAGCTCGACCTGCCAGCGTCTTCACACGCGAGAGACGATTTCGCTATACAATATAGGTAGTAAAACGTTTACTATGTATGTACACAGGGTGGAATTGAAGTCATGGACATTGTTTTAACCTAAGGCACTACTCACGATACTAATTGCATTAGGGCTTACTACATTTTAATGTTTCCTCTCTTGCATTAATAATATTTTTGATTTGCGTAATAGTGGCCCTAATGCAATTAGTATCGTGAGTAGTGCCTTTTATTTTTTTTTTTTTTAGGATGGGAAATCATCAAATGACTTCTTCCGCTCTGGGCGGAGCGGAAGGGAGTGTCAGACTTGACTGACTAAAACCCATCCATGTTCCTTCTTAGCCCTTTGCGTTCCAGGGGCACGGTATCTCTTTCGAACAACCCGCAGCCCTGGCAGGCATCGGCCCTCTCGGACCCCTTCCGATTTGCTGACATCTCCTTGAGGCGCGCGTGGAACACGAACGCGCCGTCGGCACGGACTGTCGGACGGATGGACGGTGAGCTAGCCCATTACTCACCGTCCACAGGCCCGCGCCTACGGTGGCCGGGGGCCACTGGTTGCCCCCCGACGCCCGGGGCGTCTCCCGCGGCGGCTGGGACGTGAGGTTCTCTCCCTCTCACGTTCCGCCACCTCCTTCGCTAGCATGACTGCTTCGCAGAAGGAGGCGACGGCTTCCCATTCCCTCTCGCTCCGGACCATGGATTGAACCAGGGCCGGACGCGAGAGGTCGCCGCCGCCAATCGCCGCTACGAGGACACGGCGGTGCTCAGCCCAAGCGGGGCATAGCTCCACAGTGTGCTCCACCGTGTCCTCCGGCCGATCCTCGCAGTGGTGACACCCGGGCGTTTCCTCCCGCCCGATTCGGTGCAGGAACCTCCCGAAACAACCGTGTCCGGTGAGGACCTGCGTCAGGCGGAAGGTGAGGGCGCCGTGGCGCCTCTCCAGCCACTCCTCAAAGAGGGGACTTATCGCCACTATTGTGGCGTGCCCTGCACGGGGTTGCGACAGTCGCTCCCTCCATGTCGCCATGAGATCGCGCCGGAGGTCTGTCCGCTGAGCGACAATTTGCCGCGGTAGCGGAGTTTCCCCCCGGCGTAGTGCCTCCGCGCGCCATTTGTGCAGGCACGCGAGGACTATCGCCTCCAGATCCCATGGCGGCAATCCGGCCAAGAGGCTCGCCGCCTCGCCGGAGATCGTGCGGTACCCCCGGATCAGCCTTACGGCTACCACCTTCTGGGGCGCGTTCAGGTAGTGGGCGGCTCGCCGCCTCAAAGAACGCGCCCACACCGGGGCCCCGTAAAGGGCCATGGACCGCACGACCCCCGCGTAGAGCCTCCGGCAGGAGGCGTTTGGACCCCCTAGGTTGGGCAAGAGCCGCTTGAACGCAGCCCCTGCCCGTTCCAGTTTGGGGGCCAAACGTCGGAAATGCTCCACGAAGTTCCACCGGCTGTCGAGGACAAGCCCTAGGTACCTCAGCGTCGACTCGACGCCGATGGGAACCCCTCCTACCGTCAGTATGGATCCCGACGGTGGCGCATTCCGAGGCCCATGAAAGCACATGGCCTCGGACTTGTGCAATGCCACCTCGAGACCCAGTTGCCGGATTCTCTCCACGACTATCGCAACCCCGCGTGTCATAAGTTCGGCCGCCGCCTCGTGCGACCTCCCTTGTGCCAGCACCAGCGTGTCGTCAGCGTAGCAAACTACACTGACACCGCTAGGGAGGTCGGCGCGCAGCACCCAGTCGTAGCCGATGTTCCACAAGGGCGGCCCCAGAACCGATCCCTGTGGAACACCGCACGACATCTCTCGCCGGTTCCATTCTCCGGTGCGACCGGGGTAGATGACGGCCCTATCCGTCAGGTAGTCCCCGACCACACGACGAAGGTAGGTCGGCACCCGGTGATACCGGAGTGCCTCCCTAATGCAGCTCCAGGGCATGGTGTTGAAGGCGTTGGCGATGTCAAGAGACACCGCCAAGACAACCCCACCCCTGGACACCGCATCCCCCGTCGTGAGAGCCCTCACGCGCATGATGGCGTCCACCGTCGAGCGCCCTCTGCGGAAACCAAACTGGTTCTCCGCAAGATCCGGCCCCATCCCCACAAGGTGCCCGGCGAGGCGGTTGGCAATGACTCTTTCGAAGAGCTTGCCCACCTCGTCGAGCAACACAATGGGCCGGTATGCGGACGGAGAGTCCGCAGGGCGCCCCGGCTTCCGGATGAAGACCAGCTTCCCCGTCTTCCAACGAAGCGGGAACTGGCCTCTCTCCAAGCAGGCGCTTAAGAGCCCTTCCAGTCGGGGCCCGAGAGCCTCCGAGGCCAGGACCCAGGCTTTGCCAGGCAAGCCATCGGGTCCCGGGGCGGTATTTTTGGCTTTAAGCCTGCCTACCGCCGCTCTCAGGTCTACCCCGGTCACTTCCGGAATGTCGTCATCGTCCTCGATGTGGTCCGCTTCCGGCACCGCAAGCGGCGGAGCCATAGGCGGGGGAGGATGTTCCCCTCGCAGAGGGAACAGAGCGCTCACCACGTCCTCCACGAGCTGAGGACGGAGACTCTGCGTCAGCGGGGGGGCCCAGGTGCGGAGTTTGTCCCGCACCATCTTGTAAGGGCGCCCCCACGGATCTCTGTCGAGAGTCTCCAGCATCTCCTCGCGGCCCAGGTCTCTGGCCCGCTGGACAGCCTCCTGGAGGGCGGTCTTCGCTGCTCTGTATCCCTCGTACAGCTCCGCCTCAATGGCTGCCGCATCCGGAGGGCGGATGCGGAGCCTGCGATGCCTGGCGTACGGGTGCCGCGCGGCTACGCACGCCTCGCGCAGAGACGTCAGCTCTCGCGACCACCAGTACACCTGACGCCGGGCGCTTCCTGGCCGAACTCGGGGCATTGCCACGTCGCAAATGTCGGACATGGCCTCCTGGAACCACCCTGCCTCGTTGTTAATGTCGGCAGGCCTGTTCGGTGATGTCACCCAGGCCTGCACTATCGAGGCTTCCAGGAGGAGCTCCCGGTCCAGCTGCTTCAGCGCCCAACGCGGACCACTCGGGGCCTGTAGGACCGGCGCGCTTGAGTCCTGGGCGGAGACATCAAACCGGATGTACCGGTGGTCGGAATAGGTCTCCACCCCCTCCATGACGCGCCAGTCAACGACACGCGGTGACAGAGCGGGGCTAGCGAACGAGATGTCCACCACCGACTCGCCCCGCATCCGCACACACGTGGGGACAGAACCCCGATTTAGGACGACCAGGCCCGCCTCCAGAGCCCAGTCCTCCACCATCCTACCCCGCACATCTGTGCAACGAGAACCCCAGGCCAAGTTTTTGGCATTGAAGTCCCCGAGCACAAGCACGGGGAGGGAATAGCTTCGGATGACGACACTCAACTCCATGAGGGAGTTGTGGAACTCGGCGAGAGTTCGGCTCGGGGAGAAGTAGACTCCCGCTACGACGATCTCCCCGAACCGTGCTGCTACGCAGCCCTGACCCTTCCTGACACTTTCAAGGGTCGGGGTACCGGCGGCGGCCGACGAAATTATGACCACTGAGCCGCTCAGGTCCTCCACCCAGTCTTCCCTGGGCGGGACGAAGTACGGCTCAGCGACCACGGCGACGTTAATCAACCACTCCGCCATACTCTGGAGCAACAGATCCTGAGCACAGCGGCAGTGGTTGATGTTCGCCTGGAGAAGGCGTAATGGGGCCATTATTGGCACTCCATTTCAGCCCCCTCCCGGGCCCCCTGTGAGGGCCCTGCAACAGATGTTGCAGCGGCAGTACTGGCGGCAGCCGCGGAAGCGACGGTGGTGGCAGCTGCGGCGGTGGCAACGGTGGAGGCGGTGGCTGCGGGCCTTCCCTTGCCCTTGGCCCTGGTGGGTGGTGCGCAGGCCCTGCCCCCTGCCCGGTGATCGGCTGGTTTGCCCGCTGCCGCACATGCAGTGCAGTGCGGCATGGCGGTGCAAGCCGCGGCCATGTGACCGGGCTGACCGCATCGGAAACAGTCGCCGCTGCGGTCCACCTCCGAGGAGCACCGACAACTCACGTGCTGCCCCACGAGGCACCGGTAACACCTCAGAGGTCGGGGTTCCAGCAGCTTCACCTGCGCCGACACCCAGCCCACCAGGAGCCTTCAGCCTCCACAATTGTTCCGGCCGCCGTCACAGGGCAGCTTACCGTGACAGTTCGCATGCCCGAGTGGTCCGGACGTAGAGTGCCTGCCCTTACCTGCTCGGCAGGGCACCCACCGGTCCTGGCGACGGCGGCAACCACCTCCTCCTTGGTCACTGAGTCGTCCAGACCCAGGATGCGCATGTCTGCACATCTGACGGGCCTGGACACTCGGACCTCGTCCGCATCTAGGGACGCTCTGAGCTTTTCAGCCAGAGCGTCAGCGGACAGGCCGCTATTTGCTCCGGGGATCTCCAGCGCTCGAGCCCCTGTCGCGGTGACTTTGAGCCGGAGTCCCTCGGTGATCCCTAGCTCTCCGAGGTTCACCGTCGCCTTCGCCTTCGCGAGTACGTCGCGGTAGGACACGCCCCTTTTTTCCGCTTCCGGCTGTAGTGTGATCACTACAGCTGCGGTCTTTGGGGCGCGGAGCCTAGCCGCGACGCTTCGCGCCTTGTGCCTGCGCCTTCGCTCCTCGTCCCTGGCCTTTTTTGCCGCCTTTCGCCCCTTTTTCTTTTCCCCGACCACCTGCCACTCGGCTTCGGCCGCGGGAGGATTAGTGGGCGGGGGGGGCGGCGATAGCTGCAGCCGCCTTGCTGATGGCGCTGGCACATTCGCCGCCTCAGGAGCCGCTTTGCCCTTTTTCTGCTGGGCCGCCGCCTGTTTAGCCGCTGCCGGTTTTGCCGGAGCCGACTTTTCGGTAGGGGCCGCCCTAGCCCTGCCGGAGGGCTGGCCAGGCTGCCCTGGTCCAGAAACTGCGGCCGTAGCAGCTGCATACGAAGCCGCCTTTGGGCCCGGGACCACCCTCGGGCCCGGGGCAGCCTTGTTTGCTGCCAGGGGGGGGCGAAGGACGATGCCCTCCAGGACGGAGAACCGCGCCTGGAAGGCAGCCAGCTCCTGCCGAACCAGGTTCAGGACCTGGTTCTCCACTGGCACGGGCTGGCTCTGTCGCTGCTGGGGCACCTCGCGGGAGCCAGACTCTCGCAGACCGGTCAGGTCTGCCCGGAGCTTCTGATTCTCCTCGTGGAGAAGCTCCGTGGCGGCCGTCAGGCGGGCGACCTCCGCCCGCAGTTTGGCCACTTCGCTGGGTGGAGGAAAGCTAGCCTCCACCGCCGCCATGATGGAGGCGGAAGCTGCAGGTATGGCCCCGAGTTTTGAAGATGTCAGCTTCTTCAAGGCCACGACCCTTATCGCAGCTTCCACCTCCTTTTGAAACTTGGCCTTACGCTCCACATCGGAGCCGCCAACTTCAACTGCCGCGTCATCGCTGGTGCCCAAACGGGCCTGCCCGCGACCGGCCACCCCCGATCTTTCGGAGGCCGAGAGCCCCCTCCCCAGGCCCCTTATTCCACCACGCCTGCTGGTGGAGATTTTAGGGCCGAGGCAAGCTCCCCTTCGGAGGACGACTCGCGGTCGCCTTCTGGTCTGGACCGCTTGCGTTCCTCCGCAGCAGTCCCGGTCCTCTCGAAGCGGGAGCTCTCAGAGCATCCCGCGCTCACATCACTAGATGCGGCGTCGGACTCCGACACCGCATCCCTCCTCTCCCTCTCTTTGCCGTCGCCGGCTGGATTTTGAATTTTTTTATTATTTTTCATATTTGTTCCCACGAGTGTGGGGGAAATACGAGGTCCATCCGGGCAGTGCCCCCTGTACCCGGATAAGCCTTTGACATTTATAACCCGCCAGAGGGTCGGCTGGTACTCTGGCGGGGGACGCACTGACGACTGATCGTTCCATAGGAACACCCGTCAGCCATACATCCCCTCACGGTGCGCCGCCGCTTGAGATTCGGGGTAGCTTTTTATAGAGGTTTTCTACCTCGCGGTCCGGGCGGTTAAGCCAAGACCCTCGGTCCCGATCGAAGCCGCGAGACGTGATCCACGACACTCCGATGATGGGATTACGAGAAAATCGTGAGTAGTGCCTAGGTTTAAAATAATGCCCATGACTTCAATTGGACCCTGTAGTGTAATCATAGTTTGTGTGTGTTGCGTAGGGCATACAATAATGTGAAGTGCTTGTGATAATCTTTCCTTAAATCAACTCACAGGTAATACAGAAGGTGAAACTGATGGCCAGGCCGTTTCTGGTCATCATTATCATCATCATTTCAGCCGAAAGATGTCCACTGCTGAACATAGGTCTCCCCCAAGTGTCGCCACATTGACATGGGGGTTTTGCCATAATCGCCACGCTTTCCAGGCGGGTTGGCGATCGCAGTACGATTGTTACAAAAGCACAGAGAACGCTGCTGCCCATTCTTTGAAAAGTCCCTTAGGCGCCTCTTACGACACCCACGGGAAGATATGGGATGGTGCTATTCTTTACGTCCGACACCATATATGATTTCTGGTCATGGTAACTCATTTCTACATAGTCTAGCCGCAAGAATTTTTATTAAATTCCGGGCTGCTATTGAGAAGTTGTATTGAGCATAGGCACACCTAGACTACGAACGCACGCAATCGAGAAGAATAGCAAATGCAGCAATAGGGAATCCTGAGCGGATAATATGATGATGATGGCCAAGATAAAGGAACGTGCTCGTGGCTAAATAATAAAATCCGCACGGGACAATCTTTAAGAGCGTTGACGTCTTACGACATTTCATACAAACTTTCAAGTCCTTATTTTCCGAAATGAGCGAACCGATTTTAATGAAACTTCAAACGCATAAGCAAGATATTATTTAGGTCTTAAAAGTTACCAAAAACATTGTCGAAAAACACAGTTACAGCTAAATAAGACCGATTAAATATTATCCATAGAACAAGAAATTACCAATTTTCTCTTGCTCTCTTCAAAAAAGAGCATTTTCGAAAAAGGAGTCTACTCTCTCTTAAAGATTGTCTGTTGATAGGTGGCCATCTATTACTTACCTGGTCGGTACTTTAGGCCTAGCCAAAGAGGAATCAGCATGATGATGAGGGAAAAATCAAAAGGGGTAAAAAATGTACTTTTTTGACAAAAGCTATCGAAAAACTTACGTTAATTCAAATATAAAACACATTGAAAACGATTTCCGTTTGTTTAAGCCCTCTTATCATAATTAATTATTTCTACCCTTAAAATAATAGACCACAAAAACGCTTTATTAAAATGTTGAACTGAAAATATTTTATAACACTGCCCATTGCACCAAATCCCTCGCAATTTTGGCCAAAAGTGTCGAAAGTAAACGAATAAATACACACATTGAAATTAAAAACACACTGTCCTTTTCCAATTACTCCCCAAAAAGAGTGAAAGACACAATATTATTACACAGTCAAAAATGTCGAAAGCCCCTACTCGAACATTAAGAGCAAAACAGTCGATTTAACTAAAAGGCGTTTACGACAACTCCAAAGGGAATCTTAACGAGCAATTCGAAAGCTCTCCATGTTAATGAGAGACGGACTCGCGGGAAACAGCACCAATTTGCGGGAACGCAAAACTGACGGCTGATTACATTATGAGTAGCGACACTGTGCGTTTGTGGGGTTTTCCGGACAGTCTCGATTGTGCGTTTAAAAAAAAAATAATTTCAGGCATTGACACCCATAAAATTACAAAAAATGCACAAGTCTTTACTTACATGCCAAGGTAGTTACAAGGTAGTTGGATTTTAGTTAATTTTGATACAACAAAACCCATCAGAGGAAAACAGATGTCACATCTGTTTTCCTCTGATGGGTTTGGCAGAGTTCAAATTTTAAATTAAATGTTTTAAAAAATTCGGGTCATTTGGCAAATAAAACCAAATCTCTAAGTAGGGGTTTTATTAGGTGTAAACGTAGGTTTTGATAACTCAGTACTTGGTGTTTCCTTCATGTGCTCTCAGTACAGCTTCTACGCGATTGGGCATGCTTAATACCAGATTCCTCAGCATATGCTGAGAAATGTTCTCCCAATCTTCGATGAGCGCGTAACTCAAGTGATGAAGAGTAATTGGAGGTGGAACTCGTTTTCTCACACGTTTGTCAAGCTCGTCCCAAGCATGCTCAATAGGATTCAAATCGGGGCTCCTTGCTGGCCACTCCATTTTGTGGATTCCTACGTCCTGAAGATACTCATTAACAACTTAAGCAGTGTGGGCCCGTGCATAATCGTGCATGAACACTGCATTGTCACCCATATTGGCCAAAAACGGACCAGCATGTTCATTGAGAATCTCATTGATGTATCTCACAGCAGTTAGGTTCCCGTTCTCGATTGGAACTAACGCTGTTCGACCCTCTGCAGAGATACCAGCCCACACGTAAACGGTACCTCCGCCGTGTGACATTTTTTCTTCAAAACATGCTTGTGCAAAACGTTCTCCTGGTCGTCGGTATACTCTTTTCCTCCCATCATGGTGGTACAGCATAAATCTTGACTCATCAGAGAACATCTCTCTGCCCCACTCGTCCTCACCCCATTCTGTATGCTCGCGGATGTATCGCAATCGGGCAACTTTATGATTCTGTTCCAGTTTTGGGCCATTTGCTGGCCTGTAAGGCTTCAATCCTCTATCGGCAAGAGGTCTCCTGACTGTCCACTCGCTTATTGGCTCGCTTCTAATAGAATAGAATAATATTTGCGTAAAAACATGGTATATTTAGGTCTTATAAATAGGGTTGTGAACTTACATGTTTTGCCATAGAATGGCATACAAATATTTGAAAATATTTAACGTGAATTTTAATACGAAACATAAATTTGTCAAAATATTAATACTATATGCTATATGCACTTACAATTTAAGGCTTCGTATCCATTAGAAATCTTTAAACAATTAATATAAACTTAAAAATAAAAATAAAAAAATATATAAAAAACGCGGCAACATGAAATATTTTGTAGAGCTCAGTAACCATATCTATCAGTTACTTTTTTCTAGAAATTCATTTACACTATAAAAACAATTTTCAATGAGCCATTTATGTGTAGGATCCGGTTATTAGTACGGACAGAAAATGAATCGGCAAGCGCGCTAAAGGTAGCATCTCGCGACCTACTTACCAGTCTACCCACACCTAAGCGCGCTTCTACAGAGTCGTGATGTTTCGAACTTGCTGCGAGGAGGACAGTTTTTGTCTGACCGCGGCGGAGTCAAGACGTCCTGAAACTGTTCCCCGATTCATGGTGCCTAGTGTTATTGTGTTGGATTGTAATTTCAAGTAATTTGTCAGTAGTGAGTGAGTTCGACAAAAGCAGTGTACCTCGTGTAGTGTGTGTTTTCATAGCACGGAACCCATGTTCTGCCCACATGATGACCGTCTCTAACGGAATAAATCAAGACAACTGCGACATATGCAATTTGGATTTAAAATATTTTAAAGGGAGCTCTCTTAATTCTTTTGGTACGAACTTGCAGAAGTTGTTGTTGAACCGCAACTCCCGTCTGATGTCGATTTCATACCATGGCTGCCGCAATGAAACGATCTTCTCGGACTGTTGTGCACCTTGGCTTGCCAGTACCTGGTCTTCTCAGGTTTAATCCAGTGTCCCTAAACCTTTGGATCACTCGTCGGATAGTAGTATGTGTCACGCCCGTTATTCTGGCCGTATTTCTTTGGCTGGTCCCCAATTCCACCATAGTGATGATTCTCGTACAATCCTCGGGTGATAGAGGCATGATTTATGGGTACGAGAGTCGCAAGACTTTACAATTTAAGATTTTTTTCACAACGGCGAAAACAAGGATGAAATCAAAAGCAAAACAAAAAACGAAACAAATGTATTCCGAAATTTTCAAACCTCAAAATTTTGTTTTTCTTCTTTTTTTATCCATGGCTTCAAAAGACCAGTATTAAAAAGAAAGATTGCATAATAAAAAAGATTTCGTTATACTTTTTAATTTATGAAGCCAGGTTCTATGTCTTAGGAAATATTAAGGTGTTTGTCGGCATTTTGTGGGTGGAACTTTTTCATTGCTCGGCAGTGTATTATGGGAATATCCCATAGTATTGCCCAGTGCTGTACTGACAAATGGGTTTGGAAGGTCAGACGACAACCGCTCCATGCAAAACAATGCATTCAGCTGTATCGAGTGGACAGACAGACGGACGGACTCATTTTCAAAAACTCTGCTTTATTGCCCTGAATTTTCACTTAACACTCGACTGAAACGGCTTCACAATTGAAGAATCGCGGCAGCCATCTTGGGCTTTTTTGACTGAAGATTTTCAAATGAAAGTTTTATATATCAAGTAGTGACCAATTTTTTCATGTTCAAAAATTCATTGGCAGCGTTCACTATTTTATGGCGCCAAAAAGGGCGAAAATGAATAGTAAATGAATAGTAAATGATAATGATATTTTAGTTTTATAAGATTGGTTCTTTAATTGGAGGTGACTGCCCTGGGTATTCTGAATTTAAGCAGGCATTGTTGCACTCAATTTATTGCTTACAATATGACTCTATAGGTTATTAGCATGTATCTGATTTTCCTCAAGATGAACAGTAAGTCGCCAGCATTACCTGACCCATTTGCCTCTTTTTAGCTTTGTGAGATGGGTCAGGTAATGGTGCAGGGCACTCTACATCTTAAACATAGTAAAGTATGAATACGGTGATTCCGTCACTTTTAAGATGACAAGTGGCACGTACTCCGATTATTTCTACTAAAATGTTCTATTATTTATAAGTAAAATGAGTACAGACGCCAGGACATCAAGCTACCCGAAACTGTCAAATTGTCCCAATCAACCTTGAACCTAATTCTTTAAAGATAAAGTTGAAAATCTATTGTAGAAATTTGACAGATTGTTGTACCTTGATGTGCTGGCGTCTGTACATAAAAGTAATCAGAACGATATTCATTTGAAAATGAAGATTAGTCAGAATGACATAATCCGTAAAATAATCTATGATGATCTTAGATTTTATCTTAGATTTTGATGGCTTGTAGCCATAAATGATTAGAGGTTAAAACTAAGTTTCTTAGTTGTAATCGAGGTTAGTCATTCGAGTAACTCGAGTTAGACACAGAAAATGGGTTATAAGAAAATCTCAAAGACCTTTTAATTAAACCCAAGTCCATTTTTACAGCACAAGAGAAGACCAATACGTGAGAGCAATCCTAGAAAAGATAAACAGAGATATAACCCATAGTGTGTTACCCACAATTCATCACCGTCATCTATTGCCACTTCAATTAGTCAAATAAAAATCAAAACTAATCGAACTCAACAAACAAATCAACCCTACTCAATCCTTCATCCTCCAACACCACGGTCACCCTACACATAAGGGCAAATATCTGCCCGAAGCCTCATCCCGCGCGAAGGTTGGGCGGGACCGCAGTCTCGGTGCGACTATCGGCGCGTCACCACGTGTGTGTTACCTTTGACCTCCTTCCCGCCTTTCGAAACCTCGCCATGGACGGATCGACGGCCAATTAAACCAACACAATGGAATTCACGTCACAGCTAGGTAAAGGATTATTAATGTTTTTTTATTCAACAATTGTTCTGTTGCAAGACGGTCGTTTGTAGTGTGGTTGTAAACAAAATTTGGAGATGGTGAGTGAGATTTTCTTTGATGAATTTAAGAGGCTTTCTGGATCTTAGACTGAGGTGTGAATGTGTGTTTATTTGTTTTTTGAAAGAATTAATAATGTTTGATACATTTTGTGTTAATTTATAAGTCAATTTTATGTTCTATTGACTTTGTGTTATCTTACGGATTTCTTGGTGTATGCTTCTTTAGCGTCTTATTTAACACCTTATATTAATTATTTTATTTTTTCCGTAATTCCTATCGTTAGTTTTCCAAATATCTTGGCAGATTATTAGCTTGTGTTTAGAGCTCATAATTTTCCATTCTTTTTGTAGATTTCTTCTTCTGTTGCATGTTCATAGACATTGTATATTTTTGTATACATTTCATGGTTGTTACATTGACATTGATTTATGCGGTTTTTTATTGGACATACGAAACAACGAGAGTTTAGAAATAAAAGAAAAACGCGGTTATTTAACACGACTTCAAACGGCTCTATTTACTAACAATGTATCTTGAGTATCTTTATATAGATGAGAGATAATCATAGTAATAGCAACAATCATACATAATTATACCTATAGATATCTTAGTTTTTAGGGTTCCGTACCCAAAGGGTCAAACGGGACCCTATTACTGAGACTTCGCTGTCCGTCCGTCCGTCCGTTCGTCCGTCCGTCTGTCACCAGGATGTATCTCACGAACCGTGACAGTTAGCCAGTTGAAATTTCTACAGATTATGTATTTCTGTTGACGCTATAACAACAAATAATAAAAACTGAAAAAAAAACAAATATTTAAGGGGGGCTCCCATACAAAAAAGTGTTTTTTTTTTCGTTTTTACAAATAATGGTACGGAACCCTACGTGCGCGAGTCCGACTCGCACTTGGCCGGTTTTTTAAAGATGTCTGTTATTAATTCCTTAATGCAATACTTTTTCTTTATAAAAAAGTGACTTTGTCTGTGTGTGTTTAAATTTTAAAGGTTTTCTTCTTCTATAATATTTGGCACAAAATATGTTGAACATGAATTGGTTTAGGACATTCAAGATATGTACTTTTTACTCTGATAATAAGTCTCTATGTTATAATTTCTGACCACGGGCGAACACACACATACAGGATGGATGGGGCACCGCAAATATTTATCGGTTATTAAAAAAAAAAACTGCAGTTTCCTACAAAAGTGCAACCAATGTGTGTCAAAATCAGCTGCTTTTTTGCCGTTTGGCAATACCTATAGGTACTATGTTCTAGATTATTATATCCTATAGTAGGTGTAAATGGACCCTTTGGAAAACCATCCACCTTTGGAAAACCATACAGTATTCTGTACATCATATTAAAATAATGCCAACGACTTTTTTAGGGTTCCGTAGCCAAATGGCAAAAAACGGAACCCTTATAGATTCGTCATGTCTGTCTGTCTGTCTGTCTGTCTGTCTGTCTGTCCGTCCGTATGTCACAGCCACTTTTTTCCGAAACTATAAGAACAATATTGTTGAAACTTGGTAAGTAGATGTATTCTCTGAACCGCATTCAGATTTTCACACAAAAATAGAAAAAAAAACATAAATTTTGGGGTTCCCCATACATAGAACTGAAAACCAAAAATTTTTTTTTAATCATTCCCCTACTTGTGGGGTATTTATGGATAGGTCTTCAAAAATGATATTGAGGTTTCTAATATCATTTTTTTCTAAACTGAATAGTTTGCGCTAGAGCGACTTCCAAAGTGGTAAAATGTGTGTCCCCCCCCCTCTAATTTCTAAAGTAAGAGGAGGAAAATTCTGAAAATATTTAGGATTGTAGAACGTAAAAAAAACTATCAACGAAAATTGGTTTCAATAAGATATGATGTTTAGTTTTTGAGATATGGGACTTTTTCATCAAACTGCAGCAGTAACTTTGTTTTTCATTAACATACTATGAAAAACCAATTTAGTTTTGCGGTTGAGTGGAAGTTTACCAACTAATACTACTAACTAATGAATGACAGTTCAAAATATTGTTTGGGGCTATGGAACCCTGTGTGCGAGTAAGACTCGCACTTGGCCGGTTTTTTTGGGCTGAAAATCAACGGTTTAGACTCGATGTAACGCACTCAAAACATTGTGCTGTTGGATACATTTATTCTGTGTACATTTCGGGTACACTATGGAGGTTCCCTAGGATGAAACTGTACCGTGGGTTTCTGATGACCTAGTAATGTATACAAGCATTGGTCTTACTCACAATTAAACGAAAATATTCCTACGAGTAAAATATACTACATTTTCGCCATATTGTGTTTAAAATTGTTACCTCGGGCGTTTTTTAAGAAAACATTTAAACGTATGATGTTCCCTAAAGATCGATTCGTGACTTTATTTTTTTGTCTACGAACATATTACTATATATTATAAAACAAGGAAAACGTACTTACTGCTTTTGTTTTGCTTGTATGCATCTGTAATGACTATTATTACTGTCGTAAACATTAAAAACGTTTGAAGGACCAATACCTTTGAAGGAAAACTGGAAACAAATATAAGGGAGTACTATTAAGCCTTTACAACTACTCGACTACCTCGTTGGTCTAGTGGCCGCAAGCGCGACTGCTAAGCATGAGGTCCCGAGTTCGATTCCCGGGTCGGGCAAACTGTAACTGGGTTTTTCCATTATCATCACATTCACACATCACATTATCCATTTATTGTCCTACCTACATAAATAAAATATTATATATATAATAATATTTTACGTTGTAACATTCAAATACATATTGTATTGATTTTAAAAGAGTAACCATGGTCGGCTTCCGTTCTCACCGGATACAGCTGAATACCAAAATTTTACATGGAGCGACTGCTTATCTGACGTCCACAACCCAGTTAGTGCTGGGTAATACGATACCCCTTGCATGGTAAGACAGACTGGTTGGCAGACTTTCTGGCCACTGGATTGCCTAAAGACTGTCAAAGATCTATACAATTGACAGCCGGGACCAACAGGTTAACGTGCTTTCCGAGGCACGGGGATAACTCGGGATGTAATGGTCACCCATCGGTGGCGTAACCTAGGCAAGTGCGGCTTAACCTGAAGTTCAACCCGAGCGGCTGATATTATTTAGCCACGAAGTCTTCCCAGACCAAAGACATAGGGGACTGCCTAAAAACTTTCTTTTTTGATGAACGTCAAACAATTTATTGCCGTAATTTAATGTAGGTATATTCACTTTCAAGTTAAAACGATAAAATAACTAAAGTGACTAAACTAACAGTCATAATCTGCCCAGCCTTTTCCCAAACTATGTTTGGGTCGGCTTCCAGTGTGACCGGATGCAGCTGAGTACCAGTATTTTACATGAAGCGACTGCCTGCCTGACCTCCACAATCAAGTAACTGGTTATACCCCTTAGTAAGACTGGATGTCAGACTTTTGGCTTCTGACTACTCGTAACGACTGTCAAAGATCTACAAATGACAGCCGGGACCAACGGCTTAACGTGCTTTCCAAGGCACGGAGGAAACTCGGTATGTAATGGACCAACCTTGGCAAGTACAGCTTAACCTTATAGATCGACTCGTGTGGCTGTTACTATTTAGCCACCAGATTCAGCAAACTAACAGTAAACCAACAAAATGGCATAAAGAAACTCCTCTTTCACGCTGTCAACTGCTAATGTGCCTAAGAGACTGGCGACGCTGCCTCGTTTTATGGCAACGTTTAGCCTCTGGGTAATATAAAAGCCAGACCTAAAAACTTACATTGTTTACTCGTCGATAAAAACAGCCCTGCAACATTGCATGATACCTGTACATTTGTTCTATTATTGTCATGAAAGTTTGACATTTAATACGAGTAGTCAGGTCGTCGAAACACAATATAACTTTCATGATATAGTTTGATGCATTGCAATTTTCCCACAGTGGCGCGCACCTGCGTTTGTTTACAATGTTGAATGATAACTTTGAATGGTTGGTTGTTACGTAGTTTTACAACATATCCTCGAACACTGGCATAATCAGCTTATGTATACCTTCTGGGACACAGAACCCTTGTTTTTGAGAGGCAATGCGAGTGCCCAGTGCGAATAGGTGTAGAACTGAAAGTTCAAAGTCAAAAATACGCTTTTATTAAGGTATTCATGTCGCTAAATGTGGCAAACGAGTCATATCAAGTGTTAATCATCATCTGCCTGTCTTTTCCCAACCATGTTTCGGTCGGCTTCCAGTCTAAACACATGTAGCTGAATACCAATATTTTAAATGGAGCGACTGCCTATCTGACCTCCATAACCCAGTTAGAACTGGGTAATAAGATACCCTTTGGTAAGACTAGTTGTCAGACTTTTGGGCCACTGACTACATAACGAATCTGGCTCTGTATGGTGTCGGACGTAACGTCGAATAGCACCATCCATATCTTTCCGTGGGTGTCGTAAGTGGCGACTAAGGGACTTGCCAGAGAATGGGCAGCAGCGTTCTCTATGCTTTTGTGACAACCGTACTGCGATGGCCAACCCGCCTGCCAAGCGTGGCGATTATGGCAAAACCCTCCATGTTATGTCAATGTGGCGAAACTTGTGGGAGGCCTATGTCCAGCAGAGGACGTCTTTCGGCTGAAATGATGATGATGATGATGATGATCATAACTACCTAAAGACTGTCAAGGAGCTACAAATGACAGCCGGGATGTTGGTCCTGGCTGTCATGGGCTTAACGTGCTTTCCGAGGCACGGAGTAAACTCGGTATGTAATGGGTGGTCACCCATCCACGTACCAACCTAGGTAAGCACGACTTAACCTAAAGATGCTCCCCGTGTGGCTGTTATTATTTAGCTACAAAAAACTCCGTATCGAGTAAAAGTATGGATAAATAAACAGTTTCTGTTATTGATTTGTACGAAGGAAAATATTTTGTAAAGGAATTTTCCGTTAAGAAAAATCCGTTGGCAGGCGCCCTTTTCCAAACTATTACATATCATATCATATTTGATAAGGGTCAGGGTTAACCCTAAACTTTTTGGGGCACATACGAAAGTGTAATAGTTGATCGATTTATTTTGCACAAAATTATATTTTATTTATGAATCTAGATAGTGTAGTGTAGCTCCGTTTGCCACAACAGATGAATAAAGCAAAACTTCATAAAGAACCAACAGAACAATAGAGCTATCGAGATAAAAAACTTAGAGATCGATCTTGCATAACTTTATGCTCATTCAAAGTACTATTTGCATGAAAAGATGCGCATGAGATAAGTTTTAAAATTTTTAGATTAGAGAGAAAAGTTTTCCCTGGTTGGATTTCTTACATTCAAGGCACCCACAAGATCGGTTAAGCAGAAGACAGCCAGCCAGCCAGACAGACAGCATAGGTTCACCCGCGAAAGACTGGCTATTAACGAAAAAAAAAACAGAGTTCCAATTTTTTTAACCTAACCGTTTGCTACCAAAACACTGCCACAAAAAAAAGAGCGTCACACCAATTTTCTACTTACTCTAATAAGTAGATACGATAAAACATTGCCCATATATTAAGCAACGATAAGATAAACCTCGAATAAAGCTAATGCACAGTTCGTAGGGGTACATCCCCCTGCAACCCTCTGCAATCCCTATTGTTAACCAAACGTGATTGTAACAAAGGGTACATCTCTATGGGTAACAAAAAGGGACGTTGCATACGAGGGTAGAATTGAAACGTTCGAGTTCGCTTTTTATGACAATGTGCATGGCCCGATAATACGGCAGACATATTGAGGTATTATGAATTTTATTTTTAAGTTTTTAATGGATAATGGATTTTATTGATGGATTGAATACATTTTGAATTGTTATTGAATAGAGTGCATTGCATTGTATAAGTATGCAGTTATCAATAGCACTAGTAACGGGATATTTACCATGTTTATTATTTGTTTCGAGTTCCCGATATTTCGGCGCTGTTGCAAACGCCAAACTTTAAAAAAAGTTCATGACGTATTTGTTTGTTACGATTGTGCTGACAGGTGGGTTTTCGACAACCCTTCGCTAGTTGTAATCCTTTCTTTAGTCGACATTTTATAATACACTAAAAAACACTCAGCTGCCACATTTCACGGTACTCAATACGAAAACTAAAAAAAAAGACCAAAGATTGATAGTCAATAAAGTCGTATTACGATAAACATAACAAAACAAAAGACGTACGCTAAAGAAAACAAAGCGTTCATTTTAAAACCGCGAGCAAAACTTTAGAATATGCTTCACCACAAACTGTCAAACTTTATTGACAGAGGGATGGAAAGCGATGGAGGCTTACAGAGTTCTTATAAACTTTGTTAGGAGGGGCTGTCGCGAGTGCCTGATTGTATAGTGACGTGCGCTTCATTCGTGGTTATATCTATACTAATACTAGCTTCGCGATTTCGTTCGTTTGGATTTTTTGATGGGTTTTAGAGGTATGAAAAATAGATATTTTGCGGATTCTCAGACCTACTCAATATGCACTCAAAATTTCATACAAATCAGTTCAGCCGTCTCGGAGTAGTTTAGTAACACACTCCGCGACACGAGCATTATATGTATGTATTAGAAGATGTATTATAGAGAGAGGTTTTTTATAAGTTTGTATGTAGGGGCTAATCTTCAGAAATACTGAACCGATTCTGAAAATTATTTCACTAACGAGAAGCTACATTATCCTCAAGTGTCATAAGGCTACATTTTCTATAGCCTCCCGTACGTTAATTTCCGTGCGGGAGTGAAGCCACGAGCAGAATGTAGTCTATATATTTCGAAGTTAACAATATTTTATACGCTTCAGTTTAAACTTAATTTTAAAGTCAAATAGCTTTTATTTATTTATTTAACACTTCAAGCACAAAGTATAGAGACAGACTTAATACCATAGGCATTTTAGCTTTTCACCGTGTCTTTGCTCTCGTTATGGTCGGAAATTCACGGGAAGATTTAAATATTGTCTCTTCATTCATGAAAGTTTTTTTGGAATCGGATCAAAGTTCCGTAGATTACCCCCAGATTCTAACTTGGCTAATAAAATGACTTAGTAATATGAGGTACGAGCTTCACGCGGAGACCTCCTTTTGCTGAAGTTTACCTCATTTTTGTATTTGATCGGAAAATGCCTGTGTGACAGGTAAAAGGTACCTTTGAAACTAAAAGTACTTTGCTCTAAAAGGTATTGATTGGAAAATAAAATCACTCAACAAAATTGTGTGTAAACTCCTTGCTTGCAACTCATGCTTGGAACAATCAATTTCAATCAAATGAAAAAACAAACCTAATTTGTAGTCGGTATATTTTCTTTTGTAAATCATTCATGAAAGCCCAAATCAAATGAATATTTTCCATAAACACTCGCGGCATATAAACAAGGATAAAGCCCACCCATTATTTCCAAAGACCTCGCTTAAATTACCATTGATCTATATTCACACCACTTTGGTACGCGTTCCCCTAATCCTTGGAGGATCACAAGGTCTTATTTTGTTTGTATCTCGCAAACAAACACAACAGAATATCGATGAAGCTGGAGTACTTATCTAAGACGTATCTGGTGTCAAGGTGAGAGTATTAATATTATAAGTATATTCTATCCCACGTGTAGCGTTGGGTAATTTTCTAAAAATATCGGTGGTTTTATTTGTTACCATCGGGGGAAAAATCTGGATGAGGCGGGCACAGCCAAACCAACTTATGATTGGCTCAAGAAAAGAGAGACCTATACACAATGGGTTTAATTCAGGCTGTGGGTGATGATGATACAGAATTTTAGATTAAACGAAGGACGAACTTTAACTTTAGTAGTACCTCCGCTAAATATCTCAGAGGTGGTTCATTTTCGTAAGTACTACGCCATAAATTTTGTCTCTCGTTATTATTACTAAACTTCTTAACTATTTGGGAAACTTTCGAATAATCTGTCAGTATAAAATTTATTTAATTCAGACCATAGCTCTATAAAATGTTACTATAACCTTAACCTATTGTTAGCAACTAACAAAATTATAGTAAATAAAAAATAAACGTGTTAAACGTCTACCTGCCCAATGCCTGATAAATGACCCATCAATTTTGTCCGTTAGTGTAGCTAGAATATTGTTAATATGTGTGGATTGACCGCACTGTAAATATTAATCTGAATGTCTATGGTTACTCGATTGGTATTAATTAGCAATGTGGTGTAAAATTTATTTTTTTAACCCCCGACCAAAAAAGAGGGGTGTTATAAGTTTGACGTGTGTATCTGTGTGTCTGTCTGTGGCATCGTAGCTCTTAAACGGCTGAACCGATTTTGATAAAATTGGTTACATTTGAAAGGTGTTTTAATCGAGAGTGTTCTTACCTATGTTTCGAGAAAATCTGCTGAGCCGTTTGAAGGTCATCACCTCTAGTTGATTTTGGTTTTGGACTTTTACGGGTCTGGCCGATTCGAAATTTGAAATCTTGTCACTTGTCACCATGGACATCGCAAAACTCAGGATTTTTTAAAATTTATAACTTTCCTTATTTTCGTTAGGTAATTAACGAGAAGAGGCGCAACACCGAGAAAAGGGGAAGGAATGGGAGGAGACCTATGCTCAGGAGTGGGACAGACAAGGCTAAGAAAAAATAATATTTAATAAGTTTAAAAAGCGTAAAATAAAAATTAAATTAAAATTTAAAAAAAACCCCGATAGAAAAAGCCTTTAAAAATCTAAAAATAAATCAATCCAAGCGTCGTAGCGTCGCGTCGGGGGTCTGTTTTGTTTTATGCTTGTGTTAAGCGGCCTACTTAGCGGTCCCTTAAGTCATGCGTACACCGAACTTTTCAATAACAGATGGAACACTACATTTTGCGCGTTACCGCGTATTACCGCGTTACCCTTGGGATCATGCGTGAAATATTCCGCTTTGTTACATATCCATGGATCAATAGTTCTGATTTGAATATCACGGTGGGGATGGAATAAAAGTACTCCTACTACTATTTTTCATACTAGCTTATGTCCGCGGAACCACCCGCGTGGGGTTCGGTAATGGTCCCGCGAGACCACACTACTGGGATAATAATCTTATTTCCTATAACTTATATTTATTTTGAATACATGATTCATATTGTTAGTGACACCTAGAAGAATAACTTTCTCATTTCACAATAAAACAAAATAAAACTAATTCATAAAACTTATATTATGTATGTATTATATTGGCTATTTGTTATGCTGCATCTACTATGTTTTCTCTCTACATCACCCTAAGGTGGACTGGTAGAAAATGCCCAAGGCATTAAATCCGCCACTGTCAAATTTGTATGTCTTAAATCTTAAGGAGAAAGGTGTGCCTGGGAAGTATGAGCAGTTGATCCGAGCGATGTACAGTCGATGTAGAACCCAAGTACGGTCTACAGCGGGTACTACCGGCAGCTTCGATGTGGCAGCTGGCTTGCACCAAGGGTCGGCTCTAAGCCCTCACCTCTTCATGGTGATAATGGACGCTCTTACGTCGGACATTCAGGAAGACGCTCCCTGGTGTATGCTGTTTGCTGACGACATTGTGCTAGTTGCCGAGAGTGGCCTAGAGGTCCAGAGCAGATTGGAGGTGTGGTGGCAAAGACTGGAGAATGTTGGCCTGAAATTAAGTAGAACCAAAACTGAATACTTGTTTTGTAATTGCGGCGCTCTCTCCAGTCCTGTGCCTGTAGCCCTAGCCTCCGATTTTCGGTATCGGTATATTTCGGATTTTCGATTTCCTCCTTTTCGGTCGCTTGTCCAAGGAGATGGCGATGTAGACCGGGACGTTACACACCGTATCAATTCAGGATGGATGAAATGGCAGCAGGTCAAAAACTATACAAGTCCGTGATACGACCTGTCGTACTGTATGGATCGGAATGCTGGGCAGTGTAGAAGACGGATGAAAAAAGATTGCATGCAGCATAGATGTGAATGTTGAGATGGATGTGTGGAGTGACTAAAATGGATAAAGAGAAATGAGTATATAAGAGGAATTTTGAAAGTAGCGCCTGTTACAGAAAAGATGAAAGGGACTCGACTGTCTTGGTACGGGCATGTGATGAGGAGGGATGAAACACATGTGACTAAAAGAGTGATGAATATAAATGTGGATGAATGGAGAGGGAGAGGAAGACCAAATAGAAGATGGATGGATTGTGTGAAAAATGATATGAACGAAATAGGAGTAAATGATAGCATGACGAATGACAGAGGAGAATTTAAGAAAGAGACGTGTTGCGCCGACCCCAAATAAAATGGGACAAGGGCAAGAAGATGATGATTAAATCTGCCACTGTACAGTGTTTTTTTTATACTTGTGCATAAAGTTTTAATAAAAAAACTGTAACTTTGTCCGCTTCCCGATGCACCAGACCTGCAGCTATGCATATGAGTCTAGTGATCCAAGAAAGGGCAATCTGTCTAATCCGCTATCACATTTACAATGCTGTTGGTATTACTTATGTGTTAATACAGGTTATAAAATATCTGTATCCCAAATTCATCCAAATCTGTTCAGTAGTTTTTGCGTGATAGAGTAACAAATCCATCCATCCATCCTCACAAATTTTTGACTTTATAATAATCATCATTTCAGCCAAAAGACGTCCACTGCTGGATACAGGCCTCCCCCAAGAAGGGGGGTTTTGCCATAATCGCACGCTTGGCAGGCGGGTTGGCGATCGCAGTACGGTTGTTACAAAACCACAGAGAACGCTGCTGCCCATTCTCTGGCAAGTCCGTTAGTCGCCTCTTACGACACCCACGGGCATATATGGGATGGTGCTATTCTTTACGTCCGTTATAATAGTAGTAAGAGTTTATTTGATTCTTACGAACTTTGCAAGTTACAAGCAGTGATAAACCTAGTGGTGTGGCCAAGTCAAGTCATAAGTATCGAGTATGATAGGTTCATACTCGATACTTATGACTTGACTGAGACTTGAGACACGCACGTCTGATTTTTTGATTCACGTGCGTATTGTATAATTATCACTTGTTTCGGTTAAGGAAAACATCGTGACGAAATCAGCATCATCTGCCTAGCCTTTCCCAAACTATCTTGGGGTCGGCTTCCAGTCTAACTTGATGCAGCTGAGTACCAGTGTTTAACATGAAGCGACTGCCTATTTTATCTCCACAACCCAGTTTCTGGGTAATACGATTACTTGGTAAGACTAGATGTCAGACTTTTGGCTTCAGACAACTCGACTGTCAAAGATCTACAAATGACAGCCGCGACCAACGGCTTAGCGTGCTTTCCGGATGGAGGAAACTCAGTATGTAATTATGGTCACCAATCCACGGACCAACCTCGGCAAGCACTAACCTTAAAGATCGATTCGTGAGGCTGTTATTATTTAGCCAAGAGCTCCTCCTGAGAAACCTCCTCATGAGGAAACCAGCATGCTTGAGAGATATTTCTCGACAGCGTGTTATACCAAGTCAGAAGCCCATGGGCCACATACAAACTCTGACACGAATTTAGGCATTATAACTACACGATAAAGAACTTTGCCTTTTCCTGATAGTTTCTTGACAAAAACAATTGCCTTCCAGCTTTTATAAGCATAGATCGGAGTAGGTAGATTGAATTGGGGTAATATGGACATTCCTCCGGAATTGGTTGATTTGATTGAAATTTAATTGCAACAATTTATATAAAGTTGTGGCCTTATCAAGGCTAATATATATATATATTATATATATATATATATATATATATATATATATATATATATATACACTTATTAATGCTTCGAAACCCCCCTAAAATATCAATGGTGTGACACTTGGGGAGGCCTATGTCCAGCAGTGGACGTCTTTTGGGCTGAAATGATGAATGATGAATGAATGAATAAGGCTCTTACCCGCTGCATAGGAATTAGGTACTTATGATATGTGGCACCAGATTTAATTAGATTAAGCAAACAGACGTCGGCGATCCGTCAACGGCCTGTTACGCGCCACCTTCCTTGACAACTACCCAAGTCAATATGGCTACCCGCAACGACTTGACGTTTCGCCAGAGAGAATTGTAGACCGCTTCTCTCTCGTCTGTGGTCACAGTTTTGTTTGCAACGTGAATCATATGAAGCCTTTCTGCAAAGGCGCCGTCACGGCCAGACTGACATACGACCGTCCTCGGGCGTTATTGTATTCCTGGAACAAACAATGTCTAATCACCAAGACATCCGCTCTTCCATCCTGACAAACTATGACAAACATTACTCTCGTCGTAACTGTAACTGTTTCAGAACAAAAGAAAGCGTGTATGTGTATTCTTTCGACCACGCATGGACCGGACGACACCTTTCTCCTACAACGAAAGCGTGTGTCCTTTCGACCACTCATGGACCGGATGACACCTTTCTCTAAACAGTAAACACCTGGACCGGACGGGTGTGTCCTTTCAGCCAGCCGCTATCAGCTGCATGGCCCGGACGACACTGTCCTTTCGACCAGTGAACACTTAAGGTTGGACCGGATGAATGTGTCCCCTCAACCAGCCGCTATCAGCTGCATGGCCCGGACGACATTATCCCTTCGACCATACCAACGTTTGGACCGGACAACTGCGTCCCTTCGACCATACCAACGTTTGGACCGGACAACTGCGTCCCTTCGACCATACCAGTGTACGGACCGGACAACAGCGTCCCTTCGACCAACGTCATCACCAAAACATCATAAACCGGATACCTGCGTCCCTTCGATCATTGTAAAGCATGAACCGGACAACAGTGATATTTCGACTAAACACACTTTCTTTTCGACTGAAACATGTGGACCACACAAGCGCTTACTCCAAACGTCAAAGAACTTTTACAAATTACGCCAGCATCTAATAATTCCTGAACTTATTGGCCGACAACCTATTTTATCAACATATCGCCTATTTTAATTGTACGATGTCCATCGTGCATTTTAAATCACAACCCTCGATGCCAGTAAGGTTTACTGATTATGATGTCACCCATAAACGAATTAAACTAGCTATGTTTAAGCAATGAGCCAGATGACCTACTTATCGAAAAGAAAAAAAACGGTCTCACCCGATGAAATTGTGAGGGTACCCTCTTGATGATTTGTGCTCGCAGGTTTGGACGCTTTCCTTGTTGCTTGAAAATTTCATTCGCTATGTTCCTCACTTGGCTTTACTTTCGTGGAGGGCGCGATTCTTTATCCCACTTATGATAAAGGCTCTTACCCGCTGCATCGGAATTACTTATGATATGTGGCACCAGATTTAATTAGATTAAGCAAACAGACGTCGGCGATCCGTCAACGTCCTGTTACGCGCCACCTTCCTTGACAACTATCCAAGTCAATATGGCATTATGGCTACCCGCAACGACTTGACGTTTCGCCAGAGAGTATTGTAGACCGCTTCTCTTTCGTCTGTGGTCACAGTTTAGTTTGCAACGTGAATCATATGAAGCCTTTCTGCAAAAGGCGCCGTCAAATGCTTCGATCGAAATTCGATTGTTTTTATTATTCAACAGATAAATAATAAGTTAATTTAGTTTTGATACCTTCCTTTAAATTTTGAATTGAGTAGTAATAATATCACTAGCAACATTAACAATATTTAATTGGATCCGGAAATACCGGAATTACTTTCCTGAATAACGGCTTATCTATGTTCTTCTTTCTGTGTGCATTTATGATACAAGTACCAAAAATCAATCTACATACTCCGATCTATGTTTATAAGCCTTTGTGAATCAGGCTTTTCGATTACGATTGATGTTCTTTCTTTTACCAAAGAAATGTCTATAATATGTATATGTTAAATATATATATGTTCAGGATAAATAAATTCGTCGTGATGGATAGGTAAAGACGCTTGGGGTTAAAAAGGCTTATTATTTTTTTTGGCAAAGAAAAAGTTGATTTTTTTTTCATATTTTAATAAATGTGACTGTGATCAATGATCAATTGTATTCGTATACTTAGTTTGATATAATGATGTATTTGTTTCTTCTTTGTATTAATCATGTATGGTATGGTAAAATATTGGGATAAGGATTATGATGAATTATGAATGTATTCGTTTCCACTCGTTTTATTCAAAATAGACTATCGTGAAGCGTTTTGATTTACTTATACAACAAACATGACAATTAGATACGTCTTATAAGAAAATCTTCAAATGAAATACATAAATAACATAAATTGTAGAATCAGGCTTTATAATGAAAAATGTTATGAAAAACATTTAGTTTAAAACCCGTGAAAAAGATCCAAGCCTGGCTGCAGGAAACAGCACCGCCATTCCGCACCCAAAAATAAAAAAAGCTACAATAATTAGCATGCCATACACCTATATTCAAATTATTGCTCTTAATTTAACTTTAAATAAATAATGTCTAGTTCTCAAACAATATACAATACAATATTTGAGCTGTGGAGGTCGGATTGGGAGTCTCTTCATCTAAAATACTGGAAATCAAGTGCATTCGGTTAAGACTGGAAGCTGCCCTAACATAGTAGAGAAAAGGCTCGGCAGATGATGAATCCCCAAACAAAAGTCATCTGAAATATTTTTATTAAAGATCGTTGCCTGCTAGGCCCACTGTTTAGTTAATCGAAGTTTTGATTATAAATCCACACAGATAAAATTACCAATAGAACCACAAGGTCAAATATTTACATAATTATATTTAGTTCTAACAACTCTTTTTCTCAGTACCTAAACATTTTTAGTATCGACGAAAAGGAAGTTCCGTAGTTATGTTTAAAATAAATCAATCAATTGGATATGTTTTCTTCTTTTATTGGTCGGATGTTTTTCTTACGTTATTTGTGCGTGTGTTTATAAAGAAGCCAGTGTGGCGAGTGACTCACTGGTTAAGGTAGCTTGATGAAATGTGTGTCACGGTATATTCGATTCGAGTATCTGGGTGTTATCATCATCATCATCAGCCTATAATGTTCCCACTGCTGGGACACAGGTCACCTCTCTATGAGAGGGAATGGGCTGTAATCCACCACCCTGGCCCAGTGCGGGTTGGTAGATGTCACATATCTTCGAATTTTTAGTTTTAGGACATGCCAGTTTCCTTACGATGTTTCCCTTCACCGTTTTTGAGGCCAGCGGTGATGAAATAAATTACACAAAGTAATGCTCCTGCCTGGGTTCGAACCCATTCCTTACTGCTCGTAAGTCGGGGCTGCCACCACTGGGCCACCGCTGCTCTCACTGGGTGTAATAGTGTATCGCTATATAAATCTGGTATTAATACAAGATGGAAGGAACAGCGAGGCACAAACGGTTACCATGTTTTCAGTACACCTTCCCGCATATACATTTTTCGTTAAGAGTTAGGTTGTCTACATTTTGTCCTGACCTATCAGTATGATCTAGTTTGCGTTACATCGATGTCAGGCAGCCAAACGACTGCAACATATTTTCCCTAACGAGTTTCATTCATACGATTCATCTGAATTCAAAGATCGCAAAAGTAGGTCCAAACCCTCTTCAGGAACAAGCGCCAGGAAAGGCGGCGAAATTCAAAGGACATTGTTCACATGTTGGTGTATAGCCCATTGTCAACAATGTCCTTTTCTTACTTTTTTTGCAATTTCGCATTCATGACCATTTCATGAAAATGTCATTCAATAGGATTAATTGAACTCAGAAGAATGTATTGATGATTTTAATGATGATAACTCTGCCAACATCTTTGTCAAAAAACTCAACTGTCCTCTATAAAAGGTGTCGCAATCCATACATTTTTCATGTCAAAACTTGTGTCCTCAAAAGGAGACTCCACAGGTTGGTCGTCCATCCTCGCGAGCTAGTCGTTACTCATTTGCGATTCAATGAGTTCGTCTGGCTCTCTGGACAGTGGACGCCAATTGACGAGATTGCTATTTTACATAAGCTCGGCTCGGATGTTACGTCTGGCTTTGTTGGAAAAGATGCTGGGAATTTAATTTGTTTTGCGAGTTCTTTTCTTAGTGCCCATTGGCGTTACTCTATGTACTATGGTAGTGCTCGTCGTTCAATAGTAGGGCTTCCAAAATTACGGAAATGTCAATTACGTAACTAATTACGCAACTTTTTTCTCCAATTCCGTAATTACGTAATTTTTCCTATTTTTTTAATCGATTATGAATTTTGTTAATATTGTAGATAGAGGTATCTACAATTTTTACAATCATCTTTTTAATAAACTCAAATTCAAGAAATTATCAAAATAAATGCAATATTTAAACAAATAAATATTTATTTAAGAATTTATCCTCGTACATCAAAGTCAAACCATTTTGGTCCGTCCCGAATATAATCTTTCTTCTTGAAAATGTGATCTCATAAATGACAAGGCATTTAAAGTTTTGTCACCCAGAGAACTTCTTAGTTTATTACAAAAATATCCGGCGGATGAAAAGGCTCGATCGGCTTCAACACTTGTAGGCGTTATCGATAGCAAATAATTACACGCTGCAGTCAAAAAAACTTCGCGACCGCTGCCAGCGCTGTCGTAAATGCACATTTCTACCCTAATAATGGAATGGAGATCTGTGTTTACTGTTGAAATTGGTTTATTTACAGTCACTTTGTGTATTTCTTTGTCTAACTGTTGTGCGATTGTCAACTCCTCGTCGTCATCGTCACTGGTGGCAATTGCTTCCGAAGCACTCGGTTGTGGTTGCGAATTTGTACTTTTTTGAGTAGAATTATACTTCAACCGTTCCAACAGTTCCACTATGTACATTCGTATATCATCCGACGAAGGTTTCGTGAAACATTCTGTGGCAGCAGTTTTAAAAAATTCTGTTCCTGATTGTTATGCAAATATTGCAAAATACCGAATACATTTGTGCGCCTTTCCTTTATTCTCTTTCTAAGAGATGTGGCTAATTTTCCACTGAGATCGTTTGACTAATCAAGTTTCTCTTGCATAAATCGAAGCGCAGCGTCGGCCGTCAATAAGTTTGAATCACGTTGACATAATGACAAAACTGTAGTTTTTATTACATCCAAGCTGTAATGAATGTCGTGAAGGTCTTGGATCTCTTCGTCTCTAAATTTTGCATTTGATTTCAAATCTAATAACGCCTTAAAAACGCATGATTTTAATTTGAGAAATCGGCCTACCATACCTGACAAGCTGTTCCATCGCGTTTTACAGTCTAGTATTAGGTTAATATGTTTACCATGTTCTTCTAAAATGTACTTTTGCAACAAGTCGTTTTTCAAAGGGGAGTTTTTAAAAGATTTTATTAGATCTCTTAATTTTTTATAGTACCTTTGTATAAAAACTCCGATTCTGGAACTCTGGTCGATTCTACAATAAACGCATCCTCATCTTCTTCAATTTCTTCTGCTTCTTCAGCGCCGGTATTTGAGACATCCTCCTGGACTCCAGGTTCTGGAGATTTCTGTGTTTTATATAAAACATCCAGGACTGCTAGTTGTATCCCATGAGCCAAACACAATTGATGGTGGCCGTCAAAATTTCTACCCATTTTGACCATTACACTTGCTCCATCTGTTGTGAAAGCAATTATGTCGTCTTTCAGATTTAAACCGAAGTCACTCAAATGCTGCTGTAATAATTGAATGCCTACTTCAGCTGGCATTGATCCCTGTATCCGTACAAGTCCCAAATTTTTATATTTGACCATATCAAAGTCTTTATTGGGGATATTTATATTCATATACCTTTTATTACGGGTAGATGTCCACTCATCAAACGTGATTGTAAATCTTTTATTTTCAGACTTTATAATTTTCAATTGATTTTTCAATTTGTTTTTTGTGTTATCACTCTGTTCTAGAATTACCTGTGTTATAGTCGTAGAAGATTTCGGCACATCGTAGCCAGAGTTTTTAAAAAGATATCTCAGATCTTCAGAAGTACAAAATGTGCTCAATGGTATCCCATACAATGCAGCCATTGCATTCTTGCGGCATCTCTCCGATATGCTTGGCACGCATGTGAGTGTGTAACGCTCCAGTTGCGCCACCAGGAGTTTTCAAAATTCTTTTGCAATGCTTACATTCAACACTTTGTCCATTATCAGCTCTCAAGAAATGTGTCCAGATAGAGCTTTGTGTGCGTTTGTTCAAAAACTCCTTGTATACAGTCTTATTTGAAGAAGACATCTTTCGTGAGATAATCCACAATTCCACACATTCAATGTCACCCACGATAAAGATACAACTGCTACAAATTGTTAATATTTGCGCGCATTTACCACCAACTTTTAATTTAGTAATCAGTTTCAACTGTGACGAGAGTCTAGCGATGTGAACTGAACAACCAACAATTGAGCAATAAAACTACTTTCTTTTTAGTGAAGAAAGTGAAGAGCATGGTAGTTCCCCTAAGTTCCCCGTGGTCGTAGGGACTTTTCGTCAGGGACTCCCCGGCCCTGCCGACTCGCCAAGTTGATATATTTGAAGTCTATTCTGTACGTCTTAGAACTATTTTTTGCAAGATTTAACAAACTAAAAAATAAACTGCGGGGAATACCCTGTTTGTACAGTTTCGATGTAATTATATCGTATAGTGTTGCCACATTATAAATGTGTACGTATAATGCTTTTTTATTGGTTGACTATTTTGATTGATTGATGATACCAATAATTACGTAAGTACGGGATTGACATCTTCAGTTACGGAATTGAAAATACTTTAAAATGAGTTCGTAATTACGTAATTGCGAAATTACGTAATTACGTAATGGAAGCCCTATTCAATAGTAGGCTTCCAAGTTTATTTTACAAACTTTTTAAATTGATGCTTATCATACAAGGTCAAATGTAAAAAAAAAGAAAATTTTACAACACTAACCTAGTTACTTATGCACCATTGTTACTAACACCAAAATACTAATAAAACTATAGACTGTATAGTCTGCAATAAAGTTTAATATACAAAATCATTTTATTTAAATAACAGCTGAAACATCAGTCGTAACGATTGTCATGTTTATTCCAAACTCAAGTAACAAAACAGTCCATAAGAATTGTCTTATTATGTTCATGTGCTACTTACAATAAGCCGAATATATTAAGTTATGCGAAATTAAAGTTGTGTGTTTGTTAGATCTGTTAATACCCAAAAAAATCATCACCCCAAAGCAAAAATAATTTTGCCTCTTAAAGACAACTTATCGTAAACATATTGTGCTCATTCGTGTCAAAGCATATGTCTTATCCCATAAGTATCAAGAATAACAACACAAACTAAAGGGTGCCATAACGACCTAGCTTAACAACGTACAATAAAAATGAGGCCACATGTTATATTCTTAGATAGTGCGCTAGTAAAGCCTAGGTGATAAAAACTAGACAGAAATTAAATAAGTAAATCTAGGGCCGACCATAATTAGCTAGTTCTCGGTGAAGGTAAACTAGGTAAAGGTGTGTGTTTAAGATGTGGTATTGGGAAATTGTATGGTCTGAATGCGTTTAAAGTTTTTTTTTGCTCATGAATCTTTACTTAGTCATTAAATCGACCAAATAACATCTGTATATCGCAACAATTCTTCAATTCCTAGGTAAAGTGCTAAAATTTTCGAGTCGTTTCGCTCGCTCTTGGAGCCTTTTTTTTTTCAGGATGTGAAATCATCAAATGGCTAAAACCCATACATGTTCCTTCTTAGCCCTTTGTGTTCCAGGGGCACGGTATCTCTTTCGAACAACCCGCAGCCCTGGCAGGTCGCTCTTGGAGCCTTACGTCCTTTTGTTCTCAAAATTGTCTCCATAAGGCGATTAACTAACATGTTTTTTTGAATAAAAGAGCTAAAGAAAATTTAAGTCAGCTTCTCTGGAGTGGAGAGATAAAATTTTCTTTTAGTTCCTAGACTTCTGCAATAACTCTTCAAAATTAGGAACGTATAAACAAATATGAAAAATCGAACCAATTCGTGGTGCTAACAGTTATAAGCGGCTTTTGCATTTTAGATTCTTAGAAGAACTTTAGCTAGTAAACTTACCCTCACAAATCTGTTTTACTTGCATGCTTCTGCCAGCCCCCTCTCGCTCTCTGGCTCACAAGCTGGCGACAACCTTGATGCTTTCACGTTTCATAAATAAATTTACACTCACTTACGGGATATCTTCCATGATTTTCAATTCTTTGATTTTCCGATTGTGAGCTACCGATACTTCGACGCTTTTGCAAGCGCCATGACCGCGGGATGACGGCTGAAATGGGGCCCCAAAAGTTGCATTGCCTAGGGGCCCCGACATGGTTAATCCGGCCCTGGACACAAGGACAGGAAGATGATGATGATGATACCTATATTTCTTAAATTTAAGTTAGTCATAATTAGTGTTAGTAAAATAATAACAATATTGTTTTCTTTTTCAATAATTTTATGTTAATCAAGCTGAAGAAAACTCAAAATTTTAGAATTTTATTTAATTTCAGTTGTAAATTTATATTTTTGTTATGTTATCACTTATTTTTTGTGAATACTAATTGACCAGTAATTGGCGACTATGTAAGTCGAGGACAGTAAAAACCTTCTTTCATAAGATAATGTTCTACATAGAAGCTGTTGGTAAACCTATAATAAATAAATGATGGAAGTAGCCAGGCAGACAGACAGAGTCTCTTTATTATAAGTATCTAAATATGGGGAGTTGGAAAGCGTGGATTATTTGAAAATCTATAAAACATCATATCCATTCTTTAAAACAAATGACGAACCGCAGAAAATTGTGGACAAGACACTGGCACTACATTACATAAATTATGTCCATGACTCTTATGTTAAACATTTATACAAGTTTCACACCTATCAGAACTAGTCCTAACACACAGCTTATATTGTGTCACTTGAACGATCAAATACTGGACTTGTTAGCACTGTTTCAATATTTTCTTTTCCCATAGATTACATGTTATTGAGAGCTGACTGAGTTGATGTTTAAATAGATTATTTCTTTGATTTAATCACGTGGTTTAGTGCCATGGGACATTGTGGTGACGATTGTGTTAACCTTGGTCTAGGGGACGTTAGGTGTATTATGATAATATTTGTAGTTGAATCTTTCTTGTAGTTTTAATTTGATCATTGTTATGCTTATTTATTATACGTGATGATAATAGTGTGGCATTAATGACGCTAAATGCAACCTACTCTGTCTTTTAACGTTTGTCAGGCTTACCCGTGAGGTTAACATAATATACCCGAAAAGAAACGTCAGGCAGAAGTCCACCAGACATAATACTCGTCTTGTCGGAGGATTCAACTTTTTTATGGGGATGAGAATTTTAACACACTGTTCTTTATCATCATCAGCTGCTTAACCTTCTCCCAACTATGTTGGTCCAGTCTAACCGGATGCAGCTGAGTATCAGTATTTTACATGAAGCGACCACTTATCTGACCTCCAAAACCCAGTTATTACTGGGTAAGATTGGCTGACCGACTTTCGGGACACTGACTGACTTGTAACAACTGTCAAAGATCTACAAATGACAGCCGGCTCAACCGTTGGTGGGCATCCATCCACGGACCAACCTGTTCCTCATTTACCTCTAAAATGTTACCATTTTAGAGGTAAATGAGGAACAGGTTGGTTCGTTCTTATGTGTCTTGTCTAAGGGATATGCTCTTCATTTATTTGTGTTTCAAAGATTGATTCATTGATAATAATTTCCCATAGTTCATGCTTTCTCTTACAACCGACAATTCCAAAGAGAACTATTTTACTGAAAAGAAAAAAAATCTATCTTTGAAAGAAAAAACCAATCTAAGAATTTAATTAAAAACTGTCGATGTATGTATTCGTCATTTTTCGTAATATCCTGGCAACGGAAATAATTCCCAGCGCGTGCCATAAAAATGAAGAATTAATTAAAATAAAAGCTCAGCAAGCGGGAATATAAAATGTTCCTTTCAGGCAAAAGGCAGAGCTACTTTCACGGGGTCTAGAACTTCGTTGTTATTCAAGTATTTAATTAAGCTGGTTTTTGTTCGACTTTATAAGAAGTTTTTATACAGATCTTGATTTAAGTATGTTGAAACCCAGGTCAAGCCGGGGGTGGAATAAAAGATAAGTTGATAGTAATAAGCTAGTAAAAATCAACTTTAGATAATTATGCTGGGTGGAGACTCATTTTTCATAACAATTCTCTTCCCAAAATTATGTAGGTTTAATATTACTTACACCTTTATCTAACTATGTAGAGACAGCATGTGTGATGTCTTGTCATGATAAAAAATAGGAATTAAGTAATTCGTTAGACCTTGAAACAAGATAGCTAACCTGAATTAAATACGTTCAGACCACTTTCTTTATTTGGAAACCATCCAAAATCTACAGACACTATATTAAATACCAAAAACTATCACAAAAGGCTTCACTACCCGAGTTCATGTACTATACCTTTCTTTTGACCAAAGCAAACACTCTGCCAAGCTTTCTAGGCCAGCTTCCTTTGACACAGAAGCTCGCTTTCTTCAGTAAATTCAGGCTGTGCCCATTCAAGCTTTAGATTGTACAAAGGCGGCCACAGGCACATGCTCATTAAGTTTTCAGAGAGGGAAGCTCGTACGTGCTTCTGAAGACCTAGTACTGTGAGCAAAGGGTGCGGGATAAATTTTGTATGCTTTTAGCAGAATTCGTGTGTTGAGGTCATATTGTTTTGGATTTAAGTAAACGTCAAAACAAAACAAGTAAAATAATTAAACGCCTAAATTACGAAAATATGGACACTGACATTACGAATGCCAGTTTTCATGATTTGTATTTAATGAAGGATGTTGATCTTGCTGTTCAGTACTTTGTTAACTCAATTAATTGTATTATAAAATCTAACACGCAAATTATTAAAACTTCAAACCGTAAAAACATTACCAAGCCTTGGATAACGACCGGATTATTGCGATGTATGAGGAATCGTGACAAATTGCACCAAAAAGCAAAAAAGTATCCTAACGACCAAAATATAATGATAACCTATAAAAGATATAGAAATTTTTGCAGCGAACTTTTAAAAAAGATAAAAAGGGAATATGACAAATCAGAACTTCAGACTGCGGCTAAAACTAATAACAAAGAACTATGGAACAAAATAAAAGACATTACTCACACAAAAAAATCTAAAAACGAAGCCACGCAGCTTATCAATACTCATGATCCAATTTCTTCGACTAATAACATCAACGAATTTTTTGTTAACATCGGCAAAAATATTGCTGACCGCTGCTATTCTGGTAACGGTATCCCGTCACTTCCGCGCTTGTCTCATTCCAACTCGATGGTGTTTTTCCCCACAGACTTTGAAGAGATCGCAAATATCATTCATAGTCTGAAATCTAATTGCGCTATTGGATATGACAACATTTCCACCAGCATATTGAAGAGATATAGTCATGTCCTCATTTCTCCAATCTTATTTATCTGCAACTTGGCCATCGACTCCGGCAAATTCCCAAATGCCTGGAAAATTGCGGAGATTCGCCCCATCTTCAAAAGTGGTGACGGAGCCTGTGTCAACAACTATAGACCGATTTCTATCCTTCCAGCTTTGTCTAAGATTCTGGAGAGGATCATGAAAAAGCGCCTGGTCGACTATCTGGAAAAAAACTCACTGCTATCTGCTTCTCAGTACGGCTTTCGAGCTGGCCTGTCGACCAGCGACGCCATGCACGATTTAACTAAGTTTGTTTCGGATAAACTCGATGTTCACAAAAAAGTTATTGTGATTTTCATGGACCTTGACAAAGCCTTTGACACGGTCTCCGTCCCACTTTTGTTGAAGAAATTGGAGAACATTGGTGTAAGGGATACGCAGCTTGAGCTTTTTTCTGACTACCTCACCAACAGATTCCAGAGAGTTAGGGTCGATGAATGGACAAGTAGCGACCTTCCCATCGTGCATGGCGTGCCACAGGGCAGCATCCTCGGTCCTCCATTATTTTTGACCTTCATCAACGACCTTTGTGAGCTCAAGATGCCCAACGGTAGGATCATAACTTTCGCTGATGACACAGCCCTTTTGTTTGAAGCTGATTCCTGGCCCGAAGTATATAGTCATGCACAAACGGGTTTAAATTTAGTGTTGTCTTGGCTGGCTGGGAATAAACTCGCTCTCAATGTTGATAAGACGAAGCATATTTCTTTCTACATAAAAAACCTACTTGTTCACTTGATAATTTCAAAATTACTGCACATTCATCGTCGTGCATTTCGTCTCATGGTGCTCGCTGCTTGTGTCCCCACCTCCAGCGAACAGAGTCTATCAAGTACCTCGGAGTCATTCTAGACAGTACTCTCAGCTTTCACCACCACATAAATGCTCTTTCCTCTAGAATCCGAAAATTAATTTTTGTTTTTAAAAATCTTCGCCATGTTGCGGACACTGGCGTAATGAGAACAGTTTATTTTGCGTTGTGCCAATCACTGATCTCTTACTGCATAACGGTATGGGGTGGTGCGACAAAAACATCGATGCTCCGGATCGAACGTTCACAAAGGGCCGTTTTAAAAGTTAGTAATTTTTTACCTTTCCTATTTCCTACCAAAGAACTTTATGAGCGAATTGGAGTATTAACTACACGGCAACTCTTCATTTTAAATACCATATTACGCAAGCATTCTTCTCTTACCTACGATCATAGTCTCTTTGAAGGTAAGCGACGTAAACACGCAGTTTGTCCTACTACTCAGTTCCACACCGCTTTCTCCCGTCGACATTATGGTTTTCTTGGCAACTATTTGTACAACAAAATTAACAGAATTTTGTCAATTTATTCCTTACCAAAAAAAGATTGTAAAATAGAGGTCTCAAACTGGTTGCAAAAACTAGACTATGACACTACAGAGCAGCTACTCCTTGTACCCTCGTAATATTTAAAAATCATATTCTGGTTTATATATATGTATCACCCTTTAGACGTATGCCCACACCATCATCCTAGTTCCGCTCACACACTTCACTCACACACATCACCTATACACTTCACCACCACACACCTCACCTATACACTTCACCACCACACACCTCACGATACATTTTACTACACACTTTACTTAACACGATACCTTAGCTTAATTTTATTTTTTACGTATTTTTTTCTCTTTTTAATATGTCTGCTTTTTCCCTACTGCAATAAATTATTTGTTTGAGTATGCAAATTAGCTATTGTACTGTATGTAATCTAGATTTTATTCGAGGTGAGAGCCTGGGGATCCGTCACACAGGGTATCCTAGTATGGACGCCAGTCTCTCACAAAGGAACATATTTAATAAATTTTGTTACATTTATATTTACTGTTACTATGTGAACCTTTGTGAAGAGAGAAAATAAAGATATTGTATTGTATTGTATAGGCAGTCTCTTCATATAAAATACTGGACTGGTATTCCGCTGCATCCAGTTAGACTGGAAGCCAACCCCAACAAAATTTGGGAAAAGGCTAGGTAGAAGATGTGTGTTGAGTCATCCGTGCTGGATAAATTTATGCCAACAGTAAAAACTTTGTTTTGATTAAAGAACATACATTTTTTTAAACATATTATGAATCCAATGTGTGTTGCAAATTTCTTCGGAATGCGATAAAGTCACACAATCACAGACGACACGGTTGGCGCAGTGGCTAAGCGATTGACTGCTGCGCTGCGTGTCGTGGGTTCGATCCCCGCACGGAACAAATATAAAACAAAATGAATTATGTCATTAAAATACATTTGGACGTCAAACTTAAGGACAAATGAAATAGAATTAATTCTAATTGCCCATACGCAAAATAGAAAAGCGTGGCGTGCATTTGGGCGATTCTTTTTGAAAGCCTATTGAATCTGTTTTGTTACGTACTTGGTGATAGTGATTTTAGTCAAAGTCAGCCGGCAATTGATTTGCTTTGATATTTTTCTTTTCTGAATAAATGCGTTCTGCGGAAAACAAAATGCAAAATTAATTATTCGTATGCCAAAATTTTACTGGGAAAAACTGGAGTTGTATAGTTTTTAATCAAATAGTAGTGCCATGGCTTGCCGCATACTTAACTGTTTCACCATGTGTACACAAAGTGTTGGCGCAGTAAAAGCTAGATATCTCGTGCAGTATGCTAGGATTTGCAACAAGATTGATGCGAAAGGAACATGGTAGTAGACAAAGACAAGGAATCTTTATTAGGTCACAGTGGTGCTTTGTGAGGTGTTTACTATTAATTGAAAGCCTTCTAACATACCTAGGATTAAATTGGTTGTCAGGTACTCGGGTTTCTGACTAAATAACGACTCGTTTACCAAACCAGGACTCCGGACTAGCCGCGGACACCCACACTTTGACATATATTTCAGTACATTTGTCAAAGTCCGGTGTCAAACTGACCAGACAGTTTAGGTGCTGTCAAACCAATCGGTCCGGACTCCGGACATCTGACTTGACCTGCATGACATTAAAATCTGTCACCCGAACTAACCTGGGAATTAAGTTGCTGTCAAACCGACCGGTCCGGAAGTGAGGACTCCGGAATTTGACACATATTTCAGAACATTATCTGCCAAAGTCCGGTCTCCGATCTGATAGACCAAATTGGGGCCAGGTAAGAAATGTAGTATAGTACTACTTTACTTTCTACTGACTCGCTCTAACCCGGGTATGATTTTCATCTTTTCTCAAAGTCCAGTGTTCAGAGTCCAGACCGGTTCCGGTTTCCGGTCCACACAGTGTCAGTAGCTTAACCGTCAGGTCAGGTACAGTATTAGAGGGCGTAGACGAGCGGCAATAGCTTCCAAAGCATTACATATTTCTACAACATCTTTCGACTCGATATATTGTGTAGTATTAATTAGGTAAATGTCATGCATACCTGTTATTTGCATGGTTACTAAAATGCCAATTTTATATGTAAGTTTATTTGAATTGTAAGTGACTGTGCTGTTGGCGTGCTTATTCTTATAAATAAATAAAGGCTTTTTCGTAGCTTATGTCGGTTCCATACATTGTTGAGTTTCCTATGATCGTTTTCATTGATAGAATACCTCATGGCTAACGGCTTAACGTGCTATTGTGTCAAAAATATTTATTATTGTCGAAATATTTCATCAGAGAAATGACCATTGCAAGGAGTGTTATGGCGCAATTACTCTGGCGTTGTAATTAACATGTTGATTGCAGTTGGAAACGTGAATGTAGATCAACTGAATTACAATTGCAGCGGTGGCCCATTGGCGGCAGCCTCGACTTACGAGTAAGCCGAGGTTTCTAACCCAGGCAGGCGCATTCATCATCATCATCATAATTTCAGCCGAAAGACGTCCACTGCTGGACATAGGCCTCCCCCAAGTGTCGCCACATTGATCGGTCCCGTGCGACTCGCATCCAGCGGATCCCCGAAACCTTCACCAGGTCATCGGTCCACCTAGTGGGAGGCCTTCCAACGCATCGTCTCCCGGTTCGCGGTCGCCATTCCAGAACTTTTCGGCCCCATCGGCCATCTGTTCTGCGAGCAATGTGCCCTGCCCACTGCCACTTAAGTTTGGCAATTCTTCGGGCTACGTCGGTAACCTTGGTTCTCTTGCGGATGTCCTCATTTCTGATTTGATCACGCAAGGAAACTCCGAGGCAGGCGCATTACTTTTTGTAATTTATTTCATCACCGTTGTTCTCAAAAACGGTGAAGGAAAACATCGTGAGGAAACCGGAATGTTTTAGAACTAAAAATTCAAAGACATGTGACCTCTACCAACCCGCAATGGGCCCGCGTGGTGGATTACTGGCTACTCCCTTTCATAGAGAGAAGGCCTGTGTCCTAGCAGTAGGATCATTATAGGCTGATGATGACGACGAATTACAATTTGATAACACGTGTTGTAACAGCAGTGATAACGAATGAAAGAAGCTGCTCGGAGCTAACTGCAACGCAATGGTACTCACGCGAAAGAAACATCCGAAGCGAACACGTATCGCTTGACTCAAATTTGCCAACCAAGTTGCTTCGCTCGAAGTCGTACACGAGGCGTTATGTTTGGTTCAATAATTCCAGTAGCATTCGAGTGCAGTGATCTAATCCAGCGCTGGATTGCAACCTGGAATAATCCATCCTACGAGATATCCAGTCTAGTATTTACTTCTATCTACTTTTCAATCAAGCGTGGCCACCGTTTTCGCGTCGGTTTCCCTTTCCATCCAGTATAATTGAAACATCACAGTGTTAAGCGCGAATCAGCAATGATTTCAGTACTTTAGAAACGACTGAGTCCGCCTCTGTTATAGGTACTCTGTGCGTTCACGGTTTGAAACTTTAAGTGTATTTAACAGAATTTTAGATGGCTTTATGCAGCTGCTGTGTATTATAACTTTGGTATTATAAGTAATGTTTTAGTTAACGTATACACCGTACTGTATGTAGGTACCGTTAATCTACACATAGATTTCCTTTTCCCAATAGCATTAAGATGTCACAATTGACGGATCACCGACAAATTGATATAGAAAATGGTCGGAAAATGTTGTGTTGTTGCCAACTGTGCATTTGAATTGGATTTATTAGTTTGAGGGTAACTAAAGGATTATTTGTCAAGAGGGTGGACATTATGGACGCTGGGCAACAGTGCCTTCGTTCCTATTTGAATCAATTACCTTGTTCTACCTGACAGGTTCTGTCAATTATTTCTCCATTAGATCGTGGGCCGCTAAGAGCAAGCCTATTCTGTAAGAAGTTTTTTTTTAAATCATCCACACTCTTAAACCAAAAATCAGCAAAACCGAATGGAACCAAGCCCACCTCCGTTAATCAGAAATCTGAATCATAATGTTCAAGTCCAATTCCAATATTAAATTGGGTGGCCAAAGATAAACATTCCTATCGAACATCTCTTCATAAATCCTGAACCCCAGCGTTATTCAACTAACTTTAATTAATACAAATATTACGTCAGTTAAAACTCGTTGAGTTAAACGTTTCAGTTAAACTTTAACCCGTTGGCGCAACCCTGGGATCTGTTAGATTCATCACAACGGTATTAAGTTGCATCTCTGCGACGCCGGTAGGGTTATCTTGGCTGTGGTGCAAAGTATACGCGGAGAGCGATTTTGAATTAATAGGTCAAGGAAGGAATCTTTTAGTCAGAAGTAGTTTCAGTGAAGCGATCTTTGCATGAAATTAAAATGAAATAACATCTAAATTAACAAACGCCATCAACCTTCACGTTTTCATTTTATGGTAACAATTCTATTTCATTGTACAAAAATACATTTAAAAGTGTAATTTAAATAAATGGTTTGACTTTGATAGTTACTTTGGATTTGGTCGTAACTTTTGAGATTGATAATAATTGCAAAACCAAATAAGTCTTTAGTCTTGGGTAGGTCATGTATGTAGAGTCCACATATTATTAATTGGCTTTATGTATTATTCATTGCCGTAACATGACTAAACTCGACTTAGATACCAGTTCTCGTAATCTTCAAATTTCCCTAGAACTTTATATTTTTTAGTCTCGATCTGTTTAAAAATCGTCAAATTCATCTACATGTTTGACAGTTACTCGTAAAAGACAAAAAAGACAAGAAAGACATTTCATATTTTCATGTCGTTCGTTGGACTACTGAAAACATTTAATTCTTCAAAAACAGCTTCACCTTCCCACTTGCACCCCTCTACAAGTTTATACTGATTACTTGTACAGATTTCAATCAGAGCCCGAACAATGTTGATTGTGTGTCACTCGGAATGAGGGCGCTCGATTGAGCCGCTTCTTCATTTTACAGCCGCTTAGTGTTACTAGTATGAGTCCCCTTTTATTATCTCATTGCTGTATGAAAACCTTTTTTTTATGTGGCTATAAGTTTCATTGTGCCAGGATTTATTCGTATGGTGCCAGTTATGTGATTCGATATACTTTTGTTTTTTTTTTTATAAGCTTTTATTTAATTTGTCTTGTTAGTAAGTTGCTGTGTATTGGTCAATACTTGCATTTGAATTTCGAACCAGTTCCCCCCAACTGATTGATCTCATATTTTGCATACACCTTTGCTTCTGCTGACAAAACATTTTTTCATCCCACCATCTCGGAAAGAGTAATTTTAATCTTCAATATCTGAGTGGAAAAGCCGTTCTTATTCTCTAGAGGATAAAGTAAATTGAATTTAGAACATCGTGTGCACTAAGTTTGTGAATTAAAAAAAACATTAAACCTATTTACTGCTACCTCTATGGTGCCGAATATATCATACAACTCTTTTTTAATTTGTTAAAAACTCAGACTCGGAACCTTCTTGGTGTTCTTTTTTCAATTTGCTTTGTACGCGGTTCTTTACGCGGCATTTTTTCACGTCATTTTTAATTATACCGTAATATTATTTTGTTATAATTTAAAGATTATTCTGTAATACTTACCTGTCATAATGTAGTAATTAATACCTAAACTGAAATAAAAGTGTACCTATCTTGTGATTGTAAACGTTTTTTTTTTGCATTTAGTCATTTCCTCGCTGAGGTGGAATGAAAAGATACGTGTTGCACTCGAGTGCAAAGATTTTTCACCTCGTGCTCTTTTGATTCCCTCGCTAACGCTCAGGATTCTAATTTTGAATCCTTCGCTTGCTCGGTCATCAAAATTGAACACGCGGTTAAAAAGCAACTTTGCACTCTTGTATAACAAATAACTATTATCACCACCATGACATAATCCTGCAGCCGTCCATTAATTGCGGCCGTAGTGTTCGTGCCTAGGCATGGGTTTCAGACCTGTGTGACATAAGATTCATTTATAATAACTCCAAAAGTCATGTGTATTTTTCATATTTATACATTTACAAGTGAATGAAAACCAGAAAGACCGGCTTTTGGTTGTATTGTAACCGTTGAAATGATTTATGAAGTGTCAAAGTTTAAAAGAAAGAGGGGTGAGAAACTCATCCTATTATTTATTCGGTTGATTTAAGGTTGCAAATAGCAGGATTTACACGAAATCCGTTTTGTAAACTATATAGATTTAAGTTTATTTATAATACAAGCTTGGTCAACAGAGATTATCTATTCAGTTTTCCATCGGTAATGTATTGTAGTGTTTATCGGACTTTTTTAATGAGTAGTTTTGTGTGAGTTGTTGTGTATCAGAAATCGGTTGTCGTGGCATGGGCATGTGATGCGGAGGAATGAGGAAAATGTCGTGTGGAAAGTTTTGAGTATGAATGTGGATGGGTATAAGGGTAGAGGAAGACCAAAGAAATGATGGATGGACTTTGTGAAGGATGATATGGCAAGAAAGGAGGTATCCCATGAGATGACAAGTAATAGAGAAGTATGGAAGAAGAAGATATGCTGCGCCGACCCCAAATGAATTGGGATAAGGGCAAGAGAATGATGATGATGATGTTGTGTATCGGATGGTATACACGGAAGAAAGGACACGAACAAACGATTACCACGTATTCAGGACTTCATTATTCTTTATTTGGAGGAGCTCGTGGCTATATAATAACAGCCGCACAGGTCAATCTTTGAGTTTAACCCGAGCTTGCCGAGATTGGTCCGTGGATGTATGACCATTACTACATACCTAGTTTCCTCCGTGCCTCGGAAAGCACGTAAAGCCGTTGGTCCCGGCTGTCATTTGTAGATCTTTGACAGTCGTTACGAGTAGTCAGAAGCCAAAAGTTTGACATCCAGTCTTACCAAGGGTTATCGTATTACCCAGTTACTGGGGTGTGGAAGTCAGATAGGCAGTCGCTCCATGTAAAATATTGGTAGTCGGCTGCATCCGGTTAGAGTGGAAGCTGACCCCGATATAGTTTAGGAAAAGGCTAGGCAGTTGAGTAGGACTGCAATTAATAATTTTGTATTGAGACCTTGAAACTTTTTTCACTGTAAAGGAAATTCATAGCACAAAATAAATATGTGGATAAAACGTTCCCCATTTCATAAAAACCTTAGTGGCAAGCGATAACAACATGCCGTGTTCTTCTAGATTAAGATAGAGCACGTTGAGTCAACACGATCGTTCAGAAGAGCTCTTCGAGATCTTACATAGATCGAAGGACAGAAATAATATAGACTGTTCTATACCTACGGTACATCGGTATTTTAAACTTCGGATTTTAGTAATAAAGTCTTTGTAAACAACTAGGTGCAAAGAAAAATTTTGGCACATATATTTTTTAACATCATACTCGTAATATCAATGAAATGGATTTAGTCGAACTGTATTGCCATGACAACAGTTGAAAACACACACCAATTGTATTCCTAGAATTTCTTGGCCGCGATTGGCGGATCTTCGAATAAGGTACCTCCTCCGGCTACCTATCTTTGTCAAACCCATAGTTGCATCCTGCTTCAATCAATGCTAGAGATGTCATACGATACCTTAATCAAAGTTAAAGATGTTTATAATTAATAGTTTTTCAGTACTTAAAATTTGACACAAGAAAAGTAGGCGTTTGTATGTCATTTTATAAATAAACAGGGTGGAATGTAGGCGTCCGACTTTAGTTCAGTTCATGACTAAGGATACCAGTGTTCATCACTTATTAGACTATGTAGGTAATGAGCATCCAAAATTGAACATTGTTTCTGATCTTAGCCTACACTGTTCAAAATGGCAAAAAAAAAACTAAAAAAAATGATGCTGGCTTTCAAAACTATAAAACGAGTGGTTTTCAAAATCTGCCTGTGAGCCCCTGCGCATTATTGATAAAAATAAAAAGTGAAATAAAAACAAATTGATTTTTGATTTCATTTCCAACTGTCGTCGGCTCAATCAAAATCAATATATTATTTTACATAGGCCATGTGGGCATTTATAAAACGTCGACAAAAAGTTGCTCGGTACGGGTTCATCGTGTTCGTATGGAGAAGAACCGGCAAGAAACTCCGTGGTTACTCTTTTAAAATCATTTGGTTGGTTGGCTTAATCTAATTCCCACATTCCCATTTTATCAAATGCGTCAAAGCGTCACCGTTTTCTGGTTTAACTATATGGCTGACGGACCCCAACAAAGCGCTTTGCTTCCACATTTATTGTGCGAACTGCCACTCTGTTGAATTCACTGCTGGCTTCTCTGTTCCCTGATCATTATAATCTGAATGTTTCTTTAAAATTCGATTGAAACGGTTTCTTCTAGGCAAGTGTGTACCACCCTAGGCCGTACCATCGTTTCATATCAGGCGAGTCAGCCAAACGCTAGCCTATTTAGTATTAAAAAAAAGCACCTAGATTTGAAAATCGAATTGTGTGGAAAAAAACCGTTCTGGTAATATTGCCCATGCTTACGAGGTCCAATAGTTGTGCATTTGTCAATTCCGACTAGCAATAGATCACTCTGTTTAATGTAGTGACCGACAAGCCGTTGCCCTTTGAATACTAAACTAAGTTTAGTAAGGACGTAGGAGATATTAAATTGATGTCATCAGCTTATAAATTAGTGTTTATAAAGGCTGCCTCACTTGTTCGTGGCACATCATAATGCGTTAAGGAATGGTACTAGGTCGATATACAAATATGGAGCAGAAGATCCAACCATTCGTTTTTATTACTGTTACTGATTATCCCACTGCTGGGCGAAGACCCCTCCCCATGACTTCTAGTTCTTTCAATTCAGGACTCTTGGCATTGGTTTTGTCCGGCTCGTCCCAACTTCTTCTAAGAGGTCTGCCGCTTCGACCTCTGGCTGTTTCAGAGCGCCACATTGGGCCTACGACAGACGTTGTAAGCCCACTTCAGCTTATATAACTGACGATAATCTGTCAGTAATCTGAGTTTTGGAGCGTAGTGTGGTTGTGGACGTGGTCTGTCGGTTTGACGCCGAGAACACTGCACTCCATTGCACGTTTTTATTCAACCAAATAATTAATGATGAGTCACACTAGCATAATAAGTCTTTAAATATCCCACTGCTGCATGCTGGGACTCAGCACCACTATCATCACATAAAACATAAAAGTTTTTATGATAGTAAGACTACCTTGATACCAACTAAATTAAATAACAATATTATGAAAAAAACACTAAATACATCAAGTGTCAAAGCAAAGTCTCCTGCATATCGTCGTTGGCAAGATTGTATGGTGAATGTCAACGATAATTTTTTGTCCAATTAATGAACTTTTGATCATGCAAACTCAACCATTTGTCGAGTTTACCTAATCATAATATTATAGCCATTCTTCATTATTTTTCAAAAAATTACCTTCTGTTATCTTCACCTCATGACTAAGTTAGCCATATTGCTATTATTATATCAACAGGGTACGAATTGGACGACCTAAATAAATATCTTACCTAAGTAGTTCAATGTGAAAACTATTTCTATCATCGCAAATCAGTAGGCAATCAAAAGTCATTCATCAATCAATATCTTGCCGTTATCTAAATTTATTCGGGTTCAGAGTAGCGTGTTTTCTGTTTACGTCTACTCTAGATCTATCCATTACCGGATTTAAAAAGTTTTTCAATATTCCATCTTTAAAATTCGATGGCTGAATGCGCTGAGTTCACCAAAAAGTTTATTAGGGCAAGATGATTTCCGCAAGCAACTTGAGTCGTTAAAAAAGTTGAAGCAAGTGGACTTGCAAGTTTTTCCAACTTCAAACTTTTGGAAGACTTTCGAACTTGCAAAGTTTAATAGATTTCACGAAGTTGTTTAACTGCAAATATTTTTACGCTGACGGCGGTTTGCGGCCTAGATAATTTTATAACTTTTTATAAGTAAATAAATAAATAATTTATTATTACAAAGTTCAAGTACATAAATTGAACTATGTACAGATTACAATTCTTAAATTTAGCATCAGGTACAAGTATAAGTATCAGGTCGTCAGGTATAAGTATGTACAATAGGTTCAACCCTGTCCCCTAAACAAGGCTAGGCCTGTATCTTAGGAGATATATATCATTCTCATCTGATAGTAAACGATGATGCCGTCCAATATTCAGATAGTCATTTGTTAAAACAAAAACACCATTCGCCTGCAGCGTCACGTGGCAATGTTGTAATCGGAGGAAGTGTTTTCATCTTCTTTCTTTTATAATTGGTGTTCACACTATCTATTGTATGTATTTGTGGCATACATGTATTTGCTTTATTTCTTTGTGTGACCTGTCAAAGCTACTGTGGCGGCCTGGCGCGGTTTGGCTCAGCTTCGGAAGTGGTCGTTTAACCATATAGTTCGGTACGGGCCCCCAAAGGGGCTCGACGAACAAACCTCCGCTGGGTTGGTATCGGCCCCGAAAGGGGCTAGCAATTACGTCATTCGTCATCCTCATAATTTATGCAAATATTTTATTTTCTGATTATCAAATACTATGAGTGTGCGTTAATTAAGAAAGTTGGATAAAAATTTCATATATCAACGCCATTAAAACGTCTGTAAATAGCGCGCAAGTATCATAGTTAACCCTTATAAAATTCAAGTGCATAAATACGGTCATCGCCATTTTGACGGCTGTGCTGGTCGAGGCTAAAAATCATGAAAAATTGTGGTTTTCGAACATTCGAGCTCCACTATATGGACAATAATCAACTCGTCATTTAATTATGCGGTTAATTCATCCATAGTTCAATTGAAATAAGCAGTGGTAATGATGAATTTTGAAATCTAAAGTCGAAGTTTCGCGCCAATCGTGCGTGTTTACATTTTTATTTTTCACATATAACACACACACGCGTATAGATTCGGTAACAAACATGACAAATAGCATTCCAAATATTATAAACCGCATGAAAATGCCCAGATCTTAGCGTTATTTACGAATACGGGACCAATAACACATAATATTCATTACCACCGCTCAATAAGTATTTTGAAATAGACGACCTTTTTTTTTTTTTTAATTATTGTGATGTGTGAAAGCGATTATTCCAATCGATTATTTTTTTGTAATCTTCGATCAACTCGAGTAATTAAATTGAGAAATTTAAGAAATCGATTGATGAAAACTAAAATAAATTTATTTTAACCGTAAAATACAGTAAATATTTTTATAATGTGTTTTAGGCTTTTATAATGGTAATCTTAATTGTTTTTCGTACATTCCGACCCAACAATAAACAGCACGGACTGATATTATGACTAAATTCGCGCCAATTTTATTTCCATCTCAAAATTTAAATTTGGAATTCGTTCGCTGTTCCAATTTATATTGTAGGCATTCAAATTTACTATTATAGATAGTTTATTGTGAATTTTGTTTTGAACTATCTGAAGATTGGTAGAATGCACAGGATCTCGGTAGGAATAGTAAAAAAGAATTATGTAGTTTGATTATGGTTAGGAGGTTGGGTTGGTTAATGGATATTTACTCTTTACTTTATTAATCAGCCTGTTCTGTCCCAATGCGGGTAAAGGCCTGCCCATGTCTTTCCAATTTAGTTTATCTTTTGCCTTCACCGTCCAATACTTTTAATCGACAATATTTTTTTACACCTACTTAGATAGGCTAGGTTTTGGGATAGCTACCCCAAAAATGAAAAAGAAACCATTTTAAACAAAACTATCCAAAGTATACGGTAAGACTCTCGAGTAAGAGTCTTACTCGTATGTTATGTAGACTCTTGATGGTTCTAGTTCATATCTATTGCTGTTCATGGCTTCATTCAAGTAACTCGGCCCTCGGCCTTTGATGGATAACCTAAAAATGGCATATTTAAAAAAAACGTGTGCGTCTCGGGACGCTCGACAGAAGTGATAACTTAAACTAATCTAAGCCTGCTGCCGTATGCGTGAGAGAAAGGGAAGCCACACAGAGTGGTGCCGTAACGCGTTACGTTACGAAGACGAAGACTTCAAAAACCTTTTTAGACTGGACAGTGAACCGCTTTGAAACAATAAACTAATGTTCCTTGAAACGGCTTATGAATTGCCGATTGTCAACCATCATCATCAACTGTTGGGGTCGACTTCCAGTCTGCCCAGATACAGCTGCATAACCGTATTTTAAATGGAGCGACCTGCGACTGCCTATCTGACCTCCTCAAACCAGTTAGTATCGGGTAGTACGATACCCCTTGGTAAGACTGGCTGTCATACTTTCGGGCCACTGACTAGCTGTAACATAACAATAACCCCATCATACGATACACAATCTTGGAAGAATAAATATAATTTATTTTGTTAGATCATAATAATTATTTACTATGCCTTCCAAGATCCTGGGCATTCTTTAACCAACCTTCAATATTACACAATAAAATGAGAATTGCGAGCGCATTCTATAATTAAATTTTGAAATCGAAAAAAATCGGCGGGAATTAAGCATAATCATTAAAATATTGACTTGTTTTTATTTGGGATTACTGTCTTCTGTCGTTCTTATTACTTAGTAATAAATCTCCTTCCCATGAAGTCAACGTTCATTAATTAATTATAAGATGCTTTTGATCTAATAATAAATTAAAGAAATTATAAAAAAAGAATGGTTATTATGACTAATTTCAAAATTAAATAATTATTTAAACTTATACTTATGAGTTTTTATTCAGTGTCAACTTTTTTTTTTCAAACTCGATTTAATTGCGATTATCGATTAGGCTGAATGCAACTAATTAATCGTAAATAAGAAACCCGGGTTTTCGGTCAGCACTAAGAAGTGTTATGTTACAACATAGTTTTCAGTAATATTTGTCTAGACTTTGATTGGGTTTTTTTAAGTAATTGTGTGTGAATAATGGCAAAACTAAGAATGCAGATAGAATGTTACTGTTTTTATTTTGCCGTTCCGAATTGTTTTAGCAAACGAGAAGCATGCCTATTAACATTATTTCCAGCGAATATAAGGTACCTACTTTTTGGAAGGGTGTAGTAATATGTATTTTACGCATATTTGGCAATAGACTGACTCCGTTTTACCGACCTCAACACGATACTGAAGACATTAACCTCAAATTTATCGAATGTAACAGATCCCTTGACATATTTTTCACAATAAAATCGAATGCTGAAAGTTGATGAAAATTTCGTGAAATTCATGACAATTCGCATCACCCCGCCGATTCAGCTGATGTGTCATGTGTCAAAATCTTGTCGGGCATAGTGGTTAAAATGCACTGCCAAATAGGCTTATCTCATTCATACTCACTCTACACTATGTATACGCTACAAACATAATATGTGTATATGTATACAATACTAGTGTACTAGTGCGTTTGCAAATTGGGTATGATCCGCAACAATAGATGAGTCTTTGTCAGCTTGGCGAGCCAATTGACATCGTAATAGTATATTTCATTGCGAGTGCGGGAAGCCTGTCATTGCAAAGAGTTCCGACAAATGTCTACCCGAGCCGAGGCGCAGCCGAAGGTGAGGGTTGACAGTCGGAACAAGTTGCAATGACGGTTCCGCACGTGTATTGAACAACTATTTTTAATACAGTTGCGAAAAAATTAAACAATTTAATGAAGAACATTTTTGGAAAATGGCGCCAACAGTAAAAGAATATTAGCAGAGTTTTTTTTTTGTTTTCTTCACTCATTCTGGGTAGGCAAAGGGAACTATGCCCATACAGCCAAGACTTCAGTAGATTTTTTTTATTGATATTAAATGAAAATGAAATGAAACCTAACCTAACTCATTGAATCAAATCATTAAATCTGATATTGAAACAAATTAGTAGCTTCGTTTTAGAAATATTTGCATGAATCATTAAAACTTCTATGATTTTTTTTTAGTAAAAACTCCGTAGTTGTTTTTTTTTTCTTTTTAATAGACATTATTTTGACAGTTGGGAAAGAGTACGCACGAGTTCGGGAAAGGTAAAGAAAAAGCTCGAGTGTGTAATAGCCCACATCCCGAACGCTATACGTCCCTGCAATACGCCACTTTTTGAGCAACTGTATTAAAAAGATAATTTAGTTTTCTGAGGAGACCACGTGAATATCAACCACGTGTCATGAGATAGCTTGAATGCTGCCATGATAATAGATAAAAAGTAAAATACACCGTTCATGAAACTCTAACTCAGGATTCCTGTCCGTTTTGGTCATGGCTGCAAATTGCAGCAGACTAGTCATAATTAACGTCATTCGTCCAGCCTTTTCCAACTAAGTACCTATGTTGGGGTCAGCTTCCAGTCTAACCGGATGCAGCTGTCTTTTAAATGGAGCGACTACCTTTCTGACCTCCACAACCCAGTTAGCACTGGGTAATTGGGCACCCCCTAGTAAGACTTTTTTTTGTCAAGACTTTCAGGCCACTGACTACCTATAAGTCACAGCCGGGTCCAACGGCAAACACAGATGAACTCTCTCATTTGTAATGGGATACACGACCGGTGAGAGGTTAGCCGCAGGGCTAACATCTTAAAGTGACCTGTCTGAGACACGTCGATAACGTTCCTAAAACCAGTGAATCATTGAACCTATGTACCATTAATAGAAGGTGCGTTCACTGATTGAATCTCTGACACAATCTCTTTGCGGTTGCCTTTGAATTACTCTTTTGTGTTGAACAAAAAATCAAAACAACTAATTGGTGCATTATATTCTGTACATTTGTATACCAAGGTACAAGGTGTGTAAAGTATGCCAAATATTTTGAAAGCACGACACCATTTTGTCTCTAATTACCAACAACTTTACTCTAAAAAAGACGTTGTAAAATTGTTTATACCTCTCTCTAATCATCTGCCTTTGAGTCAACGTAAACAACTACACTCGGTAACAAGCGGTTTAGTTCGGAAACAAACAAACCGACATTTTGATGAGTTTGTTTTCGTCGAAATTGCTTTTAGCCGCGCTCTCCGCAAACATTCGTTGGGAGATGCGTGCGGCTGCTCTGGGGGTTTGCAGGCTGTGGCTCCATGTACTCCAATTTGTAGTTTTGCATTACTTTTTGATTGCAATATTTTTTTTTCTGTTTTGCATGGCGTTTGTTTGTGCAATTACTGGCGTAGTGGCTGAGTCTCTGAATTTAAAATCAGAAAAAGGAAAATTGATGAAAACTGGTATCAGGTTGACTCGACTGCATGTTCTTTTTTGTTTCATTCCACGATCACTTTTGATTATTTTTTGTTCAGGCGTTAGATTCTGCGTGTATAAAAGGAATTACTGATAATTTATATTTCTACAAAATTAAGATTTACATGACATTGAAAGAAAAAATACTGAGTTCTCGCTATCTCAGACACATTTTAAAAATCTCACAATGCATAAATACATCGCAGGGTCTGTTCAGCGCCGTCTTTAACCAATTTGAGGCCCTGGGCACTTGGCTTGGGCCTTTGTTTGATGCAAGAGCGAGCGGAGCGAGCTCCATTTTCTTTGCAGCTCTCAAATTTTAGTATCCTGCGGTCCTGCCTGGGATAAGTTAAGTTTCTTTTGACTGCCTCTAGCTTGACAGGTGCAGAAATTTGGGGCCAGGGCCTTGGGCCCTGGGCAATTGCCCAGTGTGCTCAGTGGAAAAGATTGGCCCTGTGTCTGTTTAGTTATGGGATTTTTTTTTGAATAACCATCGTTAGTATCCTAAAACCAAATTATCGAGTTATTGCAACCGTACTTCACTTTCCATACAGACTACGCCTTTTTATCGGGAATCGTAACTATGAACTTTTGATTTGTAGCATCAAATAAAAAAAGTCTTGTTTGTTACAGGTCGAGTAAACGGTGACGTTATGACCCAAGCCCATGAGCCCCTAAACATAATGGACGGCACCCAAGCTGACTACTCCACGAAGACAAAGAAAGGGTTATACCTCTCCAAGTATCTCGCCATCATCATCCTCGTGATCTTCGCGCTGGCCCTCGTCACAGCCTCCCTCCTAGTCTACAACTACGCAGCCTGCCCAAAGATAGACCAATTAGCAAACGTCACGAAATATGAACTCTGCCATTGTGACCAATCAAAACTCTTAGTGCTACCGATGACGACAGAAAGCAGCAGATCAGTTATTCCTTTAGAAACTACGACCCATTCTTCAGTACCAAATGTGACGGACCTGTGGCTGCCAAGTCATGTGAAACCAGAGAAGTATTTCCTCAATATAACGCCGTACATTTATGAAGGGAATTTTACTTTTGATGGGGAAGTTACCATATTTCTAGCAGTGCATCGAGAAACGAAAGAACTTACTTTCCATGGTGTTGAACTTACAATACACGAAATTAAAATACATGAGAAGGATGATGATTATATGATAAACATTATCAGACAGCAGGAGGATGTGCCGAGGAATTTCCACATTTTAACTTTAGGGTCACCGTTATTAGTGGGAAGACAGTACATTCTGTCCATAAAATACACTGGATTGTTGAACGATAATCTACACGGATTCTACAGAAGTTCGTACGAAGAGAAAGGCGTAAAAAAGTAAGTACTGACGAAATACATAATTCTACAGACGCCAGCAGGTTAAGCTACCCAAAACTGTCAAATCTTCCCAATCAACCTTGAACCTAATTCTTTAAACATAAAGTTAAAAATCTATTTAAGAAATTCGACAAATTGTTATAGGTTGATGTGCTGGCTGGCCGTCTGTACATCAAGGTTTCGAACCCAGTCATGTGTTTTAATTTGTGTTGGTCATAGCCACTGCTTTTAAAGACCACATTGAAAGAAAACATGCGAAACGAGGAAACGGGCATGTCCTAGACCCAAAAAAAATCTAACACAATCATGTGCTTTCGAGCAACCTTAACTCGGTTCGCATGGTTGGGGTTTGGCGCACTCCCTCGCTCCCATGAAGAAGCTTATATTCAAACAGTTGCAACATCATAACCTGATTATATTATTGCTGCGCCCAACACATTTTTTTCTATAAAAATCCCGAAGGGTAAGGGGTACGTAGAAGCGTCCCTAATAGTATACCCACATTTCGCCAAGTCCCTTGTAATAAGGGCCTGTTGCCATCAACCGGACAAATCCAGACTCCATGGCTGCTACTGAAAAATTCTTAGTAGAAAAACCCAAGAACTCTTTGCCCGACCAGGACCTCGTGCTCAGCAATCGCGCACCACTAGACCAACAAGGCAGCCAATAAACACAACGGGTCTAACGTTTATAGCAGAACTTTTTATGTAATAATATTATTTCGCATAACAGCGGATAGCATAAACTTCATTTCGCAGAAAATCGTTTTGCAGACACTCATTAATCATACGTATCATTCAAAACTCATAATTTTGTAAATACGCCAGAATCACCGTTAGGCATTAATTTCATGCAGAAAGTTTATGAGTCAGAATCGTACGCCCACCACCGCTGCTTCGGCTTGCTGTCCAGCCTCAGCTGCGGCGGCGATCTTGAAAACCACCTGGTCCTCAGCTCGCGGGCCGCTACACCTCTCCGCGCCTACGCGGGCTTAAATTACTCTCTAGGGATAGGGCAAACAAGACTACGTGGAGTCGCTTTTGCAGCGATTCGTTTGTCACTAACTTTTACACCAAGTGAAGTTGTACGAAATAATCGTTGCTCTAAAAAAACCTTATGGTTAACGAAATTATGCGGAATTTCAACCATGCCAAAAATAATGTTGCCAAATAAAATTCTGCTATCTTAAAAGTATGGTATTGTAAATTCGAACATATAAACAGGCGGCCAAACAATAATTATATTAAATAATTTATATTCCTTAAAAGAAGATTATGTCAAGTGTGTTAGGCCAAATGAATTTTGGAGCATCAACATTCTGCCAGATAGATGGAACCCAAACACAACATGGCACCTATTCAATAAATCACATTACATATTCACATACCTAACATTATAGGTAAAATATTAATGTTCATAGTATGTTTTCGCTCTATAGTCTATTCTTTGAACCATATGAAACGAGTGAAGAATATAAATTAAAGGTAATGGTTATTGAAGTACAAGGTTACGAAAGGTATTTATTTGAATTGGCAAAATGCCTGGCAACGGTGATGGATATATTTTTATTTTGTATCTACTTGTTACCTTATATTTATGTCCCTTCCAGTTGATTGAATTATGATACGAATGTATGTAATGTACGTACGTGTATATGTGTAACAATTTTTATGGGTACTTACTCTTTGTAGGGCAATTTTTATAGAAAGCTTTTAGTGCTGTCACCTTTTCAAAATAAAAACGATATCTTAAGTAAAGTGTAGTGACCTACAAAAAAAACTTCCAACAAAAAGTACTACAGCGCCATCTAGGACACGACGGAAGAATTATACATCAATGTCCAACAATTCGCAAGCAAAGTTATCATCAACTTTATGACTATATAGAAAAACCCAACAACAACTGTTAGGCAGTAGCCTATCAGACACGCAGTGCCGACGATGCGTTCGTGTTCCACGCGCGCCTCAATGAGATGTCAGCAAATCGGAAGGGGTCCGAGAGGGCCGATGCCTGTCAGGGCTGCGGGCTGTTCGAAAGAGATACCGTGGCCCTGGAACACAAAGGGCTAAGAAGGAACATGGATGGGTTTTAGTCAGTCAAGTCTGACACTCCCTTCCGCTCCTGGGAGAAGTCATTTGATGATTTCCCATCCGAAAAAAAAAGCCCACTAAACATAACACCTGTCTGGTCGGAGGATCCTCCCTTTTCAATGGAGTATTGTGGAACTTTACAGCCTGTTCCTCATTCCCTTAAACTGGTGATCCAAAATGGACGTCAGCGCAGCCTTCGAGCAACGTGTTGTCGTATGAAATGTTAGGAGCGTTTACGGCATTTCATACAAACTTTTAAGTCCTTATTTTCCGAAAGGACTAAACCGATTTTAATGAAGCTTAGTATGCATAACCAGGATACAGAGGTCTAAAAAGTTACTAAAAACATTTCCGAAATGTCTTTAAAAAAAAAAGATAATTGGCAATTTATGTTTCTATAGATAATTTATAATCGGTCTTATTTAGTTGTAACATTAATTTTCAAAAAAAAAAAATATCTTTTTAGGCCTATGTATCCTGCTTAATCGTATGAACTTTTACTAAAATCAGTTCAGTCATTTCGGAAAATAAGAACTTGAAAGTTTGTATGAAATGTCGTGGCGTTAACGCTTTTGTCTAAACTAATATTATAAAGAGGAAAGATTTGATTGTTTGTTTGTTTGCATTGAATATGCTCCGAAACTACTGGTCCGATTTAAAAAATTCTTACTCAGTGTTAGATAGCCCATTTATCGAGGAAGGTTATAGGTTATATATCATCACGCTACGGCCAATAGGAGTGTAGCAGCAATGAAAAATGTTGCGAAAACGGGGAAAATGGGACGTAAACGAAGTTGCGCCGGACAGCTAGTCAGTTATATGTCAGTTTTCTTTACCGTGATATGCATTTATGTAGGTAAAGCACATGATATGATCATTTTATAAGCGTCTTGCCATTATGTCTAGTCATGAAATTATAGGTTCTACTGTCAAGTTCAGTCCAACTTCCACTTTAAAAACAAGTTAGGTACGCAATCTAGTCATTTTATAGGTATTATTGCATAATAATAATTACTATTATGACATGCACTTGTCTAAGGTGATAAGCATTTTTTATCACAGCCGGCTAGACTTTAAAGAATTCTATGATTAAAATATGTAATTACTGCGTAATTAATATTATCTAAATTAGAGTTTAGCCGGAAAGTGTCAATCATCTTTTTACTGGATTTTTGATTGTGAATGTTTTTTTTTTTTATATTACACGCACTAGTAATTCCGTAAATGTTACTTAAATACTTTAGAAAATGTAGACTATCCACTTATAGAAAATTTTGAACATTCCAGTGTTACTGAATACGTTCAGTTCAAGTTACCTGAGAGATAGCTATCCGAACACAGTTCAGAAAGCACGTTAAACCGTTGATCGCATCTGTCATTTGTATATCTTTAACAGTCGTTACAGGTAGTCAGTGGCCCGAAAGTCTGACAACCAGTCAGTACTAACTGGGGTGTGGAGGTCAGACAGGCAGTCATCGTCATTCATCATCATTTCAGCACAAAAGACGTCCACTGCTGGACATAGGCCTCCCCCACCTGTCGCCACATTGACATTTTGGGGGGGTTTTGCCATAATCGCCACGCTTGGCAGGCGGGTTGGCGATCGCAGTACGGTTGTTACAAAAGCACAGAGAACGCTGCTGCCCATTCTCTGGCAAGTCCCTTAGTCGGCTCTTACGACACCCACGGGAAGATATGGGATGGTGCTATTCTTTACGTCCGACACCATACAGACATGCAGTCGCTCCATATAAAATACTGGTATTCAACTGCATACATGTAGTTTGGGAAAAGGCCAGGCAGATGATGATGATCGCAGTTTCATTTGTGAAACGCTGCCTTAAAATAGAATTCTTTCAAGAAACCTCCCACAAACAAACTTGAAAATACTCTTATAAACAAAATATACCATCGTATAATACAACTAGTCTATTAAGCAAGAAGCACGTTCCTCGAGACATCTCGGCTAGTCACATGAATGCAAGCGTTGTATTGAATACGAACGATAGATTAGTAGCTATAAAAATATACTTTAATATGTTCCTCTAGTACAATGGAGGTCTAATTGCTTTCCTTGTTTATTGTTAGCGAATTTTGATTGACCTGGTCATGGGATTGCAAAACTCTTAGTGTGGAGTCGTCTATGGAGATATTTTTTATTGTGTCTACTTAATTATAATACTTTAGGGCTGAACTAAGTATAGACATTATATCTATATTTATAAAACAAAGTCGTGTTAGTTACACCATCTGTAGCTCAAGAACGGCTCTACCAATTTTTATGATTTTTGCGTTTTTGGATTTGTCTTCGTCCGGAATAGTATTAAAATATGATATTCATCAATAAAAAAAAAACATTTATATTACGAAATGGCCAATAAATGACGTGGGGGATGAAAAAAAAAGAATAAAAAGCGGGATAATGACAAAAAATCGAACCAATTTCAATACTTTTTGGTATGTAACGAATTTCATTTCTCCTCAAGTACATTCATTCTGTCTTGCATACCGGAAAATTAAAATGTTCCGTACCACGGAATAATAAAAGTGAATTGAAATTATAAGAAAATAAATTTCAAGATAGGTTTAATAATTCGATATCATATTTTATGAGATAATTCCTTCCGCTCGCTGGAGGCGTGTAATAGTGCGGATCAGTAAATCTATGGCAAAGAAAGTCACCTTATGACGGTAATATTATTTATTTGTGAACCATGGAACACCTACAGCTGAACAAAACCGAATAAAAATACTAAGTAAAACTGACAGACACATTACAAGTTTTGACATATAAAAAACAGATTGGTAAAGAACCATCTTTACCAGTCAACAAAATAGCACTGCTCACAAAAAAAAAATACTCGTAAAATAGGAGGATAGCGTCTGTGTTTCCGAACGCTTATAACCCTAATCTCTTTAAAGCTAGAGAGAACAGGCTTCTTCTGGGTAAGCTCGTACCGTCGCCGTCGACTTTGTCTCTGTCATCTCTGACCTAGACTGAGTCAAGAGCAAACCCATCGCAAATTAAAAATAAGTTTACTTTCGGCTTAAGTTTCGTGCGGGTGTTTTTTTACTCAAAAGTTTAAGTAAGTTTCATAATGATAATGTGTCAATTTATTTGGTCATGCAACAAGGGGAAGCCACCCCGCTTCCCCTTGTTGCATGACCAAATAAATTGAGTAAAAAAACACCCGCACGAAACTTAAGCCGAAAGTAAACTTTTTTTTTTTGCGATGTGTTTCAAGGGGGAAGCGGGGTGGTCTCAAGGGGGAAGCGTTAGGGTAGCCTGCGAAATTCAAACACTGACCTGCAACATGTCACTGACCTGCAAATTGCTAAAAACATAAGAAAAGACGGTCGCCAGCAAAATTAAAATTTTCTTACTTTTTTTTGCGTTTTTCCGGACACACTTTTCAACACTGTTCAATGTTGAAGAAAATATGATTTGCGGCTGTAATGCGCATGTATTTACAGAATTATTGATCAATAAAATTATCAATACATCCCTTCCAACCGGAAAGGCAGTGGTGTGCCCAACAGTACACCCACATTTCGCCAGTTATTATTAAGTCCCATGTAATAGGGGGCGAGCCTAAAGCCTGTGCTAAAGCCATCAACCGGGCACAGACTCCGTGGCTGCTAATGAGAAATTCTTACTGGGAAAAACCCAATAACACTTTGTCCGACTCGGGAATCGAACCCAGGAATTCCAGGATCTGATGCTCGGCAGTTACGCTTGCAGCCACTAGAACATCGAGGCTGTGTTCTTTTGAATAGTTTACATGATACATCTTTTTAAATTCCAGATGGATAGCAGTCACCCAGTTCCAGGCTATGGACGCCCGTCGTGCGTTTCCTTGCTGGGACGAGCCCGCGCTCAAGGCAAGGTTTACCATCAGCATCGCTAGACCAAACAACATGACGTCTCTTTCTAACATGAACATTGTTAATAAGAGTAAGCAGTAAGTATTTAGACTTGACTTGAGTACTTTTTGCAGTAGTGGCTCATTGGTAACGGCGCGCGGCGGAGGGACTTACGTGTTATTTTAGTTTATTCATTTTCTTCCTTACTTTTGTCATTTTTAAATATTCCGTAAAATCAACAAAAAAAAAACGGGTTGCACTCCGGGAGTGCCGGCAGAAGTGAAAACTTGAATAGTAACGTTGTGCATTTTTGGATATGGTTAGGAAATAATTTTGAACGAATTGCTTTAATTATCTAGTTCTATCATTTATGTGGTAAAATACAATATTCATTTATTGCGCTATCATACACAAACATGACAACTTACATTACATAACAAATTTAACACAGAAATATTACGATACGTTTTACGAATTTTACCTCTTTGGAGAAATCGAAGGTTTTGTTTGTGCATAAGATAATTATCCAGTTTTGGAAAACCAAACTCAATGACAGATGTCATAAAGTTCAAATTCCTTCGCAACCTAATGTCAATTCGTCTTACGAATTTTCGATCAGGACACGTGACCTGACGCGAGTTTAAGATTTTATACCCATTACAGAAAAAGTGCTCAACGCCGCTAAAGAAGTTTTCACTTCAAAAAAAGAAAATAAAAATAGTAGACCACCCGCATCAGGAAAGGAACCTTCTAACAATACCAGCAGTGTCCAGGAGTACCGCTTTCTGAATCAAGCCCTTGATCCAACTGCCTAACGAGTGCCTCCTCAGGTTCTGGCTCATGGCAATTAAGCCATTGGCTGTTACGACTATTAGCGCAATGACAAGTTCACATCCCACATGTTGACAACCTCACGTGCCAAGTCAAGATTATTACATTTTCTTTGTTTTACCACCATTGCTCACAAAACGGCAAAAGAAAATATCTGGAAGAAATCGTTTCTAGCCACAGAAATTCGAAGACGTGATATCCACCAAGCCGCACCGGGCCCACGTGGTGGATTATGGCTCACTCCCTCTCGTAGAATGAAGGCCCATGACCCAGAAGTGGAAACTGATACTAATTTATTCTTATGATAAAGTTCTTTATATGGCACGTGCATGCAAATTCTCTTGTGAATATAATAACATTGCACGTTAGTAAGACGCAGTTAAATGGCCACTTTGAATAGAAAATTCAACAAGCATTATCTATTTATATCCAAATAAATCAAAGTGTTTGTTTGTAATTTCAAAATAACAGCTTTTTACTTAATGAAACACGAAAGTATACACGGTACTCATAACAAAAAATATTTTTTTAATCTATCTCTCTGTTTATTCCGGCTAATCTCCGAAACTGCTGGACCAATTTTGACCGGCTTTTTACTGGCATATAGCTGATTTTATAAGGAGTAACTTACTTTTATTTGAACACCATAGCGGGGAGATACGATTCTCAATTGTTAGGTGATGTTGTTCAAAGATGCATTTTGAACAACAACCTGGTTGCTAAATAGATACATAAGGTTTACTAACATAGGTATAAGTTATCTTTTTTGTTTACTAACCCATATGGATGTTGCTTATCCGAAGTAAAGATTATTTATTTATTTCCGAAAAAATAATCGAGTAATTATACAAACATTTTTATTAAATCCACGCGGACGAATTCGCGGTTAAGAGCCAGTTTATAGATAAAATTCATTTTTCCTTACAGTGAAACACTACCAGACTACACATGGGATCATTATGCAGAATCCCTGCCGATGTCAACATACTTGGTAGCATTCACGGTAACCGATTTTAAGAACATGACGAACGACAAATTCTCCGTCTGGGCCAGGAGTGAGGCAGTCAAGTCAGCTGCCTTCGCTCTGGAGATAGGCCCGAAGATATTGAAGTATTTGGAAGAGTATTATAAGATAAAGTTTCCGTTACCGAAGATAGATATGATCGCTTTGCCGGATTTCAAGAATGGAGCTATGGAGAATTGGGGATTGTTGACTTTTAGGTAAGAAAATTGTTTCTTTTAAGTCGATAACTGACAAATGCTTGCACTGGCTGGAAACACGTTTCCCTTTCGTCTTTGGTGTTTGAAGAAAGAACCACACAAATTTGGGGGGACCTCCAAATTTGTGTGGTTCTTTCTTCAAACACCAAAGACGAAAGGGAAACGTGTTTGTATAAACTTGTTTTTTTCAAAATAAACATCATTTATTATTTACAATTATTGTTTCACCATCATCATTTCAGCCGAAAGACGTCCACTGCTGGACATAGACCAAATTATTGTATAGTTACATTAAATACAGAGGAATTCTACTGAAAACATTTTGTGATCAACTCAAGATTTATGATTTTACGTTAATTGGCAACTAATTGGTAATTAGTTGCTAAAGAACTTCAGCTAACTTCGTTTAATAAGGTGATCAATATTGAGGGTTGTTTTTAAACTTGGGCAACGTTATTTGACGCTGCAATATCAATTAACTTTTAGATATCCGTTGTTAATTTGCTACCCTAATCGGAATTAGCAAGTTTATTAGTATACTTTCTAATTCTGCTTCATAAAAAGGGACTTCGATGGGAACCGTTAGCTGTTATTCCCCGCCAAAATCAAAATCGATAGACCCCCAAAGACAAGCTCTCCAATAACAATAATGAAACTAAACCTAAACCGGTAAATAACATCAGCACCGTTAAATCTGGTACAGGGGTGAGCTCTTTGATGGATGAATGAATCGCAACACTTTATTATCGGCTGGGGACCGACCATCTATCATCCCTTTGATTTGGGGGAAGGGTCGAAGGGCGTTCACACGTCGTTCAATGTCGTAAGGGACATAAGCGGTGCTGATTGATTTTCAATTTTGCTGCGATGAGTGTAACGTTGCTAATCGATCAGTGCGTTTACGGTTCTATACGGCATTTGTTTGCACGGGCCTTTGCACATATTGTGTTGGAAACCGAGGATTTTGGCACAATACTGGTTTTGAATGTTGCGAATTTGTTTCTTTTTATTCTTGTCTAAATGAATGGACTAATTTAGGGACGGTTTTGTGGTGAAAATTGTGAAATAGAGCAACAAATGAATATTCAATGCGTGGGATGAAACACAATTGTTACGATTAAAGTATTGCAAATAACTCAAGCGACGGGTGAATAAAGTGATTAATACTTTGGTGAATAGTGCACTGTCCTTTATATTATAACTCATGTCTGCGACTCTTTAAGGAGATTTCTTTGTCGCTTCAAACTGGATTTTAACAGGTCAGTTTAGCGCCTAGAATTAAATATTCGTGTCTGTCTGACCACTTTTTATTCAATTTAGTAGTATAATATAATATAGTAGTTTTTTCAACCGGACACTGGAATTCTAACTCTCAACCCGACGCTGAGAGTTAAAAATTCGAAGTGAGATAAAAAAAACGCATGCAGGAACCTGGGTAAATATGTTAGTGATTCTCACATCTTTTCATCTATTTATTTATCAGGGATAAAAAAAATTACATATCAACTTAAAATAATAGCACTTATTGCACAACCAACACCATTATCCACTTTCTCACACATCTTTTGATCTAAAACTAAATGTTCCAGAGAAATATCAATGCTGTACGAAGAAGGCGTATCAGCTAGCACTGACAAGGTCCACGTGGCTACAGTAGTGGCCCACGAGATCGCTCACCAGTGGTTCGGCAACCTGGTCACTCCTATCTGGTGGAGGGACCTGTGGCTCAATGAGGGCTTCGCTACGTACGTGGAGTATGTGGCTGTTAATGCTGTGAGTACCTATTATGAGCTTGATAAATAATTTACTAGACATTTATTTATTTATTTAACACTTCAAGTACAATGTACAGTGGCGGACTTAATGCCATAGGCAATAGACATTCTTCTTGCGTTTAAGTTCTTAGTTTCATTTCATTGGACCATACTCAGCAGGATTTTTTATGGGTTATATATTTGTTTTTTTGTGATTCCGTGTTCTTACGATAGCAAGCGTCTCGTTTATTGCTTTGTTTCCAAACAAAGCAATAAACGAGACGCTTGAGACCGAAAAGGAAGGTTCTCTGTCAGCAAGATGTGTTCGGCTTCACCGAACTAATAAACGCAAAAGACTCGTGTTTGCGCACCGCCGAGGATCGTTTTTCGGACACAATGTGGTGGTTTGTGGTTATATCTACCAGCATTGGGGTTTAAAGAAAATGGTCTATTATTGTCAGTTTTTATACCCTGATCTAGTCTGCCACGTTTTAAGAATTACAATTTTTATCTTTTAATTAAATTTATAAATATTTTGTATTGTAGGTGGAGAAATCCTGGAACATAACCGAGCTGTGTGTCCTGGATATAGTCCACAACGTGTTCCAGTTAGATGCCCTCAACTCCTCACATCAGCTGTCTGTCGAAGTCAGTGCCTCTGAGGAAGCTGACGCTATATTTGACAAGATCTCTTATGGAAAAGGTAAAGAATATTTTACAAATTCTATGCTTATTGTGTAAAACTGTTCGCAGGGCACATGTTACCGGAGTGACGGTACATACCCATACCCCAAAAAATATTTTAACCGACCAAACACGTACTGAAAACGAAAAAAAAACCTTTAGTCGAACTTAGCTCCAAAGTTAAGTAAATGCTTCATTTCAAGTCGGCGCCCAAATTAAAAAAAAATGGGTCCACAATTGGAAATGCAGTAGGAAAAAATCAATCAACTCCTGTTTTTCCACCATTAAGGTTGCATTTATTTTTCAATTTATTAAGTGACCAACTTTGAGATGAGAGAAAGTATCATTCAAATCGGACTTCTCTGTAAACAGTTATGCGAGGTCATAAATAAAGAAAAAAAGAAGGTTTCGAATTGAGAAAATTTTCTTTAATTTTCTAGGTTAAAAAAGTTTTTGAGTGTGTGAGTATTTGTTCTAACCATTCCTAATTTCCCCCAAAAGAGAATAAGAAATCTTTTTTCACACAGGCTCAGCCCTCCTCCGGATGTTAAACCACGTACTATCAAGCGATGTCTTCAACGCCGGAGTAACAAACTACTTGAACTCCAAAATGTACGGCAATGCCGAACAAAGGGACCTCTGGAGTGCCTTGACCAGTGCAGCAAGGAAGACGGGAGACTTCGACGCTGATGTGGCAGTCGTCATGGACTCTTGGACCTTGCAGACTGGCTTCCCAGTCCTTACTGTCACGAGGAATTATGAAAATGGGACGGTGTTTTTTAAACAGGTTTGTTGACTTTTTGAATCCTTGAGAGTGACTTTTACCAACGAAACTGACTATAATCAGCTCATCTAAACTGCATTCAAGATCTGTGAAGATCTGTGTTAAAATTCTACGACAATGATGACACTGATGCAGTTTAGATGTGCTGATCGCGATGTAAGGATTTTTTTTTAAACGTTGGGTGCGTTTACAAACATTTAAACTGACATAATAAACAGCCAGACCCAGAACAACTATCTGTAGGCCATAAAATATTTGTTCCGTGCGGGGATGGAACCCGCGACACGCAACGCAGCAGTCTATCGCTCAGCCACTGCTCCAACCGTGTCGTCAAAATTAACCCTTACTTTCATATTTTTAGCTTTCATGTAAAAGCTAACAGGATTGGGTACATAAATCTATGCCTATCTTTGTATGTACCTAATTGTGGTGCTTCGCTTTTAATAAAGGCAGGGTAATTAAATGATAAGCAAATTGACAATGAGCTGAAATTGACCGTTAATCCAGGTCATCGCTATAAAGTTTTGTGCTATATGGGACAGCTCAAACACGACTAACCTAGTGTGTCTATTTGATAAACAGTTTACTGCACAGGCTGTCCGAGTTTAAAGCATTACATTTAAAAAGTATAATTCTTAATTTGGCGGACATCCCGATGATGCTATCACCCTCCTTCAGGAGAGTAGCAAAGTGACACAAACCACCGTCTTTCCGACCTCGCCGTCGAGGTCCGTCGCGACGTCCCGGTCCATGCCCTCCCCGACCCTCGCTCGAGCCAGCCCGCGATGCTGTGCCAGTAGTTTTAAATCAGCCCCTAAATAATGATATCATTCAGATCCAGCCTGTCCCCATGCAGTGTAGTCGCTTAGTTTGTAAGTTTTATGCACTGGCTGGAGGCCTTACTCTTGGCACCCACAGGATAGTCCGGTTAAGCAGACGACAACCTCATAGGTTGAACTGAGAGATGCCATACATAAAAATAAAAATAAAATTTGGCGGACAGAACGTCTGGCTGGCCAACCATGACGTCTTAAAGCAGTATTGTTTAACCCTTAATCCAGTGTGGGAAAGCGACGGAGGTATCCAGGATGTCTAGCGCCATCTCTTTTCCACACTGGAAAAGGAGTAAAACAATAATGTTGTAAGACGTCATGGTAGGCCAGCGGAACAAAATGAAACTCCACTAACGCCATCTAGTGACCATATTTTCCCACTTTAATATCACAACGTTCAATAGATGTCGCTACTATGAACTTCTGTTGATTTCGTGTTTTTGTTCTGATATGAATGCCACGCGATTTGGGCAATAAAACGATTACAAGACATAGTCCTCGTGTCTAACGATATTAATATCTTTTTAATCGAAATTTATAAACAGGTTTAATGATCGCGATAATACTAAATACTGATATTTTACAGACTATATTATCTAATCATCAAGTGGAACTATCTTTTCATTTAGATCATTAGGCGTTAATCTTCGATTTGATTTATTATTTCTTAATAAATACTATGTAATATATTGATATACAAAATTATTGGTATAGGTATAATCTAAAACGTTTAGTGTGTCTCTTGATAATGGGCTCACGTTTTTATCCTTGGAATGTTTTGTTACAGTGCTTTTATAAGAAATAGAAGTTTCGATTTTTTCTACTACTATCTGAAATCTGCCGACGATATTGGTCAAAAGTTGTATGATTATTTTGGTGTGGATCAATATCTTTGTTTTTTTTTTAATGTATTTTATTTATATCGTTCTTAGATTTTATAAGTATTCAGTGGTTAACTTTTAACCGTAGTAGGTACATCAATGTTTATACAAAATCTGTAGATTTAGGTGTAACTAAGATCGTGCATACTTTCCGAAAGGAAATGTATTTAGTCTAGTCTAAGATCTCAGAGTCTTCAAGACTTAGATCTTAGTCTTCGATTAATTGATTTAAAAATTATGCTTGTCATGCTACTAGGTCAAAAATTTTACCTATTACGTAAATTCCTATGAATGAGTATTGTGATTGGTATCTGATACTATCAAATAAGTACACTAATGTACGTCACGTCGGTCATGACTGGTGATTTATTACTTTAATAATAATTTACATAAAAATTTACGTTATCCTGTGTACATACTCTTATTAGGTGCGTAATTTCATCATCATCATCATCATCATTTCAGCCGAAAGACGTCCACTGCTGGACATAGGCCTCCCCAAAGTTTCGCCACATTGACATAACATGGGGGGTTTTGCCATAATCGTTACGCTTGGCAGGCGGGTTGGCGATCGCAGTACCGTTGTCACAAAAGCACAGAACGCTGCTGCCCATTCTCTGGCAAGTCCCTTAGTCGCCTCTTAAGAAACTCACGGGAAGATATGGGATGGTGCTATTCTTTACGTCCGACACCATACAGAGCGCGTAGAGTGCGTAATTTACGACTTAAAAATTAGCTAAGATCTCTTAGTCACCGAAATTGGCCAAATAATTAGAATAATAATGAGTTGAGACCAATGTCAATGTGTGTTGTTATACAGCAAACTTTAGCGACCTATTTTTTGTTTGCAGGAACGCTTTGTTTTAATCAACGAGACATTCGAAACTCAAAAGTCGCCTATATGGTGGATCCCTGTGTCGTACACAACGGCTTCGGAAAAAGACTTCGAGACCACCCAACCGAAGTTATGGCTGAAGGGAGAGAAGTCTTTGACTATCAGCAACATCACAATGAAGCCTGATGAGTGGTTCATTGCTAATGTGCAGCAGACAGGTTAATAATTATAATTTCTTAGAACAGAGATAAAAATAAAATCTGAAGTACCATTCATAATTTACTATGCAGTAAAAAACACTAGGTCATTTCCCCAGCAAAAATATATTATTAAACACAATAAAGGACCTGCATGCGTATGATATCATCATGAAAATCTCAAAAACTAATATGGTCATCATTTTCAGGTTACTACCGCGTCAACTATGACTTGCAAAACTGGAAGCTCCTTATCAAGATCCTCAAGGACCCATCTCGTTTCCAAGAGATCCACATCATCAACAGAGCTCAAATGGTGGATGATGCGATGAATCTGGCCCTTACAGGTCGGCTGGACTATAGAACAGCCTTGGATGTCACTAGTTATCTCTCTCATGAGAGAAGTTATGTGCCTTGGAAAGCTGGTTTGTCGGCCTTGGGCTATATTGACACAATGCTGTCGAAGGGAGCACATTATTTGGAATATGGGGTGAGTTACATAATAAGTAAATATTGACATTGGCAAAGACTCTGATGCTATTATATCCCAGATAACTGATTCATAATAATAATAATGCAGCAACAGCTTCAGCTCCTGTTATTTCAACTTTGGCAAGTGCCTTGAACGCAGGGTTACTTTATATTTCAAAAGTGGTTGTGTTCTAATATCTAAACTAATATTATAAAGAGGAAAGATTTAATTGTTTGTTTGTTTGTTTGTTTGTTTGTTTGTTTGTATTGAATAGGCTCCGAAACTACTGAACCGATTTGAAAAATTCTTTCACTGTTGGGAAGCTACACTATCCGCGGGTGACATAGGCTATATCATATTTTCAAAAAAATTAGGGATCCTTACTAAAACTGCAATTATGTAACCCAAAGTGTATAAAAATTACCTAAAATGTTCTTTACATCGCGTGCGCTGCGAAAACTATTGATGATAGAATAAAATAACGTATTACGACTTTGCAGAACACATCATTATTTACAAAAAGTGTCGCGACAGCATATGTCTAACTATTATATTTATGCCACAATAAGTGTTCTTTTATTTTAAAAAATATATTTTAATGCCGCCGTTAGAAAAGGCTCTGTATTTGCATCTTGGTATTAATCCTTATCAAAATAAATTACTTCATATTCAAGACTGTTTCAATACCTTTATAGAACTTTTTGAATTATTCAATTCGGACATTCCATTCGAAAGATATCACGAGTTTAAAAATGTAAGTATTAGAAAAAAGTTGCGTGGTCGCCGCTCACCCTGCTCAGCTGGCTAGGCATCACCTAATACGATGTAGGCGTCACTGGGGTACGGGCCGTACGGGAGGGGAATATTCAAACTTTGTTTATATATTTTTTTTTTAGTTCATCATCATTCATCATTTCAGCCAAAACACATCCACTGCAGGACATAAACCTCCCCCAAGTGTCGCCATTGACATAAGGGGGGTTTTGACATAATCGCCACGCTTGGCAGGCGGGTTGGCGATCGCAGAACAGTTGTTACAAAAGCCCACAGAACGCAGCTGCCCATTCTCTGGCAAGTCCCTTAGTCGCCTCTTACGACACCCACGGGAAGATATGGAATGGTGCTATTCTTTACGTCCGACACCATACAGAACCAAAAAAAATATCTGATTTCGCAAATAGAAGGGTTCATTTATGTTTGTGTATTGTTAAATACCCGTGCGAAGCCGGGGCGGGCTGCTAGTTGCAAATAAAATAATAGATGGCGTTACCAGTTGGTAAATTCAACACAATCTTAAAACACATTAAAATAACAATTGTCAAAAGATGGCGCTAGTAGTAGTAGTAGATCCTCATTGTTATGTATCTAAGTTAGATTTATGGTTGATCATGTAACGCTATGTAACTTTACACGTTCTTTTTGTTACTAAAATAAAATGGATTGCTAGTTTAACGAATTGTGATAAGATGAGATACACAACCACTCCCTAGTTACGTTAAGTACTTTTCGGCTATCTATAGCCACCGTAATAAAAAGTTGTACATCAGTGGAGATAAATGTAAAGATAAACAAGTCACATATTTTATTTTCCTGCATCCATTTTCTTTCCTTGGATACGTCTTTTAACGCAAAAGCATATATTTCTTCTTCTGTAGAATCAGAATCTGGTACATGGCAGTAGAAGCTTAGTTTACCCATCTTACGTCAGTACAACTGCACTTCGACACCGATATCTACTGACGTCAATTAAGAAATCCCATGATACCACTATCAAATTAGTGTTAGATTAATATCTATCTGTAACAAGTAAACTGGATAGTTAGAATGTGTTCAATAAAGATTATGTTAATGACTAAGGTCATAATCAGTCATTGATAAGGATAACAAACTTAGACTTACAATGCTGATGGAAGATAATCTGATGATTGTGGTAGTAGGTAAATAGATGTTAGTAGGTAATAAAAAATAAAGGACGATAAAATATATGGGACACAAGACTTTGTAAACAACTTTTTGAGTAAATTAACTAACGGCCCGCGACTTTAGGATTGCGTCTATTTTCATCTCTGCATGGCCGTCATTTCAGTGTCTTTCAGCCCTTTTCTTGGCTTTTTCGTTTCATTTTGTTTCAAGAACTAGTAGTTTTCTTTTTAGAAGTCCGGGATTGTATTTTTTTTTAACTTTTTTATCAGTTAGGTAACAACGTTAAGCTTGCTGTATTGTAATCATTTATTTTACGCGATACATTGTATATTGCATGTTTTAGTACGCTTAAGTTCACGAGATGGCGCTAGTAGTACGTAATTCAGAAATGGCATATTATCTCGTACAGTGTTAGCTATAATATTGAGTTTATTTTTAATTTGTAATCTGTACATTAAGACAAATACATGAAAAATAGCAGAACTATGCTTTAAAAATCGACTCGTGCAGTCAGAATCCGGAAAGTTACGGAGAACTTAGGATGTTAGGGCGATGTTGGAGCTGGTTTTTTTTTGCATTCCGTTGGGTAAAAATTGAGTTCAGAACGTTTTGTTATGAAACTTTTAGAAAAAAATTGCAGATTAAAATCTTTTACTCCCCTTAACTTTGGCTGCACCACACTTCTTGCACACAGGGTTTCGGCTTTTCCTCTAAATCCCACCCGCACGGCCCCAGATTTCGAGAGGACCCCGGGGTCTTTTCGAACTAGAACAAATCCGGAGAAACCCGAATGGATGGCTAACCCTAGCTTAACTTACGTGAAATAATGAAAATATTTCTTGTAATGTTATCACCATCTTAATCTTTTAGATCTTATTCTAAGTCGGCGAGGCCGTTGTCCTGTAGTATAAGAACTGGCTTAAACCTATTAAAAGGGGACTGCCCAGCTTGACATAACAACACAATATTTTTGTTGCAAGCCTATGCTATAAACATCTAATCTAGTTCATAAAAGTATTAGGACTAAAAGAATTTGACCGGCTTGTTTATGCGTTTTTACTCGTTATCATGTTTTTATTATTATGTGTAAGTTATATATGATATATAGATTATCGAGAATTTCGATATCAATATCGAGATTCTCGACTCGTGGACCTGGATTAATGGCTCAGAACTCCTTCTGAATTTGAAACTCTAGACAAACGTTGGTTGTAAGATGTACCTCAGCTATTACCAAAATAAATATAAGGAATTCTTTAATCTTTAAAATAAGACAAGATAATGCTATCATCAACTAGCTGTCCGGCGCAACTTCGTTTGCGTCACATTTTCTTAGTTTTCGCAACATTTTTTATTGCTGCTCCACTCCTATTGGTTTTAGCGGGATGATATATATACAAGGTGTTGTTTTGCATCCTCGTCAAAATTCAGGATGTTGTCACAAAAGACATAAATAATCAATATAAATTACGGTACCTAGTAAATTATTAAAAAACACTGCGTTTTTTTGTTGTTTAAATTTGTATATATTTCGAAATAACGCCCCTAACGTGGTTTAGGGATTATAAAATTATCGAAAAAACGTTTGAGGTTTTTTGTTTGTTTGTAAGCGACGTTATAAGGCGGGGATCAGACGGCCCGTGTTTAAAAACGGGTGGTTCACAGTTACCGATTTCAGTAAATAAATAAAAAAAAGAAAATTACCTACTCATTTTATTATTGATTCGGGTCGAGAATCATTAGCATAGACCTCGTCAAATTCTAGGAGGTAATCCTAGAATTTGACGAGGTTGCAAAACAACACCTTGTATATATCATCCCGCTATAACCTATAGCCTTCCTCGATAAATGGGCTATCTATCACTGAAAGCATTTTTCAAATCGGACCAGTAGTTTCGGAGCCTATTCAATGCAAACAAACAGACAAACAAACAAACAATCAAATTTTTCCTCTTTATTATATTAATAATAATAATTTAGAAGAACGATAAACAATCAAGGAAAATAATCAACAAAATAAATCGACTTGTTATGGTGACCTGTCACAGGTGCAAGTATATTGTTTGCATAAAAAAGTTATTTTGGAGGTTCACAAAATAATTTATTGACTATCTGTGGATATGTTCAGCTGCATCGTGAACCCACATTTTCACGAGCACAGTGCCATCAACCGGGTAGAATTTAACATTTTTGCATGAGTTGTGTGGTATAATGAAGTAGTGTTGCTGTGGTTGCTCATTACTATTGAGCGGTTTTGCTTTTATGGTTTCGGTTGCAGTTGTCTTCGAAATTGTGCCTTGATGAAGTTGTCATTGACTGAAAAAATAATTTTATCGGAAGCCTAAACATTTTGTGAACTCTACAAAATAATTAAACATACTTTAATCTGATCTTAATGATTATTATTTAATAACTCTGATACACAGTTCAGGTATTTTAATTAGGTATACCTATAGATAACTTTTGATGAATACTTATTTAATTGCTTTGATAGGAACATAATACGCAAAGAATCACGTGCACGTTTCTATTTATTATTGCACAAATTTGTGTAATTACCAATAAATCGACTATCCGACCAGCTTTTAAGTTTAAAAGCATATTAGAATGTTATTGGTAGTAAAATTAGTATGAGCTGGCCTTTTATCCTATTGATGCTCCATATTACGCTTAGTCGCGGTACTTTCATACAAGCCTAAAAGCTTGGCTTGCCCTTATAACCTATAGCTGTCCGGCACAACTTCATTTGCGTCACATTTTCCCCTTTTTCGCAACATTTTTCATTGCTGCTCCACTCCTATTGGTTGAAGTGTGATGTTATATAGCCTATAGCCTTATAGCCTTCCTCGATAAATGTGCTATCTAACACTGAATAATTTTTCAAATCGGACTAGTAGTTTTGGAGCCTATTCAATGCAAACAAACAAACAATCAAATTTTTCCTCTTTATAATATTAGTTTAGACTGAGTAGTCTAAACTAATATTATAAAGAGGAAAAATTTGATTGTTTGTTTCATGGTGTTACGGTTTCTGAACAGCCTGCTTGCATTATTGGCCTGCCGCATTATTGGCCCGTAGACTTGCCATTGGTGACGCTGACCAGCTCAAGGTCAAAGTGTTGGGGTTACCACAGCATGTCGTATAAAGCTATCACTAGTATTAGCTTCTAATTGTGATGGCCTAACTGTTACTGGGCCCGGGTGGTAATTGACGGCCCACTCGCTATCTCTAAGAGGCAGCTTGTGTCCCATTGTGAACAGGCTTATTATAAGTTTTTAAACTGACATGGTCACTAACACCATCTATAACCCTAGACATGGGATAGGTATTTACCATGCAAAACAAATAGTAAACATTGTAAATATTCTTTTTCTTTCCATTGCACGGGCGAACTCGTCCGAACTTTGTGATCCGATCGCAATCTTTACAAACAAGTGCTTGCAGATAAAACAAGTTAATTTTGAAATTGGAACTTTTTCAAGTGGAGTCAAGTGGAGTGGTCATCCTGAATATATTTTCAATATCTTTGGTTTTATTAGTTGACGGAATCGGCTTAAAAATATGATAAAATACAGCAGTAAAACAAAGGTCTTGTGCGATGGAGACGTCGGCTAAGATTTAGATAGGACATTCTAATAGTCAAGGCTGTAAAAACTAAAAAAATAATTAATTGTAATTTTTGAAGCCTAACTTTTAAAGATATATTCTCTACAATAAAACATAAAAAAACAATACAAATTACTATTCCCAGCACCCTTAATTGATTTATCCTTTTATAATGCAAAAATGCGCTCACTCGATAGATGTCGCTAGTTGTTCCATCAATACAAAAAACTAAACAATTTTGTTTAAATTCTTCACCGATGACTAGTGCAACTGTGCGATCAGTATCATAAATGAGTTGATAATACTGTAATCCGATTTTGATTATAACAAAAATACAATGAGTCGCTCGTAGATAGTAATCGTTCGTACAAAGGTTATTCATATATATGAGTTAGTAAGACATCCTAGTCTTACTTACTCATAACTGTTTAGAAGATTTCTTTTATCTTTTAGAGGGATTACTGGATCCGGGAAAGTATCTGAGTTGAAGGATTCATCACTACGCACGGGTTATTTTTTGTTTGCATGCTCACTTGCAAAAAAAAAAACAGCTCAGCCTCAGCTCTTCTTCTTCTTAACCCTTGCTTGGTCCAGATGAGTCTTTTAATGTTTATATTACACAAAACCACATGGTAAATAATAATAATTTATTTATTTAATCAATTTACAATGTTAAAAAGTAATATATTTAAGTGCACTTGACTTAATGCTAGTTAACAAAAACAGAAGGTGTTGCAACCAGCACCCTCACTAAGTTATTAAATAACTTGTATTAAGGGCAATGGTTCAAGCTCAAATAAAAGGTAAATGACGTTTTTCAGCCGAAATACAGTAGGTATTTTTTCCAAATCCTTTGAACATAATTAGCAACTAACTACACTAAGAGTTAAGGGCAGTCTCCTAAGAACGTTTTATCTAAAGCGGTTAAAAACGCGTTGGTTTAACTTTATACTTAGGCAGAGGTGTTTAGTACAACCACATTTCGTTTGTTATGTTTATGTGAGCTTATTGAAGAGGTCGTAGCTAAATAATGACAGCCGCACGGGTCGATTTTCAAATATGATTATTTTGACAAAACCTCTGTTGTCGGTAACTTAGTAATTTTGTCGGAGGTTCAGTATTCTTTTCGGAAGTTTCGTTTTGTTATTCGAAGAACCATTTTTTTGAGAAAATGTAATTTGAACATGCTCATAATTGTTTGTTAAATTGGATATTTATTTTCATTTATGTTTTGTTTTTTTTTTGTCGGTAGTTCGTTATATCGCTGGTTAATTAGAATAATAGTCGGCTATAGATTGCTGGAGATTAATTTGTTTTTCGGAACCATTGTTATTTTCTGATCTTTAAGGTTAAGCCGTGCTTGCCGAGGTTGGTCCGTGGATGGGTGACCATTATTACATAGCGAGTTTCCTCCCTGCCTCGGAAAGCACGTTAAGCCGTTGGTCCCGGCAGTAATTTGTAGATTCTTGTTATTTTTTTTTGTGATTTCGTTACAAGTAGTCAGAAGCCAAAAGTCTGTCATCCAGTCTTACCAAGGGGTGTCGTATTACCCAGTTATTGGGTTGTGGAGGTCAGTTAGGCATTCGGTTAGACTGGAAGCCGACCCCAACATAGTTTGGGAAAAGGCTGGACAGATGATGATGATGTTTATGTGAGCTTATTTCCATGGGACTCTAACCCAGACTAATTGAAAAAAAATCTTACATCTTTTATTTAACCCTAAGGTCCCCCAATCTCCAGCACAAGGCTTTACGAATTTGAAAGAAAGAAAAAGGATTAATAAGTCTCACACATGACAAAAAAAAAAACAAAATTTTATGATAAAGTAAACCTGGGGAAAATAACATTTAATTTTGTTCTTCTTCCAGCACTACGTCCTCCGTCTTCTAAACGATGCAGTCAAGGAGGTCGGATGGAAGGTATCTCCGAACGAAAGCGTCATCACGTCACAGTACCGAGTAGACCTGCTGGCTTCGGCCTGTCATTTCGAACACCCTGACTGCCTGGAGAATGCTGTCAGGATGTATACCAACTGGATGCTGGCGCCGAACCCTGATGCGAGCAATGAGTACGTATATGATTATGAAGGGAGGAGCGCAAATTTAAATGCGTGAATCTGTGGCTTTATCGAGGAGTTGGCAGAAGGGTGCGCTAGAAGGGTCTTCTGCCACTGGGACTGTTCGAAAGAGATACCGTGGCCCTGGAAAACAAAGCGAAGTAATGTGATGTTACCTATTGACGGTTAAGTCAACAAAATAAAAACTTACTTAGTCTAACTGCCCATACAAAGAGGTTAATCTTCATTAAAAACTCCATCAACAACAACAACTACTTTATCAGCAACAACAACAACCAAAATCAACAACCAACAACATCACAACATCCAACATCCAACACCACTCCTTCATCATTCGTCAACTTCTTCATTAAAACTATCATAAAATGGGTCTCTAGCTAGGTCAAAGCATGTTCACAGTCAGCAGACACCGGGGTCCGTTTTACTAACACTTCTTTCATTCCAGAATTCACGTAGACCTACGCGGCATAGTGTACTGCGTGGGAGTGCGAGCTGGCGGTGTCAGGGAGTGGACCTTCGCATGGGAGAGGTTCAGAGTGGCAACAGCGCCTTCCGAACGACACAGGCTGCTATCTGTGCTTGGTTGTACCAGATCTCCTTCCTTGCTGCATAGGTTTGTCTATTTTTTTGATTACTGTTGGTTTCGGGTTCGATTCCTAGGACGAGCAAATTGTTATTGGTATTTTCAACAAGAATTTCTCAGTTAGAGCATGTAATCGGGATTTATACCGGTTAGTGGTAATTATACTCGCTTCCTGTTCCCCGAGAATTAAACGGATTTGGCAAAGTGTGAGTATACTAAAAGTATACCACTTCTAAACCTTCCGAGGATCTCAAGGGTAATGATGTTATGTAAGGTCCTGACTCCAAGCTGTTACTGATAAACCCTGACAGTTTCTTCGCAGTAACATCATTATTGTCATCATCATCAGCCAACAGCAGCCCACTCCTGGACATAGGTGGTTCCAATTGCACGACATTACACTTGATACTCGAAAATTCTCATCATACTGCTACCTGCGAGCTTGCAAAGATCCTCACTCATAATAACCTGAGAGTTACTGTTACTGTTAGCTATGTTTCATCCTACGGCTGGGCAAAGGCCTCTCCCCATTGACTTTCTGGGAGTAGTAACTTTTTATCAATTTTGTCTCCTTACTCCTCAGGTACTTAGAGATGTCACTACGCAACGACAGCGGTATCAGGAAGCAAGATATCGTACGCGTGTTCTCCGCAGTCGCCGGCACTTCCATAGGACAGCCAATCGCGTTCAACTACATCAGAGCCAATTGGCAGAGGCTTCGATCTTTGTAAGTATTTGGGTTGAATATATCGGGCCATTCTTCTTTGCAAAATATGGGTTGCTATACAAGATGTTAACAGACCCTTGACGGAGTCCTCAACCAAATATTCTGTACATTAAACTAATTAACTCACCGCAAACATTGCTGGGAAACGACTTTTTTCGGATGACAAATCATTTTTCACGGTAGGACTCAATGCATCGCACTCAAACGCATTGAATATTACGGGGATTGTGGTGGTATTTAAAGTAAACCTATAACATTAAAAAATTGTAATAAAACAAAAAAAAACTGTTAGTACTTCGATCCCCAATGTCCCCCCCCTACTAGAAGTTTTCCAGGTATGATAAAATATGATACATGAAAAACCAAAAAAAAAATATCAGTCGTCCATAAATTACTCGTAAATAGTAGTAGTATCCTCTTGTTTCTTCTAGCAAATTCAAGCTAATTATGACAGACCTAACATTTTGTAACGAATATTTAATAATTATTTAACTCCAGCTGGGTTAAATAATTAAAGATACACAAATTCTGTTTTAAATATATGTAAATTATTTTCAGTGTTGGGTCGCTATCTACTATCAACTTAATTGTTAAACTCGTGACCAGACGATTGAATCAGGAGCATGAATATGAAGAGGTACGTTATACTGATATTTCCATATTTTCTGTTTTTTGTTTGACTTTGCCTGTGGTCTTGTGATCGCCCGCACAACTGCTGCAAGCAAGTGATCCTGGCTTAGATTCCCTGGTCAGGCAAAGTATTATTGGGTTTTCCATCAGGAATTTGCAGAACCAGGCACGGAATCTGGATCAGTGCCTGATTGATGGTAATAGGTTCGCTCCCTATTACAACTGGAGAAATGTGGGTAACTCTTTGGGGTTTACAGGCATGGAGCTATCTGTTATGTGCTTTTTTAATTCAGACTGATCATAAATAACTAAATGATAATCATCAGGATATCAAGTATCTCCGAAATCCGAATTAATCATCATGAAACTATTTCGATGAGAATTTATTAAGCACAGATAAATTACACTGTTCCGGAACCGGATTCATTCGTGTTATCGAGAATTGCAAAACATATTACAAAAGCTGTATTATTATGTAGATTAGTGGAATCAAATTAATCTTAGTATGATCGATAAGTCAAAAAAATCCCAATAAGATTACTAGCATGATGGCGCAATTACACTTGGTCATTTGCCCGAATTCGACACTCTCTCTCTATCTTTGATTCTGGAATTGGGACAAACAAGCAAGTGTTAAGGAACGAGGTCGAGTACGCCCGTCTTCGGGCAATTTCGTTCAGTTTAATTCAAACTACTCATCATCTTCCTGTCCTTGACCCATTTTATTTGGGGTCGGCGCAACACGTCTTTTTCCTCCATTCTTCTCTGTCATTCATCATGCTATCGAACAATCCATCCACCTTTTCTTTGGTCTTCCTCTCCCTGTCCATTCATCCACATTTATATTCATCTTTTTTTTAGTCACATGTGTTTCATACCTCCTTATCACATGTCCATACCAAGATGACTCCCTTTTATCTTTTCTGCTTTTATGCTCATTTGTAACTTTATCCATTTTAGTCACTTCACAAATCCATCTCAAGATTCTCATCGCTGCTGCATGCAATCTTTTTTCATCCGTCTTCTTCACTGCCCAGCATTTCGATTCATACAGTATGACCGGTTGAATCACGGACTTTCATTTCATTTCATTCAAACTACTCGAAGTGTAATAAATGCATCGGGTGCCCGAATTCGAATCAAGTCTTTCCAGCACCCGAATACTGGCTAACGACCAAGGGTAACTACGCCATTACCGTACCGCGCTAGGTGTTAGGCATTTTGGTAAACTGGGCCTTTTCACTGGGCCATTTCGCGCACCAACAATGCTATCTCTTTTATTAAGATTTAAGTTTAAATAAAAAGTGTCATAACATGTCTCTACATCAGAAGTATAAGATCGGTTGTACAAGTTTTTGTTGACTTTACAAATAAAAATAAAAATTCTCCCCTCAGCTGAAGAGATTCGTCGCAGAATACTGCAGTGACTTGGGCAGACCGGTTCAGCAAGTTTTGGAGACCATATCCTCGAACGTGCAGTGGAGGGATCGAAACTATCACACCATCGTCGACTGGCTGAGGGCGGCAGACCATTCCGCGTCAGCTAGTTAAAGTAAAATTAAGAATAATCTAGATTGAAATAGTCAATATCATGACAGAAGTAATGTACATAAAATGCCCGATTTCTAAAGATCTGGTTAGGAGATAAAATAAACTTGAATCGAAGCGTACTACCCGTGGAATAGGTATGGAAACCTTTCATATGTTTAGGCGTTTATAATATCGTGCTATCATTTAGATTGGTAAGAAAATCTAATTGTTTTCGGATATAGAAATCGGGCATTAGAGTTATAAACAGGAACATTTTTTTCAATGGCATTGATGATGATGTCACATGGGGGTCTCTTTCTAACGCATACAAGTCATATAACGACCTCCCCCTCTAACCTCACCAAAACAGTTGTCAAGTGCCATGTGTAAATAATTGTTCCATACATTTTGGTAAGGATAGTCAAATCTATGTAGGTACCTTTGTATTATTAGTATTAGTATTGTGTTCAGATTTTTGCTTTATATTATTTTAGTTTTTTATAAAAGAAGTTAATGCATAGCAAAAAAGCAGTATTTCCAACAAAGCGAGAGTTTCCAGTCTAATACAAAACTGACAAACTTGTGTTTTTTTTAACTATGGATTCGAATAAAGTCTATATTCACACGTTCACACAGTGGTCAGTTTTACAGGTCCGTTTTATCGTATACCGAATAAATATTCGGTAATGGCGGATTGTAGCGTATTTAGTTGCACGTACAATGCTTAATACACCTTCACGTAGGTAATCTTTGCCTCATAAGCAGAGGTCGGAATTAAGTAGAGTTATTTGTGCACTTACACAGATTTCATACAGCGAAAGAATAAAGTGGATATGCCTCAAATCCCGAGATTAATTTTAAAGAGCAGAAAAATCCCGTGTTTTATTAAATAAAAAGCTATTTACTATTACACAATTTAAACCATACGACATCGGATGTCCGAAGTTGCAAAATTCCAATGCGCACACGCAAGGGAAGATCTATATTAATATCAACATTTCGCAAGTACAAAAATAACTCTACCTCTCTAATTACGACCTCTGCTCATAAGTGGATGCTGCCAATAACGCTGAGACAACGGTACTTAAGGTCATCCATCCTTGAATAAAGCTGGTAGTATACTGAAAGAAAGCGTCCAGTAGCGACGATCTTGTGAATACGGACCTTCTGTGTGAACGCGCCCTTACTACGGAATATTTATTTTATGTATTTATAAGAATAAAAGATGCAATAGATCTGATCTACTTTTATTTAGTACTGAGATTCAGTTGGGTGTAGAATTAGTATCTAACATTTGGAAATCTAGAATGCTGCCAAATGTAAAGCAGCAGTTTGCTAGAAGCAAATGTAATGACGTCACGATTAGGAGTCACCACACACGTAAAAGCACAACGCCGGATCAGCATCACTTCAAGCAGAAACGTTCAGGATTTTTCATGTGATACACTGATGGGTGTAAAAATACCGTTCACGAAGCCACTTGTCCTCCTCGTCTTTGCGATCATGTTTTTGTTGTGGACTACCTGGGAACCGGTTCTCTGCCTTTTCGCCGAAAATTGTTTGCCAGATTTTCACTTGCCAACCAACGTTTTGCAGAATTTTATTTCACTGAATAATCATTTGCCAACTTAACATATAATTTTGTTTTATTTCCCAACCTCACAGTTACCAACTGTACGTTTGCTTCTGTCTGCTTTTCATAACGACACTTTTTAAAATGCCTACTTTCTCCCCTGGCACCACTCCCATGAAAAGGTAATGCATCGTACTTGAGAAAAAAAGAATTATTGTTACCTAACCTCAAAACATTTTATATTCGCCTAAAAAGCGTAGTCGACGGGCTCCTATTTCTGTCTGAAAAGACAGAAATAGGAGCCCATAGTCCCGAACCCTGGGAACCACTTAGTTTTTTTTTTTAAACAGTCTTTTTTATGTTATAACTTTACTGTAATTACCTCCATGACCCCCGACTCACTGCATCCATTAGCACTATGTTTTGAGTCCGTTTCATTGAGTCCTATCGTTAAAAGGGTCATCCCTAAAAAAGCACCCGCCAATATTTTGTTACAGGGCTTTGTGAACGATCCGTTTACACCTTGCATATACCGCACTTACTTAGTACACGAGGAGTTATAACCTTCGTAACGGCATCGCTACATAGTAAAAATAATGACATATAGCTATGTCCTCCCGGTACAGTGATTATTCATGTGCTATGTCCTTGAGCTATCGGAACAAAATGTCTTCTTGTAGTGTCAGAAGGCTTAACTTACGTGTTTAATAATTTTGCAAAAAAATGGACTTAAGTGATATAATAATTACACACACATTGCAACATAATTAATGGACGTAAGTAGGTAAAAAAACGCGTCGCAGCTGCTGACTATTGGCCTATAATCATGTTTTTGTGTGTGATCTGCACTATGGTAACGCTATTGTATATGTATTTACCTACTATTCAAATACGAAGGAAAGTAATATCTTGTTTGAATTTGTTTGTAAGTTGGGTCTGAATGCTTCACTGCTGAGCAAAGGCACCTTATACTTCCCGAACCAAATTTAAAAAAAAAAAAACAAAGTACGAAATAAATGTTGCAGACAACCCTAAATCTCGATCAAATAATATACTGAACTAAGAGGCCTAAAGTTTGTTCCATACATTATTATACTTATTACTTCTATAAATCCCCTCTTGATGTGTTGCTGTTTATATTCACCTTAGTTCGGAGATGGGCCATTCAGTAGCGCATTTTTCCTCTAGTGCATTTTAAAGTCCTTTGCCAGACCTTTTATAAACTAAATAGTCTTGCGTTTGGCCACAACTCGCCTAATGTGAAGCGTTGAGGCGGTAAGACACGCTCGTCTAGAAACAGTCAAACCATTACTACGGCTTTGTGGGGCCTAGTTTATAATTTGTCATACCTTGTGTCTAAATAAACAAATCATCATCTGCCCAGCCTTTTCCCAAACTATCTTGGGGTCGGCTTCCAGTCTAACTGGATGCAGCTGAGTATCAGTATTTTACATGAAGCGACTGCCTATCTGACATCCACAACCCAGTAACTGAGTAATACGATGCCCTTGGTAAGACTGGATGTCAGACTTTTTGGCTTCTGACTACTCGTAACGACAGTCTAAGTAACTAAATAATAATATTATAATAAAAGAAACCGATTCAAAGCTCCAACTTTACTGTGTACCATACATGACCTGCTTGAGTTTCTTTCCAGACTTTTCCTCATCTCTAACTTATCAATCAGCATTAAAACTGATTGCGATCGCAAATCAGCTTAGTTCTGTTACAGATTACAATACTTTTAATCTTAAAGCTGCGGTCATTTCTTTTATCAATCGCTTTTGTGTTTTCGTTTACTGATAACACGACTTATGATTTTAAGGAAAAAGTGAAACAGCATAAGACTTTCACTCCTATCTATGAAAATGTCAAAGTGATTACTTATGGTTCAATTTTTATCCCGGAGTTTAGTAATATTGCTTGAAGTTAGAACCGTCAAAAGTGAAAATTCTTAGCTTTGCTTTCTTTAATGGTTTTTACTTCGTTTAAATTCTTGTCCAATGCCCAAAAAAGTTTGTAAAAGTTATTACTAAAACTTGACTGTAGATACGGGTCTTAGTGAAGACCTATAGAGCAATCTTCAAATTTTACTCAAGTATTAAGTACCCAAGTCAAATATAAACCTTATCTGAATTATTGTAATGTGCATATTCCCCTATGGAACTGAGAACACCCATTTCATTCGTAAATGAGCATTAATGTTATACGAATTAGGTTTATTTTCGTGTATGAAATGCGTCATCGATTTTTACATAAGTGCTACCGTCAAGGGCAGAATTTCCATAACATTTCTACTTTACCATTTTATCAAAGATAAGATTTTTGGGTTGATACTGTTTAGTGTTTAATATACAGTTTTATCATACTGTTATCACAATTTATTAATGTGCGAAATGAGTGTTAGCATTCCTACACTGTTTTTGTTTTTTTTTCCTCGAATAATATGCCTATCGTAATTTTGTTTTTATATCCTTTGGTCCCGGCTGTCATTTATACATCATTGACAGTCGTTACGAGTAGTCAGAAGCCGAAAGTCTGACATCCAGTCTTATCAAGGGGTATTGTATTACCCAGTTACTGGGTTGTGGAGGTCAGATTGACGCTTCATGTAAAATACTGATACTCAGCTGCATCCGGTTAGACTGGAAGCCAACCCCAACAAAGTTTGGTAATAAAAAGGCTCGGTATATGTTGGTGACGAGTTATTTTGTTTTTAAAACTCTCACATCACAAGCATTTTGTGTTTTATTGACCAGACATCAGATCGCTGTTAAAAACTCAATTCGAAGTTTTTTTTTTCTTATTTCGTTCCAATAATGTAACAGCTTCTTAAAATTATTTAAAATCTAAACTGATTTATTTAAAAGAAAAGTATTGTATTAACTTATGCTAGATAGTTAATTGTATGTAAATAAAACCTAAACTTTGTACTGTTTTAGCTCTATGTCTTATAATAACTTTCGTAAATTAAAGTTTATAAAAATATGTGGTTTATATATTACTGGTGTTTTATTTTGTAGCCATAATAATTTATTATTTTTTCCGTGATTCTAGCATTCTTCTTCGTGTCACTGATACGACAGCAAAATGGCTGCCCAAATTTTGTTGGCCCAACACTTTAACACTTCCACGCCACAGCGTCTTCGGTGCAGCGGTGAAAGGGCAATGTTATTAAATTTTTCCAACATGGACTTCTCTGAAGCAGCCACGGAGTCTGGATTAGCTCCCGGTTGATGGCAATAGACTCGCTCCCTATTACATGGGAATTAAACATTACCAAATATACCTGGGTGTGCTTTTAGGCATATCTGTGCCTTATCCTTAGGGGATTATTATCGTGATGTTATGACTTATGGTGGTTTTTTTAATTAAAAAGGAAATATAATAATTGAACTTGAGTTATTAACAGAGGTCGGAATTAGGTAGAGTTGTTTTTGTACTTGCATCGAAATGTTGACATTAATATGGATCTTCCCTTTCGTGTGCGCATTGGAATTTGGCAACTTCGGACATCCGATTTCGGATGGTTTAAATTGTGTAAAACTAAATAACTTTATTATTAAATACATCACGGGAATTTTCTGCTCTTTAAATTTTATCTCGGGATTTGAGGCATATCCACTTTCTTCTTTCGCTGTTTGAAATCAGTGTGAGTACATAAGTAACTCTACCTAATTCCGACCTCTGGTTATGACAAATGGTGGTTTTTTTGCAATTATATAGCAAAGCTAATTGTGTATAAGTACTAACATTATATGGGTACCTGTTGTCTGTTTTTTTTGTGTAATTGAATTTGAGTTATTATCTAAAAACTTAATATTTTTTGTGTTATGACAGTTTTTTAGACGATAAATATAATGTTAGGATCCACGGGATGAGTTTACTAATTCATTATTTCTTTTTCTATTTTTCTTTTGTCGGTTGGACTCGCTCACGAATAACGCTTTCTAGTCAGTAAAGGTATCTAATTCAAGCCCCAAAACAATTATTCCGCACTAGGGATGAAGTTAATATTTTATACACCTGTTACGCACCACTGGCCTTATCTATAACGTTGTAGGAATAATTTCGGCTAGTGTGGGATAACATTTTATCCGCCTTTTGATGTGTGCTACGAGGTTCAATCGTCAGTCACTACGCACTGATCGATGCGAGTGTTAGTATCCAGATTACGGGGTTTTATGGATAAAATAACTACGAATAACGTTTAACTAAGGTGTCTCAGTAACAAGCAGTGCCCATAGCAACACTGACTGGCGGCAAAGGCTCCAAGGGTAGGTACACTTTCACTTTTCGAAAATCCTCTTTCTCTCTTACTCTTATATATGAAAAATACAGATCCGTTAACCAAGGCAAGTGATAATAAGTTACAGGACTCTAAAACCATTACTTTCATGAACACTATGGGAAAACTGTTAGGCTCTGAAAACAAATAACCTATCGAAGGTATAAAAGCTTATTAATAAGTCGGCTAAATTATTAAATGACTCTGAACTGATATTAAATTATCTTTCAGAACAATATCAGTTACTAAATCATACTTATCTAGGCGCAAAAAAATATTAATCTTCCAAATAAAATTATAAGAATTGAGGCAAGTTTGATTATATTGCCGAATTTTTTGACAGCTCATTTTTGTATGTTATAAAAAACTGGCTTGTGTCCCCGGCTTCGCCCGCGTAAACTGCGGTAATTGTCAGGGATGTGTTAGCCCAGGTTTTAAACTATCTGTGTGCCAAATTTCATCTAAAACCGTTCAGTAGCTTTTACGTAAAAGAGTAATAAATATCCATCCATAGATACATCCACCTTCACAAACTTTCTCATTTATCATCATCATCATCATTTCAGCCGAAAAACGTCCACTGCTGGACATAGGCCTCCCCCAACGCCACATTGACATAAGGGGGGTTTTGCCATAATCGCCACGCTAGGCAGGCGGGTTGGCGATCGCAGCACGGTTGTTCCAAAAGCACAGAGAACGCTGCTGCCAATTCTCCTGCAAGTCCCTTAGGCGCCTCTTACGACACCCACGGGAAGATATGGAATGGTGCTATTCTTTACGGCAGACACCATACACAATATAACTCATATAACTCATTTATAATAGTAAAAAGAAAATAATAATTACGTACAGAATTTTCTTGAAACCGACTAGAGTTTAGTTTGTATATAAAACGTGCCATGCGCAACTTATACTCAACGTCTGCCATACTCAGTAAAAGAAAAGCTACCAAACACAAATTATGTATTTGCTCGCTCGAAAAGCTCACACTCCATTTTTTTTCAGTGCCTGAAATGCTATGAACTTAATTTTTTTCAGTGTGTGAACGCTACTAAACGTAACTTATGCTGACACTAGCCTGAACAGTCGAAGTGATGTTGTGAAGTGTTGTTCAGACTGTTGCCTGAAAAACTACTTTGACTGATTATACATAGGTATACTGAAGCTGAGAGCAGCGGTGGCCCGGTGGTGGCAGCCCCGACTTACGATCAGTAAGCCCGACTTACGGTCAGTAAGTTCGAACCCAGGTAGGCACATTACTTTGTGTAATTTATTTCATCACCGCTGCCCTCAAAAACGGTGAAGTAAAACATCGTGAGGAAACCGGCACGTCCAAGAACTAAAAAATCGAAGACATGTGACATCTACAAACACGCACTGGGCCCGCGTGGTGAATTACAGCCCACTCCCTCTCATAGAGAGGAGGCCTGTGTCCCAGCAGTGGGATCATTATAGGCTGATGATGATGATACTGAAACTTTCAATGTTCTTGTCGTATTAGCTAAGCTGACTAACAGTCAATCTAGACCGATTAGACTTCATTAGATCATAAATTCTACATTTTGCTTCCTTGGTCTAGTGAGTATGAGGTCCTGGGTTTGATTCCCGAGTCGGGTAAAGTGTTATTGGGTTTTTCCATCAGGAATTCTCAGTAGCAGCCATGGAATCTGGATTTGTGCCAGGCTTGCCCCTATTACATGGCACCAACATAACTTTCGACATGTGGGTGTACGACTTAACTAGGTACCTACACCTCTGCGTAACCTTTCAGGGATTACAGGTGTGATGTTACGTTATATCATCATCATCATCATCAGCCTATAATGTTCCCACTGCTGCTGCTGCTCCTCTCTGTGAGAGGGAGTGGGCACCACGCGGACATGCCGGTTACCTCACGATGTTTTCCTTTACCGTATTGAGAAAAGCGGTGATGAAATAAATAACACAAAGTAATGGGTTCGAACCCACGGCCATCGTAAGTCGGGACTGCCACCACTGCTCTCCGTTATATATGTAGATAAACAGAAATATCTGTCACTACTGAGTTTTTTTCCTGTACTTAAACACGAAGATCAATATCATTGATTTGTTATCAGTAGATAATCTGGCAAATAACTTTACTGTTTTAATAAAAGATGGCGCTGGTAGTTTCTGGTTTGGGATCGTCATTCGTGTTTATGGTTGACGATTTATGTGACTAATCGAACCGACTGATAATAATTACTTTGCAGAAAATAATGTTACTTCGGCAGAGGCTTATTTTTTTTAGAATAAAGTTTTGAAATTTTCGTTCACTTTAAGTTTTGTGTCATAAGAGCGTTTACGCCTTACGACATTTCATACAAACTTTCAAGTCCTTATTTTCCGAAATGACTTAATCGATTTACGCATAAACAGGATAAATGTCTCTAAAGTTACTAAAAAACATTTTCGAAAAATAGTGTTACAGCTAAATTAGACCGATTATAAATTATCTATAGAAACAGAAATTTAAAATTATCTTTTTTTTTTAAACCATTTCGAAGATGTATTTTAGTAACTTTTTAGACCTATGTGTCCTGCTTATGCGTATTAAGTTTTGATAAAATCAAAAGGTTTAATCATTTCGGAAAATAAGGACTTGAAAGTTTGTATGAAATGCCGTAAGGTATAAACGCTCTCCTTATCGTCCCGCGCGTACCGAATTCGGTACGCGGCGCACCAGCAAGCTTAAACGCTAATATAAAAAAAAGTAAATTTCTAAATCGTTCTGTCAAAATTTACCTCTATGGTCAACTAGTAGTCGATTCAAACAAAACCAATCGTTAGTAATACTAAACGGCACAACATTATTAAATTTAAAAAAAAAACTCGTCTATGTCGAATGTCAAACGTCAATGGCAACCCGTGTTATTATGTTCGGAAAAGTGTTGTTTTTGTGAGATATACGTTGTAAAACTTTGGTAAGTAAATGTATAGTATGTTATAAGTGTATAATGCAACTTTTTAGATAGTCATTTGCTTGAAAAAATAACAAAAAAATTATGATTTGAGCCAACAAAAAATCCTTTGTTGTGAAGTTTGTTATTCGAAATTAAAAATAATAATTTGACTCTTTAACCATGTAAAATGGTCTTGGAAACAATAGTAGCAAAGAAAAAATAGTGATAATTCATTATTTCATGTATTCGAGGCATATCTATTCATATTTATTGATATTTCAAGTATTTTCATGCTTTGAACAGCGGAATTCTAAAATGGCCGATTCTAACAAGAAGTTTGAGTTAGGATCTTATAAGAATAATATATGTAGGACTCCTAAAAAACACTGTCATTAAATTACTTGTATATTTGTGTAGTTAGATATAAATTTTCGTGTAAATTGAATGAGTAGTTTTACCAAACAAAAATAAGCAATGAAAACAGACGTATTTGCTGCGACCTCTCTCATATCTATGGGATATGTATAATTCTCAAGTAGTTCTAAAAGAGTTGTTTATTATTAATAAATGGCCCCGTTCATCACGAACCCGACACTGTTTACCGTTTAAGATTAGAGCTAATATAACTCGAGTTATAAGTGTTTATCTTTACGATATCGGATGACTCACGCGATGGCGTAATCAAGTGGCCCCCGAAGGGCTACACGCGGGGTTTTACTGTTCGCGCGAAAGGATAAAGAGGTTAAATCAAAACGTTAAATTTAGTCATAAGTCACAATGACTCTTTTGTCTTATTTCTGCTAATACAAAATAATAAGAATATGAAAAAAAGTTTTATGGAAAGAAAAGCAGGAAGAGTAGAGGACTGGCAGTTCTAGTACAACTTGCTGATAACGTTCACACTACTGGAATATAGACTTTTTATCTGTGAGAGGGTTTGGGTAGTCAATGTCACATGAGTTCGAGTCATCGGTTCTATAAGATGTATCATCAGCCTACAATAGTCCACCACTGAACATAGGCCTCTTCAATCGCACGCCACTGAACTTGTTTCTTAGCAACTTTCATCCAGTTGTTACTAGCCAGTCTGCGAAGATCGTCGTTCCACCAAGCCTGAGGGCGGCCATATCAGTCGTAGAACCAATGACCGTTATAAGTTAATTACCGTTTGCACTTAAAAGTTCCCTAAGATTTAAACATAAAGACAGGCATCCATAACCTTTCGAACTGGAACATGGTAACTCGGATTGATAGCAGAAGGTCAGCATCAACCTAGCCTGTTTCAAACTTTTGGGGGTTGATTTCCATCTAACAGTGTAAATAAACTGTTTTACATGGATTGGCAAGTTATCTGGCCTCTCCAACCCATTATCTAAGTGGGTAACACGATACGTCTTGGCATGTCAGAATTTCAGCCGTCTGACTATCAGTAACGACTCTCAAAGGTCTACAAATGACTGACCGTGATTCGTTGTGCTTCCGAGACACGGAGGGGTTCCGGTATTGCTTAATCCCCATTTTTGAACCACCTTTGCAATCACAGCTTATTTTCCTGCTGTTCTCATGGATTCACTGGCTAAAACTCTGTATGGTGTCGGACGTAAAGAATAGCACCATCCCATATCTTCCCGTGGGTGTCGTAAGAGGCGACTAAGGGACTTGCCAGGGAATGGGCAGCAGCGTTCTCTGTGCTTTTGTGACCGCCGTACTGCGATCGCCAACCCGCCTGCTAAGCGTGGCGATTATGGCAAAACCCCCCATGTTATGGCAATGTGGCGAAACTTGGGGGAGGCCTATGTCCAGCAGTGGACATCTTTCGGCTGAAATGATGAAAGATGATGAAGCCTAAACTGCACTTGGCTTACAAATCGTTGTAACTATGCTTAGCAGAGTCAGCTTAAAGTTATAAAATGGGGTCCATATTAGCTCACCTAAAGTTCTTTACCCGAAATTGTTCTTCCTAACGATTTGTAATCCGAATGATCATTCTTCCTAAAATTTTTCATCCTAAAGTTTTCATTCATACTATTTGTAGGCGTAGTTGGTCACAGTTGTAACCTAACCTAACCCATGGATATCTCTCCAGGTACACACCGCACTAAATAAAAAAGTAAAAGTTACGCAAAATCAATGTATATAATACTGATTATTATAAATAAAAATAAATCTAAACAAAAAAGATATGACTTTGAATAATAGTGTAAAAGATGGTTATGTTTTGAAAATATAGGAAAACAAATAAAAGTATATTAGATGTTTATTGCTACTGACATTATGAAGTTGAATGCTTCGGAATTATGAACATTAGGGACAGAGTAGTTAGGAATTGCGATTGTTAGGATGAAAAATGTTAGGAAGAACATTTTCGGATTTCCAATTATCGGAGTTGAAAATTTAGGTGAACTTTGGCGCACCCTATAAAATGCCCATTGAAGGAAGCAAAGCTCTTTGTTCTGGACAAAGAGCTTCGCTTCCACATTTATTGTCAAACCGCCAGACTGTGGAATTCACTGCCGGCTTCTCAGTTCCTTGACATTATAATCTGGATCTCTTCAACGTTGAGTGAATCGGTTTCTTCTAGGCAAACGTGCTCAACCCTAGGCCGCATCATCACTTCACATCAGGTGAATTGCGGCCAAACGCCTATTTAGTATAAAAAAGAAACATATTCTAACACAGAAACATATTATGATATCATATCATAATTATATTGAAACTGATTTGGGTGGGACACACCTGTATTGCAAAAATCTTTCAGACATCTCTTTCGGACATTGTGCAAACAGCCTGCCATCATTTTTCGTTCACGTATTTACGTGCGTTTAGCTTTAGCTTGTTTTTATAGTTTTGAAAATAAAATCAGTGACAATCAAGTGAGGCAATTACAAGGTCGTCTAGATAATGAGTAAGGAGCTCTCATCTTTTCATTCGGAGATTGTATAGATGGGTGGGCTCAGGTCTCTAGCATTGTTTCCCATTCTCCTTAGTTTAAAGGTGATGACATACTAATGGTATTGTAACCTACCCATCGTTTGCAAACAAAGTATGTCAAGTAAATAGAGAAATATCTGATTCTTGGTGTGCAAAAACATAAAGCAAAAGCATAGAAAGAACAGCTGCCTGACCTGACATCTGACCTCCACTATCTAGTAACTGGGCAATATGTATCCCTTAGTAAGACTGTGTGTTAGACTTCCGAACTTCCTTTCAATTCTCCGTGATATAACAAATGTCAAAGATCCTGCTTTCCCAGGCAATGTATGGTAACCTAAACAAAAAACTCTTCAAGCTTCTTCTTCTTCTTGTCGGATTGTTTTTTTAAGGACAATCCTGCCACTAAGCTGTCTGCACAATAGTGTAGACAGCTTAGTGGCTACAGATGGAGATACCCAGCTGAGACCACCAGAAAAGAGTCGAGCCAATAAAGCTTGACGGGTCCCGAAGAAATGTTTCAACAGTCTGGATTCTCGCAACGAAAAGGGATTGAATATTTTGACCTGCCTACTGCGCCACCATTTTATTTTCTTTCCATAATAAATATTCGAACCCAATAACAATAACCCAGAAAACAAAATAGAGGAGGAGTAGTTGTTTTGGCATTACGAAAGCGAGCGAGATAGACATACGACTTTCCGAATCGAAATCGAAACCGAGCGTTTGTGAATACGGGGTCTGGTTAGACTGGAAGCCGACATCAACAAAGTTTGGGAAAAAAGGCTAGGCAGATGATGATGATTCCAGAATTTTATTTTCCTACTCCTCCTCTATTTTGTTTTCTGGGTTATTGTTATTGGGTTCGAATATTTATTATGGAAAGATATACCATACATTGACTGTCAAAGATCTACAAATGACAGCCGGAACCAACGGCTTAACGTGCTTTCCGAGGCACAGAGGAAACTCGGTATGTAATTATGGTCACCCATCCACGGACTGACCTCAGCAAGCACGGCTTAACCTTGAAGATCGACCCGTGCGGCTGTTACTATTTAGCCACGAGCACCTCTAATAAAATTCTGGAATGTGACACATAAAAAATAGATAGTACTAGTAAAATCGATAGGTACTTACCTACTTAAAAATTTGAGTAGGTAATAGTTTCATTAAAATACCGGATTGTCTCTGCCATATCAACTCGCATAAAAGATATGGCGATAATTTGTCGAAAAAATATCATGGCATTATGATACTGTTGATAATTGTTGATACTATATCGTTGGTGATTACGCATTGATGTGTATATTTCAATAATTTGATTACAATAATCCAGTTGCGGGTGTAGGTCCCGCTTTAGTGGTCGCTGGTATTCAAAGTAAGTTTATATTTGGATTTATTATAGCAAAGTTAATCATGTAAGGTAAAATAACGTCTAATTACTAGTTATTTAAGGGCTATATTAACTTGCATCTTTGTATATGTTGATATATTTAATGATGTTTAGAATGAAAATAGAGACGATAGTGGAAAGGTTAAAGATAACACAAATGAAAATGATAATAATGCACGGTTCTAGCCTGTGATTGTGCATCATGTAATTAAATGTTTCCACCGTACTGTTTGACAGCTAACCAGACTAATTTTCTATCTTTTCATGAGCTCTCTCGTTGGAAAGGCAAAGGTCTTCCAATCCCGGCCCTATAGCGTACAAAGGAGCTGATAATTATCATTTTATGTGTAGGTTTTATGTGAGAAAGCTACGATTAAGGCGACGTGTAAATCGCGCTTTACTGGCGCGTGAACAGTTCCAAAGTTTTCAAATATTTGATCAAATCGTTTGAAAGATTACACTTGCCTTTAATTCCTCTTTAGTGGTGTTTGACTCAATTACGCAGAGTGTTTAGATTCTAGCAATCTTATTCTTGTAGTTCGAATGTTATCAGTAAGTTGCTGGGGTCCAAAGGTTTAAATTTTATTGAGCACTATAAGAATACGCCGACCGAGAAAGTTTCTAATCTTTTAGAATTTTAATTGGTGACGTATCAGGATGTTATTAAGAAAAGTATTTCTGACCTTGTTTAAATCACATCCACATTTTCATCGATTCTATGTTGATGACGTCATATTTTCACTAGGCGGTACCTAACGAAATTAATTTGGAAAAGCGAGTCGTCTTTGGTTTTAATTTACTAGTAACATAATAGACATTAGCACTAAGTTATGTTAGGCAATTAATCCACATCCAATATTTACTCGTTTTCATAATTATTTACAGTTGATACATAAAATACTAGGCATTATGCACCTATGCCTTACTCCTTACTATATAATTAATGCGAAAGTAAGTTTGTTTGTTTATTACCTCTTCACGTCAAAACCACTGAACATATGATCCTGAAATTTTCATATACGTTGTCAGGTGTACAGAAACGGATGTAGGATACCTTTCATCCCAAAAAAAAGTACTGATCCCGAGGAATACAACAATAAAAAGAAAAATATGGCGCCACGTGTCCGAGACGGCTATTGTCAAATTCTAAATTTACGCGAGCGAAGCCGCGGACAAAGCTCGCAGTTTATGCAGCAGTTCAGGATATTAATTATATCAATATCTACAACTATCAAATTACTTTAAGGCCTAGGTAAAAAAAATAATGTTCCTTTATTTCGTTTAGATAAAGGCATTGCGATAATGATGTTTTTATAATGATTAATACACTTTATCAGTTCATGAAAATAAGATAAGAAATATAGAAGTTACAAATTTCACAAATCATCAAGAATTAATGTATTTTTAATCTTTAAGTCTTCAATGTTCTCGTAATAATAATTTCGTTGGTTCAAGATAAACTTCCTAATAACTCACTTAAGCTATCGATCCTACTTATATGATAAATTAAGTAGTTTTTTTCTGCGACTTCGCTCTCGCAGCGCCAGAAGTAATCTCACGGGAGTGGACTAACGGGATAAAAAGTCCTATATACCCAGACCATGGTCTATTCGGGTGACAAATATCGAAATACGTATAACTATTCAGGTGCAAAGGCATGACAAACAAACAAACTCACTTTCTCATTTAAAATACTAACTGGCATCTTCGCATTCGTTTTTTTTCGTCTGCGTACGCAACGGACGCACTCAAAAATAATAAATTTTCCCCATTCACATCACGGTGCTTTAGGCCGTAGCGTGATTTTATATAATCCACAGCCTTTCTCGATTAATGGGGTATCTAACACTACAACAATTTTTCAATTCGAACCAGTAGTTTTTGAGATTAGTGCGTTAAACAAACGAACAAACTCTTTAGCTTTATCTAAACTAATATTATAAAGAGGAAAGATTTGATTGTTTGTTTGTTTGTTTGCATTGCATAGGCTCCGAAACTACTGTTCCGATTTGGAAAATTCTTTCAGTGTTATATATCCCATTTATCGAGGAAGGCTATAGGTTATATATCATCACGCTACGACCAATAGGAGTGGAGCAGCAATGAAAAATGTGGCGAAAACGGGGAAAATGTGACGCAAACGAAGTTGCGCCGGACAGCTAGTAATATTAATATAGATTAACTAATCTACACTCAAGCAACCCGCCTGCCAAGCGTGGCGATTAGGGCAAAACCCCCCAAAATGTCAATGTGGCGACACTAGGGGAAGCCTATGTCCAGCAGTGGACGTCTTTTGGGCTGAAATGATGAATGCTGATGATGAATCTACACTCGCTCTTTCTTCTCGTTTTTCTAGCATTTAAAATTTCTTTCAGATGGTGGCGATAAAACTTGTAGTTTTATCCCTGGCTTGCGTCTGCGCAACCGCAATACCAGATATTGCACCGGGCCAAGTGACTAGAAACACCATCTTCGCCGACGAACGCTTCGAAGGCGAGGTATTTGAGGATGTCGATGCCTTCGCTAACATCGAGCTGTCCTCGACCCCGTCACCGTACAGACTACCCACCAGCACCCGACCCTCCGCCTACAACGTGCACTGGCACATCGACATGGATCTACTTCGTTACAATGGCACAGTCTCAATCACTCTGAGTGCAACAACTACTAACGTTAACCAGATCACGATCCACAGTGACCATGTGACCATTGACAGCGTTGGGTTGACACTAGGCAACACAGTAGTTCCTACCACTTACTTCCTTCAGCCCGAGTATCAATTCCTAAGGGTCAACATCACAGGCGGTGTCCTCCAGCAAAATGCTAATTACGTATTAACTATCAGATTTCAAGCAAATATGCGTGATGATATGTACGGTATTTATCACAGCTGGTACAAGAATCAAGGTGGAGACGCAGGAATCAAGTAAGGACTGGACTAACAAAATTTTTTTTTAATGCTTCACTTTCAATGATACTTTGAAAATGAGACGATGAGAGACGATTAGTGTTCATAAGGATTTGTTTTGCAGTTGGATGGCCACTACACAGTTCCAAGCTACTGCTGCTCGCTACGCGTTCCCTTGTTATGATGAACCCAGCTTCAAAGCTACTTTCGATGTGACCATCACACGACATGAAAATTATAATAGTTGGTTTTGCACTAGGCAGCAAACCAGCGTACCCAACGCTTTTCATGAGTAAGTTACCAAATAGTTTTGTGTTGATTATATTTTAAGCTTTCACCTGCTGAAGTTCTTCTTAGATTAGACTTCGATGACAATTCAAATTGAGTCAGCTCAAAAGCTTCAGTAGCGTCCATCGTTTCATCGTTTGTGTGGCAACGCCATATTTACAGCTGCTTATTGTTACTAACTCTGACCACTTTTTTATTTTGCAGAGGTTACATCAATGATATTTATCTAAGGACCCCAGAAATGTCCACCTATCTTCTCGCCTTAATCGTCGCTAATTATGGTACGGTTCGTGAACCTACTACCGGTGTAGTGAGACATGAAGTTATCGCAAGGCGGGGTGCAATCGCCGACGACCAAGCAGACTACGCCCAGAAAGTCGGACAGGCTCTTTTGGCATGGATGAGCGATCACACAGCTTACGACTTCTTTTCTCAAAGCACTAACCTAAAGATGACGCAAGCTGCTATCCCCGATTTTGGAGCCGGTGCAATGGAGAACTGGGGATTGCTAACTTATAGGTATGTTGAGTACCTACGCTTGCAAAAGAACGAGTGGTATAATTTAATTATTGTATACAGCAGTTATTATTTATTTTTACAGGGAAGCTTATTTGTTGTACAAGGAAGGTGATACCAACGGTTATTTCAAGCAGCTCATCGCTTATATTCTATCCCACGAGATCGCACATATGTGGTTCGGAAACCTAGTCACCAATGATTGGTGGGACGTGCTCTGGCTGAACGAAGGTTTTGCTAGATACTACCAGTACTTCTTGACTTCCAACGCAGCCATCCCAGTAGCTGGTGCAGTAAGTGATGTGGGTATACTTCCGAAAAACGAATAAATTCATTGATTCGAGACAAAATACTTCTTTTTTGGTCTTCAAATACTGCTAAAACAACTTGGCATTTAGATTTCTGAATGTTGTACTTTTGGTTTCAGGTTGAAGATATGGGTCTAGAGAGACGTTTCATCAATGAACAAGTGCATACATCACTGCTTAGTGACTCGGCCAACAACCCTCAGCCTCTGACTAACCCGGGTGTAGGCAGCCCGCGCAGTGTCAGCGCTATGTTCTCGACCATCACTTACAACAAGGGAGCAGCTATCATCAGAATGACTGAGCATCTTCTTGGCACCAATGTTCATAGAGAAGGCCTCAGGAACTATTTGAGAAACCAGTAAGTTTAAGGTTTAATTAAAAATTTAAATGGCAAAATTTTTGTTTTGGGTAATGAAACAGAATATTTATACTTTAAAACAGAAATAAGATTTGGTAATAAAATTCACAGGGCATTCAAAAGTGTCCAGCCCATTGACTTGTTCAATGAGTTGAACCTAGCAGGTCGCGCGAATAATGCATTCAGTGCCTATGGCGACTTTGATTTCGTGGAATATTATAAGAGCTGGACTGAACAGCCTGGTCACCCCGTACTTCAAGTCACAATAGAACACAGCACTGGAGAAATGAGAATCTACCAGGTACATTTGTTTTAAGTGTTTTACTTTTAATTTAATGACAGTTATTTTTCTAATAACTAAAAACGAGCCGTTTGTTTGTCAGAGTCTCGTAAACGATGTAAAAAGTCAGCAATAACACTTTTACTCGGGACCTACAATCTTTTGTATGTTTTTGACGTTGGGACGGGTGCCTAGGATTGACAGTTTTTGTTTTACTAATACAATTACTTCTTGCAGCGCCGTTTCAACATCAACACCGGTTTTTCAAACCAAAACACGAGATACGTCATCCCAATTACCTTTACGAGTGAAAATAACGCCAACTTTTTGAACACGAAACCTTCTCATATTATCACTGAGCCTTATACTGTCATTAACCGTAACGCATACGGTAATTTCTGGACTCTGTTCAACATTCAACAAACTGGTAAGTTGGATTTCTGTAAAGTAAAGAAAGAAAAAGTGCAGTCTTATAAAAAGAGAGTCCATTGACATTTACCAAAAAAATATGTTAGCCAAGGCATTTTGAATTCTATCTCAATGTCATTACAGGTTTCTATAGAGTGAATTACGATGACTACACTTGGGACTTAATCGCTCAAGCCCTAAGAAACCCCGTCCAGCGAGCAGTAATTCACGAATTCAATCGTGCCCAGGTGAGCAATTTTAGCAAATCTTCAAACTTTAATAACATGTACATATAATTTCAATTGGCATCATTGATTGTATGGCTCACATTGAAATGTGAATAAACAATGTTTACAAACAAAAACTTTAATTCTGAGTTTTTTTTTCAGATTGTCAACGATGTTTTCCAATTCGCTCGCTCCGGAATCATGACCTACGAGCGTGCCATGAACATACTCTCATTCCTACAGTATGAGACTGAATACGTTCCATGGGTTGCTGCCATAACCGGTTTCAACTGGGTTAGAAACAGACTTCATGGAAGACCTGAGTTGACGCTGCTTAACGTAAGTACATATTTTGATAAAATAAGATTGTATTTTGAACAAAATAAGATTGTATTTTGAACAAAATAAGATTGTATTTTGAACAAAATAAGATTGTATTTTGAACAAAATAAGATTGTTATTATTATTATAATTATATATCAACCAGAGAAGTGTCCAGAAAACTAGCAGCATTTCCACGTTGGATGGCGAAAAACTGATTCTTTGGCAGAAAAAAAAAGGCCAGCTCTCTGGTCACGTGAAGAGTTAACATCATTTACTCAATTCAAAAACCGGCAATTATTTTAGGTCCTACAAGTTTGACACTGATCTGAAATAGTTTTAAGAGTATTCTTTTATCTTTTTTTGCTCTTAAGTTGGTGCTAGAATTTTAATGGTGTCTTTTCCAACAGACCCGGATTCTTGCATGGGCTTCTCACGCGATGGGTCTGCTGACGTATAATCCAATCGCTAATGAACATTTCATGCAATCGTACCTGCGTTACCAGCTAGCACCTCTGATGTGTAACCTTGGCAACCAAGCCTGCCTTACTGCTGCCTACACACAGTTCGACACCATGAGGAATGGTGGTGCACCGTGAGTATTAACTATACGTAAACGAGATTGCTTACCAAGGGTAAACAACCGGTCTAACCAGTCCACATGGAGCGACTGCCTATCTGACCTCCACAACCCAGTTAGTAATGGGTTGTGGAGGTCAGATGGGCAGTCGCTCCATGTAAAATACTGGTACTCAGTTGCATCTGGTTGGACTGGAAGCCAACCCAAAGGTAGTTGGAAAAAGGCTAGGCGGATGAAAGGAGATGGGCAGGAGTACTCTCAATAGAGGTTTTGATATTAGTGTAGACATTTACAATACATGCCCTTGCGCAAAGGAACATCAAAATATCAACGGTACGATTATCGATACATGGACGATATCTTATCTTTGCCTTGCTACACATAAATTCTTTTTTAAGCCTATAATGTTCACAACTGGGGAAAGGTTTCCCCATAACCCACACTTTCAGAGAAGTTTTTTATTATAATAAAAATTCAACTCTAATAATTATACAATCCAGTAATCCAATTTCATTTACGAAAAGTTTAACTCACAATAGTCCATACAATACCTAATACGAGTAATTCAGAATTAATTTTCAAACGGCCATGAAATAAAAATCTGGCATAAATATGTCAGCACGCGTAGTATGACCACTGTAGAAACTAGTTTTGTCTAAAGAACAATTGACATAATGACAGATAGACAATGATAATGTGTCAGTATGTCGATTCTTCCGTCGATATAGCCCGTTTCTACGGCAGTCATGCTACGCGGGCTGTTATCATAAATGTAAAGACTATCAAATCAATATTAAAATAAATGTTTCGAGATTATTATTTCTATACAATGAGATACCATAATCTTAATTAAATATGATGATGATTTTATTGTTATTTATTGGAAATTTTTATGGTACTTGCTTACTTACTTGTTTACCTTTTACCAATTTTAAATTTTATTTAGACTACGATTTTTGCGATATCAAAATGTTATGTCTTAGCCGCAGAGGTGATCTGTACCTCAGGACCTTCCTACTTCAGACACCTTTCTCTATACATATAAGATTGTGCATATGTGACTCAGCGTCTGTAATTTCTGATGTCGAGATAAATAAAGATTTATGATTATGATTACTGCTATTGAAAATGTCCTGAATCAATTTGTAGTAGAAACTAACGGAACATCAAGAGCAGGTAGGTTAAAGTTTATTGAAGTGAAACTTCTTATGCGACAAGGTTGCGTTAAACGTTTAACGCTACCATGGAGGGGGTATGAAAGCACTCATTTCCACATTACGAAGTTTCACTACGTCCGCGCGGAGGGACTCCACGCTAATTTATTTTTTAAAAATCACGTAATGTTCTTTTAGTGTGCCAGTTGACAGCCGCAACTGGGTATACTGCAACGCCCTGCGAAGAGGCAATGCTGAAGACTTCAACTTCTTATGGAGAAGGTTCCAAACTCACAACGTGTACACAGAGAAGATCCTGCTTCTCCAAACTCTTGGCTGCACCTCGGATGATGCCTCTCTCAGAACGTGAGTCCAGGGAGTTGTTATTTTATAAGGATTTAATATGCATCGATATTATTTTCTTTGGTGGTCTAAACTTCTATAGGTAGTCCTCACCTAGCTAAAAACTTTAAGAATGTTAGCATTTTTCGGTGGTTTAAAGAAGTTAATCTGTTGTTTAAAAATCCTCAATGGTACATTGTGGGGAATGATATAAAAAAGGGAGTGAATGAAAGCGTGTTGGTTAATAGAGGAAAATAGAAGAACACACATCGAGTCAATCCCAAGGGCAGGAAAATTATAAAATGACGATAAAAGATGACAAATATTGAATCATTATTCCGTTTGAAATCTTCTGGACGAAGTTTGTGTGAACCGTAACAAACGATGATTATTCTGATAAACTTGGAACTTTGTTCAGGTCAAATGTTGCAAGTTGTAGAAGAACTTCCCTGTTACTATATTTTTTTCGATGACATTTACGCATTTTACATAGTTAGCATAACCTGATTCTATACACCCACGGTGGGCTCTACATGAGAGAACTCCCTTTGCGGTCAATAGTATAGACTAGAAATAATTGTGTATACGCGTTCAATTATGACAGCGCGCTAATAAATTATTATTTAATGTCCTTAAATTTTATTTTCGTCTCCTAAACTCGGTTATTCGTTTTCAGGTTCTTGGACGGAATTATTCAGCCAAACAACGAAATCCGTCGCCAAGACTACACCACTGCCTTCAACACTGCTGTTTCGGGCAATGAAGAGAACACCCAGAAAGTCTTTGCTTACATTCAGCAGCACCTAGCTGATGTTATCCATGCGTAAGTGAAATCATTTAAAATTTCAATTCAAAAAAAGGAAAGCTTTTTGAATAAAGAAAATATTGTTTATAGTGCTGGACCTTTTTGGCGTGTTGGTCTACAACGATATAAAAAAAAAACCCGAGGGAATAGTGTAGCTTTTTAAAATAATGATTTAAATACAGCGTGTATCAGAAATGTGTCGTCATATTTATTGGTGCCCTGAGCCCGCGTGGTGGATAACAGCCCACTCCCTCTCATTGAAAGGAGGCCTGTGTCCCAGCAGTGGGAACATTATAGGCTGATGATGATTTATAGGTGCACTCATAATCAAACTGAACGACTTTGTTAATTTAAATGAGACCAACATCGTAACCGCGAAAAAATTATTAGAAGTCCTATACTATATATTCATACTTAAGGGTGTGCTACAGACCATCAAACTGAACATATTTCTCCATTGGACAAATATCTAAATAGCGAAAAAATTATCTGCTGCCCCATACAAAATTTCAATACCTATTCGACCCAAATGTATGGCAGCTGATATTTTTTTCCCTTTTTAATGTTCAAATTGATGGTCTGTAGCACACCCTTAAGTATGTATTGTATATACCCTTTCCGTGACACCCTGTATATGTAATTATAAATAGATTTATTAATGGAATATTTGTTCGTTTGTAGCTTTGGAAACGCAGCAACTCCACTGTCGTACGTGTCAGCTAGGCTGAGGAATCAAGCTGAAGTTCTTGCCGTAAGATTTTTTATTTTTATTTTTTTGTCCGCCTCGTTGATGTCGAATCCCAGTTCTCGCAAAGTAATTTGAATGGTTTCTTCAGCAATTTTTAAGAAGCCGGGATTTACCAGTTGATCACAACAGAAAATATGTGATTCAACAATACTAAAAAAAAACTTGTCTAATCATATCCGCTTACTTCTTCGGAAACACAAGCGTACTGTAATTAATGTGTGTTTTCATTCTAGCGTTGCGTTATTGATATTTATTTTCTTTAGAACTTTCTTAACAATAGTTATATATTTTTTTCTCTACAGTTCCAAACATGGGCAAACAGCACCCAATCCATTCTGAATGATGACTACCAAGACGTCTACGTGGCATCCGTGAACACTCTTCAGAGCATCAATTTGGCGTCCAACATCGCTCAAGACTTGAGCAATTACTTCGTGAACCCAGAGCCGGCTTTCACCACCACTACCGTGGCCCCCACGACGGTGCGACCTACTAGCTCACAGCCTACTTTGCAGGAGCCAACCACTCCGGTGCTCCCCCCATCCTCAGCAGTCAATACCGTTGTATCCATCTTCATGATAACGGTGGCTGCTTTCGCTCACATTATTCTATAAGCGACAACCTCTAAGCCTTAGGGACCAAGGGATTAGCTTTAAGATCCTTAACATAGTCAATAAGTGAGTGACATTTCGTTTTTGTCCCAAGTGCCAATATTGCAATATTTAAATGTTGCAATAAAATAAGTGCAATATTTTTATAATGCACGTGTTTATAGAAATGTTACAGTAAGAATGTTAAATACGTATTTGTGAAGTATAACATTTTTTTTTTATAAATATGTATTTAGCTCAGATAAGTAATCGTTATAGCCTTATAATTTTTCCTCTGAATTGTAAATAGGCTTTTGTAAATTATTAAAAATATATTTTTATAATATGTTTGTGTTTTTTTTTATTTTTATGGTTCCTGTAGAATGAAAAGGAGATTAAAAAGATGATAATATTTTATATGTGTTTTGGATTACAGCGTTCCGATGTTATAATGATAACACTATATTACTGATTATTACACCAGTCTGTGATAACTGATAAGATATTTATTTATGTTTTTAATCTGAATATAAATGCAGAGAACTTAATTAATTTATAGGTGTTCGCTAACATTAATTTTGTTTTATTTTAATTGTACCGTTTTACTGACGTCGAAGTCAGTAAGTTTAAGAAGGGATGTCTAATAGACTTGAGCTGCTGTGGAAAGGCTATAAGAAGAAATGGCGGAAAAACTAAGATTCAAACCCTCGTACTCGATATAACAAGCCAAGTTGATTCCTGAGTAAAATATATTGTTTATGATACGATTTTTATTCTATACTTTAGTAACTGCTTGGATTCTAACTACAATTACAACTTTTTAAAATTAGAATTATTAGACCTGCTTTATTCGACGGTTCTTACTTGGTTTGAATTCTTGTCTATTGTATAAAAATTGTTTCTTGGGTTATAATTTATAATCAATGCAAAATTTCATAAATGAAAGAAATTTAATAGACATTAGTATAGACTAAGCAGTACACACAACATATTCTGCAAGATACACGCAGTTGCTTAGTTTGACACGGTACCCTCGTAACGATACTAACCAGTTGGTAATTACAAGTAGAATACGATGTTGTCGGTTTATCCCGTAATCGTAAATATAATGTCTTTTAACTGACATAAATGCACACTTTCTAGGTTATACTTCTTTACAGCAGTTTACGTAAAATACCGGTTGCATCCGGTTAGACATTAACATACTACGAGAATGCTGAACAGATGATGAGAAGTAAAAATCTAATAGAAATAAATAATTTAAGTTGAACAAATTGTCACGTCACCATATATTTACAGATCTACAGATGATAAATATAATTTAAATTGATAATTTCTTTATCATTTATTGATAAACATAGAAGGAAGATAAAGTGTTTATCGGTGTGCATAAGCAAATGAAACAAGGACATAATATTACGGACGCATCTGGAAGAATTGTATCGCATTCAATAACAAGATGATTTGTATGTAAAATGTTTTTAAACAAAAATCTAAACTTATTTGATTGTTTGTTTGCATTGAATAGGCTCCGAAACTACTGGTCCGAATTGAAAAATTATTTCAGTGTTATATAGCCCATTTATCGAGGAAGGCTATAGGCTATATATCATCATGCTACAAACAATAGGAGTGGAGCAGCAATTAAAAATGTTGCGAAAACGGGGAAAATGTGACGCAAACGAAGTTGCGCCGGACAGCTCATCATTTCATCATCATTTCAGCCGAAAGACGTCCACTGCTGGACATAGGCCTCCCCCAAGTGTCGCCACATTGATCGGTCCCGTGCGACTTGCATCCAGCGGATCCCCGAAACCTTCACCAGGTCATCGGTCCACCTAGTGGGAGGCCTTCCAACGCATCGTCTCCCGGTTCGCGGTCGCCATTCCAGAACTTTTCGGCCCCATCGGCCATCTGTTCTGCGAGCAATGTGCCCTGCCCACTGCCACTTAAGTCTGGCAATTCTTCGGGCTACGTCGGTAACCTTGGTTCTCTTGCGGATGTCCTCATTTCTGATTTGATCACGCAAGGAAACTCCGAGCATAGCTCTCTCCATTGCCCTCTGGGTGACTTTGAGCCTTCTGATGAGGCCCATTGTGAGCGGCCACGTTTCGGTCCCGTATGTAATCACTGGCAACACACACTGGTCATAAATTTTCGTCTTGAGACACTGCGGTAAGTTGGACGAGAAGATACCACGCAGCTTCCCGAACGCTGCCCAGCCGAGTCGGATTCGACGATTGACCTCTTTCTCGAAGTTAGACCTACCCAACTGGACCGTTTGTCCCAGGTAGACATAATCGTCTACAACTTCGATAGTAGAGTCTCCGATCTTGATAGGAGTGGGTGTTACATGGGCATTCAACATGACCTTGGTTTTGTCCATGTTCATTTTAAGACCCACTCTTTCGGAAGCTCTACTGAGGTCATCGAGCATTGTACTGAGGTCCTCCATGGTCTCAGCCATGACCACTATATCGTCGGCAAATCGAAGGTGAGAGATGTACTCGCCATTGATGTTGATGCCTAGCCCTCTCCAGTCCAGAACCTTGAAGATATCTTCCAGTGCAGCGGTGAACAGTTTCGGAGATATGACGTCTCCCTGTCTCACACCTCGCTGCAGAAGGATAGGTTCCGAGGTCTGGTCCTGAAGTCGGACTGACATGGTGGCGTTTTTGTACAAACACTTCAGCACCTCGATGTACCGATAATCAATTTGGCACCGTTGGAGAGACTGCAGTACAGCCCAAGTCTCGATCGAATCGAAGGCTTTCTCATAGTCCACAAACGCTAAACAGAGAGGCAGGTTGTACTCTTCGGTCTTCTGTATAACCTGTCGCAGCGTATGTATGTGGTCTATGGTGCTAAAGCCTTTACGGAATCCGGCTTGTTCGGGAGGCTGAAAATCGTCAAACCTGCGCGCGAGACGATTCGTGATGACTCTTGAAAACAACTTGTAGACATGGCTTAGAAGTGAGATGGGCCTATAGTTCTTCAACCGGGCATTGTAGCCCTTTTTGAAGAAGAGTACCACCACACCACTGCACCAAGCCTGAGGCGTTTTGCCCTCGAGTATGACGGAATCAAACAGCTTCTGAAGGGCCTTAAGTACCGGTTTTCCAACCGCCTTCAGAAGTTCGGCCGTAATTCCATCATCACCCGGTGCCTTGTTGTTTTTAAGCTGTTTCAGAGCCATCCTAATCTCGTACAGGCTGATGTCCGGGATGTCTTCGGTGTAGTGTCGCGTCAGTCTAGCTCTTGGGTCATTCGCTGGATTTACAACGGGTTTCCTGGTTGACGTGTACAACTGCCCATAAAAACTCTCGATCTCGATCAGTAGCTCCGGTTTGGCGGATACGATTCTGCCATCGTCGGTCTTCAGTTTCGTTCAGCCGGACAGCTAGTGTTTAATAAAATTTAAAGTATGTTCCTTCATCTGGAGAAAATCCTGGTGTTATCAGGACATGATTATCATAAAGATTGTGATCGAAACTGCAACCTCATGTACAACTTGACAACACGGTTGATGACACGGTTGGCGCTGTGGCTGAGCGACCGACTGCTGCGCTACGTGTCGCGGGTTCGATCCCCGCGCGGAACAAATATTTGTATGGCCTACAGATAGTTGTTCCGGGTCTGGCTGTTTGTGTATGTGAGTTTAAAAGTTTGTAAACGCACCCACGATACAGGAGAAATTCCTAATGTGAACAAGACCTTTTGTAAACAAGTCACGACAAGACAAGACAAGACTTAATAGGGTGATAGAAAATTGTTCTAATCCCGCTGGCGAGATTTGATCTAAACAAACTTATACAAGACTTAAAAAACCCGTTGTGGGCCTGTAGTCAGCGAAAGTGTTGTAGGAGGAGCTCATAGCTAAAAATAACACAAGCTAAAAACAGCCGCACGGGTCAATCTTTAAGGTTAAGCCTTGCTTGCCGAGGTTTGTTTTGTCCGTGGATGGGTGACCATAATTACATACCGAGTTTGCTTCGTGCCACGAAAAGCACGTTGGTCCCGGCTGTGATTTGTAGATCATTGACAGTCGTTAAGAGTATTCAGAAGCCGGAAGGAAAAGGCTGAAGAAAAAGAAAGGCTAGGCAGATGATGAATGTTGATTTGTGTACGTACACAAATCTAGTCAGTAAGTATCAAACGAAGTACCTAAAGCTACATAATGAAATGACTTATTTTCATGATTTTCAGACAGTTTCCGAGAAATTTTCATGACTTTCGGCAAAATAGTGTTCGAGAAAATCAAGTGAACAAACATTATTTTTCTGGTTATCTGCGATATTTTTTTTGGTTATCTGCATTGAACTTTGTAATATATTATGAATCATGTGTAGATAGAAACTATACCTAATAACGTAAAAATGTACAAACAAAAACAAAAATTGTATGATTTTCTGCCATTATAAGAACTGCCTCGATGATCTAGTCAGTCGTAGGGTCAGGTTCGTGAGGTCCACTCTCTAAGCGTGAAACCCGTAAGTTCGTCCAAAGTTACGGGCGCAGTAGGGCTAAAATTGAGTATGTCTAAAAATTATTGTGATTATTGTTAAAGGTGTACTATTATTACATCTAACGATTGTTTTTTTCAAGGGACCAATGATTCTTGTTTTATCGGCGGAAAGTGCATTGGTGTACTGTAATTTGTAGAATCGACTTGGGATGTCGTTGCGTATTACCCAGTCTTACCAAAGGGGTATCGTGTTACTCAGTACTCACTAGGGTGTGAAAGTCAGATAGGCAGTCGCTCCATGTAAAATACTGGTATTCAGCTGCATCCGGTTAGAGTGGAAACCGTCCCCAACATAATTGGGAAAAGGCTAGACAGATGATAACTCGGGATGAAGGCTGCGACTGTGTGGCGTGCTTTCGGTTTTGGTTAATTTAGAATTCGATTCGGGGCTCCCAACCTGGGTCCAGTGTCCGCAGTCGCTCCACAGTCGCTCCACAGTTTTTCCGAACCTTTTGGTTGATTCTTAACACAGCTATAATTTTAATTTTCATAACTTCTTCGTTCGTTCGCAATCGCGAGTACTGAGATCCTGGGTTCGATTCCCGAGTTGGGCAAATTGTTGTTGGGTTTTTCCATCAGGAATTTCTCATTAACAGGCACGGAGTCTGGATTTGTGTTGGGTTGATGGCACTAGGTTGGCCGCCTGTTCAATGTAAACACATAACTTGCAAAAAGTCGGTGTTCTATTAGGTACATCTACCTGCCTTACACTTCGGGGATTGCAGGCGTGATGTTATGTTATGCATCATCATCATTTCAGCCCAAAAGACGTCCACTGCTGGACTGATCATGAAGTTACAGGAGTCAAGTTCTAGAAGAAAACTTAGGTACCCGAGTTCGGCTCACGATGTCGATAAGGCAAATATTGCAGGGCTTGCAACGCACTTTCTGAAGGTCACTTTCAAGGTTTTCATAATTGCCCAGTAATATAAGGTAATTATTCCTTGGTATATTTATTTTATTATTTATGTACACAAAAGACGAGCTTGTGGCTAAGTAATAACAGCAGCTCGGGGTCCATCTTTTAGGTTGGTCCGTGGAGGTGTGACCCGGTATTGTAATAATACCGAGTTTCCCCGGAAAGCTCGTTAAGCCGAACGTCCCGGCTGTCATTTGTAGATCTTTGACAGTCGTTACGAACAGTCAGAATATAAAAGTCTGACATCCAGTCTTACTAAGGGGTATCGTATTACCCAGTTACTGGGTTGTGGAGGTCAGATAGGCAGTTGCTTCATGTAAAATGCTGGTACTCAGGTGCATCCGGTTAGACTAGAAGCCGACCCCAAGATAGTTTGGGAAAAGGCTAGGCAGATGAGATGAGATGATGCAAAGCACTCTCTGAAGGTCACTTTCAAGGTTTTCAAAATTGCTGAGTACCTTTAGGGTAATTATTCCTTAGTATATTTATTTTATTTTGAAATAAACAAAATCGTGGCTAAATAATAACAGCATCTCCGGGTCGATCTTCCAGGTTAGTCCGTAGAGGTGTGACCACCCATTACAATACCGAGTTTCCCCGGAAAGCTCGCTAAGCCGTTGGTCCCAGCTATCATTTGTAGATCTTTGACGGTCGTTACTGGTAGTCAATGGCTCGAAAGTCTGATAACCAGTCTTACGCAGGGGTATCGTATTACCCAGTACTAACTGGATTGTGGAGGTCAGATAGGCAGTCGCTCTTCGTAAAATACTGGTATTCAGCTGTATCCAGTTAAACTGGAGCTAACCCCAACATAGTTGGCAAAGGCTAGGATGATGATGAAAAACAAGGAAAACGATATTAAAAGAAATATAAATTCGACGAAATAAATCAATAATGGAACAGGATCTAATAATTGAATTGCGCAAATAAAGAATCTTGAATCAAATACCTACGTTCAAAATTTGTTTCAGTTTTTTGAAACCATATAGCTATCTATGTACTTAGCGTTCGCTATCGAAATATTTATTATCTAGATGATTAAGTAAATTGTAATTTTGGATAAGATATACCGGCTATTTAGACATAGATAAATTAGTTGGCAGCCCTGTTATTCCTGTTTCAAACCAGCACGACAATGGTATGTTTCATTTATGTATTATCATAATTATAAGTAAAAAAAAAACTATTGAAAATATTTCGACACCATTTTTGTGTCTTATTCTGTAGAACTAAGAATATTTAAATATTTATGTAGAAGTATTTTTGTTAGATTTAATGAGTTACGTAACCGTTTTTGGAAATGTTTAGTTTTTTTGAATAGCGACAAAAGTTATAACGTAGTTTCTAACAATGACTGTGAGTGTAAATGTTGACCTTATGAAGTAGTATTTTACCTCTTTTGATGTGGTATTCCGTATTACAATTTAAAATGCAAAAAAAAAACAAAGTTAATTTATATGGGCGGTAAATATTGTATTGTTTTGTAGGTTTCAAACTAAACTGAAAGTTATTTTGATACCATAGAATAAAATAATCAGAATGGAAAAAATATTTTAAGTTCCAATACAAAGGAAGGTCTCCCGCTCAATCAGCGGCCATTGTTATCGCAATGATTAAAAGCGCGCACATACGGCAGCCTCGTGTGAGTAAAGTGTATCAGCTATGTTTATCAGTAACCTGTGATATTTAAGGATGTGCTCGAAACATAAAAGAGAACAAGTTTTTCCTTGGGGCCATGGTAATCGAAGAAAATATCAGCTGTCCCATACATTCAGGTCCAGTGCCTACGCATCTGATTATATTTGAGTGATTAAGACGTTGGTCCCGTTCTTACCAAGGGGTATCGTATTACCCAGTACTAATTGGGTTGTGGAGGTCAGATTGGCAGTCTCTCTATGTAAAAAACTGGTACTCAGCTGCATCCGGTTAGACTTGAAACCCACCCCAGCATACTTGGGAAAAAGCTAGGCAGATGCTGATGGTGATAAGATGTTGGTCCCTGGGAGAAAGTTATTTAATTTGGTGGTCTGTACCACATCCATAACTAGGTATGACCACATTTTTTTAAAACATGCTGTATGTAACTTTACGCCTAGGGCTACGGTGCCTGGCAGCTTCAGACCTTGCTCAAATACAAGAGTTTCTAGTGTGAAACAAGATACGGCTAACACGAACGGTCTTCGTTGCGCCGATAGAAGGTGCCTTTCGGTTATCTGCAAAAATTAGTGGCAAATGATCCCTTCTTAATAAGAAGCAATCAATCATACTTCGAGCCATGTCTCATCATGTCATCATGTCTTTGGACATGGCTTAAAGTGCAATTGATTTAACCAACCTTATCTAATAAATAATTCTTAGGTATCATTTTTTTCCTCGTATGACTAAATAAACAGTAACAAAAGAGATTTAAAAAAAATGCTAACAAAAAGATGTTGAAAAGAATTGACTTAAGTCATTTTTGTTATACAAGAATCTGTTGTGCACGCGGCGACATATCAAGCTATACATTTCCAGTATAACAAGGCCTCGCTTTGTATAGCTACAATGAGAGATCCGCAACAACTGGTTTTGTATAGCTTGGTTGGCCGTCGTACGTTTGGCCATCTTGTTTTTTTAGTACGTTCTTCTAAATAATCGTTTACTACCAGCACCTCCATAAACATTCGAGTACCAAAGCCAGGATTAGAGTGCCATATGCCATATGCCATGCCAAGGTCGCCATGAAGTATGGAGATGAAAGGAAATACTTCTGGTCAATACAAGCGTTTATTACCGACTAAGACTTCAGGATCACGTTGATGTTTCCCTATATTCTTTTCAAAATAAATGTATTTTTGAGCTCTTGTTTAGGCGCTTTCGCAATAGAAAGCGATCCTCGCAATTGTTTGTTCGGAGAACTGTTCGCCGAACAAATAATCGTGACCAACGTGTTTCGGTTAGGACATGCGAATAAAGCTCTGGCCCTTTGAAAGGGGCTCTCGTGTGGGATATGTGACGAAAATGAGATTTATATTTTAAAAATAAAAAAGACATGCTTAATTTTTTTCCTGACAGTCTGATCTTTACAATGTCGGTAAAGTAAAATTTGTTTTTTTTTTCTAGACTGGTCGCTGGTTAACCCTCCTCTTGGGGGTAGCCCTACTCCAGGGCACCTTATCTGGTCCCATCGACGAGGAATACGCGAACTTATTGTCAGAAACTGGTGCATACCGTCTGCCAACTACCATTAGGCCGACTCACTATAATGTTCACCTGACCCCACACTTGGGAGAAGGCCCTAACCAATTTACGTTTAATGGAGAAGTAAGCATTAATATCCAACCACAACAAGCGACCTCGCAAATTATCCTTCACTGCAATGATTTAACTATCGACGCTACCACTGTAAGAGTTACGTTGGCTACGAATCCTCTCAATAACCTCGTGACACCTAATCAGGCCTTCACTTGCCATACACAATACAGCACTTTAATTATTAATACTGACACAAATTTGCTGACGACCCAAACGTACACTATCTCAATGTCGTTCAGAGGCAACCTACAAACGAACATGAGAGGTTTTTACAGGAGTTGGTACATTGACGAAAATGGAGATAGAAGGTAAGTTTCCAACAGTTTCAAATTTGTTTAAAAGCATTATCGAAGGCATGATCATCATTCTCCTTTCCTTATCCCAATTTCTTTGGGGTCGACGCAGCATGTCTTCTTCTTCCATACTTCTATCTTACTTGTCATTTCAGCAGTAATATCCTTTCTTGCCATATCATCCTTCACACAGTCTATTCATCTACTCTTATATCCATCCACACTCACATTCAAAACTTTCCTCACGTTCAACATTCATAAGGTACCTAAACCAATGCTACTTATTTTTATAAAATGTCAAAATAGAATTGTTAGATCATCGACAATAACTGCTTCGTACCTATTAAATTAAAATAACTCTTTCTTTTGCATTGTTAAACCTAGACTAAATCTTTGGATATTAAAAAAATACAACAGAAAAAAATAGATTATTAATTATTACTATAAATTTGCCGAAAGAAAAAGAAATTTAAACTAGTATTTATGTTAGTGAATCATTGATGATCAAAAATGGTAAAGGTCACGTTCATTGAAGCGAATTACATTGCCATACCAAATATTATTTTCTGATCTTTTGAAAGACGCTTTAGGTTTTAGAGAAGTTAATTTTTTATGTGTTTTTTTAGGTGGATGGCTACCACCCAGTTCCAGCCGAGCCATGCTCGTCAAGCTTTCCCGTGCTTCGATGAGCCCGGATTCAAAGCTACCTTCGATTTATCCATAACCAGAGATGTTGAAGGTTTCAATGAGACCATATCGAACATGCCGCTCAGACTAGCCCATACGTAAGCATTAGCAAGTAAACCTAACCTAACTAGTATTCCTTATCAAACACATTTACGCATGTGATCCCGAAGGGGTTAAGCTAAGATGTGCTTAATAATAAACCTACATTTCGCCCGTTATGATAAGTTCCATGTGAGAGTGGGCGAGTTAACTACAATCATCAACCGAGCGCAGATCCAGACATCGTGACAGCTTCAGAGAAATTCCTGATAGAAAAGCCCAATAAATCTCTGCCCTACCTGGTAGTACAAATCAAGATCTTGTGGTCTTGTTACAGACATCGAAGTAGTTAAAACATTCCGTTCAATATACCTGCCCACTTCTTTAATTGCCTTGCCAATTAAAAACTGTTTTTATATGATTTAAAGTACAACCCAAAATATTTTTTCAGCCCTGTTAATGGAAAAATAAGGGAAGATTTCCAAACCACACCTCCTACTTCGACGTACTTGCTGGCTTTCATCGTGTCTGGCTACAGCCGTGTAGCTTCTAACAACGATGTCTCAAGGCCTTTCCACATTTACGCTCGGAGCAATAGTGATAACACCGGAGCTTATTCCTTGGAGGTTGGTGTACCTCTTCTGCGGGTTATGGAGCAGTATACCGCGTACAATTACTACCAATTGACTCAAGGCTCAACCACATATCAAATGAACATGAAGCAGGCTGCTATCCCAGATTTTTCAGCTGGTGCTATGGAAAACTGGGGTCTTTTAACCTACAGGTAAAATTATATCCAACGATTTTATTGAAGTCTTGCCTTCCAAAACTTCACTAACTAATTTAACGAAATTACTATTTCGTTTGATTTGTCTCACCTAGCTGAATTCCTTTGTTAACTCTACTATTTTGTTATTTTATGCAGGGAAGCTCTCATTCTTAACGACCCTGAGAATACCAACAATTTCTACAAGCAGCGTATAGCCAATATTATTTCTCACGAAATTGCTCACATGTGGTTCGGTAACCTGGTCACTTGTGCCTGGTGGGACAATCTTTGGCTAAACGAAGGATTCGCTAGATTCTACCAGTACTTCTTGACTGCCGCAGTAAGTATTTCAAATGTATTATATTTCATTACCTTTTCCTATATTATTATATGGTGGGAACGGTTGAATTTAACATAGTTAACAAAAGGGTAGCTGATTATGAAAGCTCCACAAGTTTTCAATGTTGTACATCCAATACAGCTGCATATTTTCTTTTTCTAATATAATATATTGTTTTTTATATCTTTAAATCGTTTCTAATCACTAGGTTGAACCAGACATGGGTTTCGAAACGCGTTTCATCCCCGAGCAGGTGCATTTATCCTTACTCTCTGACTCCGCTACTAGTGCTCATCCACTCACTGACCCCAACGTGCTAAATCCAGCCACGGTCAGTGCTCACTTCTCAACCATCACGTACGCGAAGGGAGCCGCTGTCCTCCGAATGACGCAGCACTTGCTCGGCAACGCAACTTATGTGACGGCCTTAAGAAACTATTTGAGAAACAAGTATGTATTATCATTTTTAAGGTTTCATTGTCAAATGACCAAAAATAGAACACTTTTAAATCGTTCTGTCTGTCTATCCGTCAGTATGTAACAGTCATTTTATTCCGAGACTATTGGCACTATTCAGTTGAAATTTGGAGGTTCTTATAAATCGCTATTCAAATAAGGTCAGATACTATAGAAAAAAAATTGAGCCAGCCCACCATACATGTAAAAAGAATATACGTCTGCAACTGTGTGTGGTGTTTTCACTAGGTCTTGAAAAATTCTGTCGAGGTTTTTCAAATACTTTTTTTCATCAATGGTTGATGAGAAATGTGCTTCTTAAGTCGTAAACATTGTGGGTGGGGAACACATGCTATGTAAAATGCAAGTTCTAAATATTATAATTATATTAAATACCTCCATGAATCCTGTGCCCAATGCATCAATCAGTAGAATGTTTTGAGTGCGTTACCTTGAGCGCTACCGTAAAGCGAGATTTTTTAAACAAAAAAAAGTCGCTTTCTAGCAATATTTTTCCTAGTGTGACTTTGTTTTATTTGCAGAATGCTTAGATGACGCTTCGTAAAGAGTCCATTTATACCTAAAATGTCATTTGTGTTAAAGACGAAGTAAACAGCGACACGGTTGGTTGTAACTAAACCTGTTAATGCCGTCTCAAAGGGGTTCCCGTGCTGTGATATTCAAGCTTCCTCAGTTTACCTCTTTTAGCATTTGTTTAACGAAGATCTATATTTTTTATTTCTCCAGTGCCTTCAATGTCGCTACGCCTACAACTTTATTCACTGCTTTGCAAACTGCCGCCGGAACCGATTTTGCACAGGCTTATCCTGGTGTCACCGTCACCGATTACTTCACGTCCTGGAGCTCGAAGGCTGGACACCCTCTGTTGAACGTCACCGTAAACCACGCAACTGGAATCATGACTATTAGCCAAGTATGTTTAAATTAACGACTTCCAAAATACTTGCCATAGACAACAATAAATTTAAACTTAATAAAACGAAGTAGACAGGCCAACTTAAAACCTTACGTATTGTCTACCAGTTAAGAAAGAATGGCACTAGTTGTATAATTATAGTCAACATGAATGGGTTAGTCAAAATTCGGTTTCAAAAATCATATTAGTTACAAAATAACTTTAACTTTTTAGTCCCGTTTTTACCGTGATGCTGGCGTGACTCAGACCAATGAGCTATGGGACGTTCCAATCACATGGACTAGGGCTGGTAGTCCCGATTTCGAAAACCTTAAGCCCACTCAGATCATGCGCGCTGCTCAGATAACCATAAACAGAGGAAGCACTGGAAACGAATGGGTTATTTTCAACAAGCAACAAACTGGTAACATAATTATTTTAATATGACCAATATTGATAACCATTAGTTGCATACTTTGAAGAATTAAGAGATTAAATGAATAATCTTTGAAAATTTTTAAAGTGCTGTTTTGATCTTGATAAATGTTTTTAGGTTTCTACAGGGTGACCTACGATGAAACCACATGGGCTCTTATCACTCGGGCTCTTAGAGGCAGTGACAGGGTGTTGATACACGAATACAACCGTGCACAGGTGCGTAATTTACCAGCATAAATATAATGAACTAGCTGATCCCGACATGCGTTGCAATGCACTTGTTCCTACCCACTACTTACCTACCACCTACCTACTACCTACCTTCCTAACACCTACCTACTACCTTCCTAACACCTACCTACTACCTTCCTAACACCTACCTACTACCTACCTAGCTTCCTAACACGTACAGTGCCCTACACCATTACCTGACCCATCTCACAAAGCAATAAAGAGGCAAATGGGTCAGGTAATGCTGCTTACTGACTATACCTACTACCTACCTACTATTTACTTACTACCTACTTACCTACCTCCCTACTACCTACCACCCTACTACCTACATACCTTCTGCTTACCTAAGAACCTTCTCCTGACAATAACAAACACAACAAAAAAAGAATTAGCGAAACTGTCCAGCCGTTCATGATTGATGCTGTGAGTAACCAAGTGAAATAGGGATTCATTTTTAGGATATATATGTATACGAAACATGTTTAGACTGAATTTATCTGTAGTTACCTGGAGCTCATCCCTAATAAACAACGTTAAACGTACAAAACTAACTGCAAGTGAGTTAGTGTAAGTGTGCTATACCCCTAGCAGACCTTTAAACATAAGAAGGACTTGAGGAATGTCGGTGTACTACGGTTACTCCTCTGCCTACCTGCCTGCCTTTCGGGGGACCACAAACCTGATGTTGCTTACAGAGTTTTTATTTTTTTCTTTGTATTAATCATTAAGTCCTTGGCCACATGTAAACGACGTGACGTCGACGATAATTTAAAAAAATCTTATTGATATTTTTTATTTTGTCTCTAGATCGTCGATGACGTATTCCTGCTAGCCAGATCTGGCAAAATGAGCTACAGAAGAGCGTTCAACATCCTCACCTTCCTGAAAACGGAAGACCAATACGCTCCTTGGCTTGCCGCCATCACTGGATTCAACTTTGCTCTCAGAAGATTGGCTCACGACAGTCTCGCGCTTAGCAGACTGAGGGTAAGTTTATTTGAATTATTTTGCCGTCAGAAAGGATAAATTTCTTATAATATTTAACGATATCGTTTGTTTTTATTGACAGTTTACGATATAAATCTAAGAAAGAAAGAACAATATATATTTGTAGCAGGGACACGACGTGCATACAAAATTACAAAAAAACACAATAAACATAAAACGCATAACAAATATAAGTGCAGTCGCCATCGCATCACTCTACAACAATCAGTAATTTTTTTTTAGCTTTTCAACCTGTTCAAGGTTGAATGTGACAATAAATTTGACAGTTTCGGGTAGCTTGACCTGCTGGCGTTTGTACTTATAAATATTTGATGGGATGGAATAAAAAACAATGACAGCTTGCACGTCGTGACTGCGACAAGAAGCAAATGATGAATATTTATATCATTCATCATCATCATCATTTCAGCCCAAAAGACGTCCACTGCTGAACATAGGCCTCCCCCAAGTGTCGCCATATTGACATTTTGGGGGGTTTTTGCCATAATCGCCACGCTTGGCAGGCGTGTTGGCGATCGCAGTACGGTTGTTACAAAAGCACCAAGAACGCTGCTGCCCATTCTCTGGCAAATCCCTTAGTCACCTTTTACGACACCCACGGGGAGATATGGGATGGTGCTATTCTTTACGTCCGACACCATACAGAACATTTATATGTGTTAACCCAATAGTACTGATTTAAACAAAAAACTATTTTTAGAATGAAATCATTGACTTGAGCACCGCGGTTGTGGACCGCCTGGGCTTCAACGAGACGGAAAAACCCCGACACTTCATGGATGATCTCTTACGCATGCATATCTCAACCTTCCTCTGCAACGTTGGACACCAAGGTTGCATCAATACGGCCAGAAGAAGCTTCGAGCAATGGAGGAACGGTGGAAGGTAATGGCGACTAGTTTTTACACAATGAAACAGAGAAATCACGAAGAAGTACTTACCTACAATTTGACACATATTTTCTGTTTCGTTTTAGCATTCCACCAAACATGCGTCCTTGGGTATACTGCAATGGTCTCCGCTACGGAACAGCTGCAGATTACGATTACTTCTGGAACAGATACCTGACCACAAACTTGGCTAACGAGCAGGTCGTGATGCTTACTGCGGCAGGCTGCACTCAAAACCAGCCCAGCTTGAACAGATTCCTCGCCAATATTGCTCCTGGAACTGTTGATAACTTTAATGTTAGGGCTCAAGACTACAGCACTGCTATTACTTCAGCCGTCACTAGCAACGAACCTAACACAATGAGGGTCTTCCATTGGCTGGAGGCTAATTTCGACCGTGCTAATAGGTAAGGAAAATGCTGAGTTGTCACTTTTTTTATTTTAACTGTTATAAACATTTTACTGTTTACATGTATGCACTTTAGTAGAGTTTTTTTTATAAATTTCGCAGTTTCTTCTGCTTCAAAAGGGCTCATACATATTCTTTTCTTCTTCCAATCATTGATGATGCCAATACCAGTTACTGTTACTTTACTGAAACTTCAACTTTCAGCTTTATAGGCTAGAATAAACTTTTGCATCACATTAAAAAGTAACGTACATCACAGACCACCCGCAGTGTTGTCTCTCGTCCCCCTTTAAACCTTTGAAATATGTCTTGAATATACAGCTTAACGTGATAGGACCATTTTATACCTGTTCAGGTTAAGCCGCGCTTGCCTAGGTCGGTCGGTGGATGGGTGACCCCGCAACGTACCGATTTTGGTCCGTGCCTCGGAAAGCACGTAAGGTCGTTGGTCACGGCTGTCAGTTGTATATCTTTGACAGTCTTTACAGGTATTCAGTGGCCCGAAAGTCTGGCAAACAGTCTTACCAAGGGGTATCGTATTACCCACGACTAACTGTGTGGAAGAGGTCAGATAGGCAGTCGCTCCATGAAAATACTGGTACCCAGCTGCATACGGTTCAAGCCGACCCTATCATAGTCGAGAAAAGGCTAGGAAGATGATGATATGTAATTTGTATGATATACAAGTGCATACTAGAGGGTATTCTGTTTATTAATCGTTCCTTTTTATGCCATATTGATTGGAATTATTATGTATTACAGAACTGGTGTCGTCAACAACATGATATCTTCGATCACAAGCCGTCTGTTGACTGAAGCGGAAATCACTTTGGTAAACTTTTTTGCTACAAAATTTGTCGATTCTTAGATATTCAATAGGTACATTCAAATGAATTTTAACACTGCCCAAATTTTATAAAGTTTGGTTCTAGCTTTACAGTTTGATAAGACTTTTATAACGAAATTAATTAACATTCCTCATTTTTTAAATAATTACCAAGTTTTATTCGAAAAAATATTTACTTTACTTAAATATTTATAGGTGCAAAATTGGGTGACTCTAAACCAAGAAAGACTCGGTCCAGCCTACGCCACCGCTACCTCTGGTCTCGCGACTTCAAGAAACAACATCCAGTTTTATACACAAAGGGTGCCGGAATTCAATGACTACTTCAATGTGGGATTCGAGGATATTTTGGAACCTACTACACCCGTTCCGACGACCGCAGCAGATACTACGACGCCTGAAACTACTACGCCGACGACTACGACGACGACGACGACGACGACTACGACCACTACGACGACAACACCAACACCTACTACAACTTCGACAGTAGCCCCTACCACCACTTCCACAGCTGCTCCCACAACCGCGGCAACAACGCCTGCACCAGGTTCAGCGAGCATTGCTTCTCTTAGCGTCATCACCTTAATTGTGGCACTTATCGTCAACATGGCGTAATTTTATATATTTAAGCTATTTTAAATAATATTACTAATGTAGTGGATTGTTGTAAGAATATTTTGTTAAATAAAGATAATATTTTTTATATGTTTTAATAAAGCTATTTATTTGAGTCGTTTGTTTCGTGTTTGACGAATTCGATTATGAATGTTCTATTTAGAAATTTTGACTTTGCGTAAATCAGCCAGCAATCTATAAAGAATTCGCTAGAAACATAGAGAAGGGCGTAATAATTAATATATAATTGATTATTAGAAATAACAGAGACACCTACATAGATAGAAACCTACCAATGTACCACAACATACCAGCCAATGACGAAAATTTGAGTCCTCTCTTTTTGCGTATGAGTGAATATCGAATATTGTAGACTGATAAGGTTATCAAAATAAAGAAGATTAAGCAAATATATACGTAGTTGTAGTTAACTTTAGGTAGTGTCTATCATCAATCAATTATACCATTATGATAAAAAAGTTAAGGATTTGTAATTAATTGTGAAAATATGAAGATGATTATCTTATTTACCAGTTTACACTTGTTATTAAAAATAGGTATAAAGCGCTAACCAAAATCATTATTTACCAACTAAGGGTGAATTTGTCTCGGCTGTCATTTGTAGATCTTTGACAGTCGTTACGAGTAGTCAGAAGCTAAAAGTCTGACATCTAGTCTTACCAAGGGGTATCGTATTACCCAGTTACTGGGTTGTGGAGGTCAGATAGGCAGTCGCTTCATGTAAAATACCTGGTACTCAGCTGCATCCGGTTAGACTGGAAGACGACCCCAAGATAGTTTGGGAAAAGGCTAGGCAGATGACGATGGGTGAATTTGTCTTTTAAATTGAATCATAGTTCTCACTACGATTTAATGCATCGTTGGCCGTTTTTGACACAAAAATTGGCGCACGTCATATTTTTCCATTGAACAAAATATTTATTGCAGCCAACCCAAACTCGTCTTTAACTCTTTTTATATAATTATATTTTGTTAGAAGTTAGTATTTCGTACTGAAGAGTATGCAACGTGTATAGTAAACCCAGATTAAATCAAATAATGGAAAAGAGGTGTCAAACTGAAATGGTAGGCCGGCCATGTATGTCGAATATCAGACAATCGCTTGGCTAAATATGGACCAATGTCTGAAATAAAGAGATTTTATATATATATATTTTTTAAATTAACTTTAGAATGTGTCTCGAAGAAACGCATAATCACAAGTGTAGCATAGTCATAAGTACTAACATATCACCAACATTTTATAGTTATTCTCATTGTTTTTGCACACAAAATTAAAAGATATTTTTACAAACAAATAATATATCGCTAATGTACAGAATTGGGTTTTCTTAGTTCGCAATAAACGTTTTGACTGAGTTTGAACTCGACGACGTGGCAGGCCCTAGTGAAGATGGCGAGATAAGCCAGACCGCTACATGAAAAACATCAGTGTCCATCAGTGGGACATCATGCGCTGATTTATTTTTAATTTATTTATTTGCCTCAGACACAACGATTCATAATTTTGTTAGTACACTTAAAATAATGTTATTATGAAATCAAATAATCAGAGACAAATACACACCACAGTCACAATACTATCATAACTAAGTTGCACATAAAATGATACAGTAATAATACGATAATACAATTAAACAAGTTCTCTAGATATTGGGGTGGTTCGCCAATTATGCAATATCATCAATGCTGCGTGGCCTTTTGGTGACTTTATGCTTGTGCGTTAAATACTAGTATTTAGCTGCATCTGGTTAGAAGCTAAGCTGACCTCAACACAGTTGAGAAGAAGCTGGGTAGATGATGACGAAAGTAAAAAATGAGCGAGGTTAAAAAATAAGCAAGGTTAAAAAATGAGCGAGGTTAAAAGTGTAGTCGCTTCTTTATCGCGTTGTTGCAGTCCTGACCGTTTTCAGTCTTGTCAGCAAATCGCATAGGAACTAGACAGAAAGAAGGAAAGAAACAAAAAGGCTATCAGATAATGCAGGTGTATGTGCGCTAACAAGATTGCAATCTCTCTGTCCTACAACTCTTCACTTTTTTCTAGTCTGTTGAACCGGCATTCCAGCACGAGCGGCGAGAGAGCAGCCACAGGACAGACATCATACCACAAACTATGGGCTGCTACTGACAACTTATTAATAGAAAACCTAATTCCGATATGCATGACCAGGGAATCGAAACCAGGACTCAACGTTCAGCAGTCACGCTTGCGACCACGGTAATAACGTTATAATTAAGACACAGACACAACAGAAATAGTCTTAGTCGGTGTATCAAGTTAATTTTTTTTATTTAAAAACGAATAAATCGGTGTGGTTCTGTATGGTGTCGGACGTGAAGAATAGCACCACCCGTATCTTCCCGTGAGTGTCGTAAGAGGCGACTAAGGGGCATTCCAGAGAATGGGCAGCAGCGTTCTCTGCGCTTTTGTAACAATCGTACTGCGATCGCCAACCCCGCCTGCCAAGCGTGGCGATTATGGCAAAACCCCTCTTATCATCAGGTGAGATATTGGTCAAGCGCGGGCCTATAGATAATAAAAAAAAATGTCAATGTGTCATTGGGGGAGGCCTATGTCCAGCAGTGGACGTCTTTCGGCTGAAATTATGAAATCGGTGTACTAAAAATGTACTCACTGTAAACATTACCTTTTCCTTGGTTAAAAATGCTCGTCTATCTAAGACCAAGTCTATTTCTGTTTGACGTTCCAAGTGTGTATTTTGATAGCCTTATTGAAATAAATGGTTTGACTCTTACTTTGATATTGAATAATCCAGAATGTTGTGGTTCGAAAGAAAAAAGTAATAGTCGATAGAATATAAAAGCTGGAGTGGCCTGTCGTATTAGTTGTAGAATTGACGAACAATGAGATCATCATAAGGTAGATTGTCCTCAGGCTAGCCGGATCGACGTTTTCACGGGGTGGGTCCTTGGAAGGTGCACTTCCAGCAAGCATGTGCCGCATTCAAACTTAATAGACGATAGAAAGCTGAAACCATTTATGAAAATTTTCAGACATGACCAGCAGCAGATTTTTTTTACAAACATATGCATAGTTATACATATGGAAGGGGTACTTCGAAACAATTTCGAGAGTCCCAAATTAATCACTGTCGGTCGATAGTTGTTTTTTTTTACGAAAACTGGGTTTCGTTTCGATGTGTGACAGCTATTATGATGGGTCTTTTACATCCTGTATTAAGGCTTTTTCATTACACTATACAATTTTTCGCGATAGACCTTCAGTTTTGGACAAAGACTTATCATCATCATCAGCCTATAATGTTCCCACTGCTGGGACACAGGCCTCCTCTCAATGAGAGGGAGTGGGCTGTAATCCACCCAGCGGGCTCAGTGCGGGTTGGTAAAAACTCAAAGAAAGTTGGCAAAGACTTATAAGAGAATAGAATTATGCGGTCTGGCTGAAAAAAACTCGTGAGAGAATGAGAATTTATCATAATATTTCATTTATACGCAAATGAGTAAATGAAATCGTGACAGCTGACAGAGGAGAATGGAATAAAAATCCATAAGTAACATTGCACAAGAGCAGGAAAATGATGACGATATGCCAGCCTGGAACTTAATAGTGGTTAACGGTGCATGTAGGCTTTCGAAAGCACAATCATATTCTGCTCACGGACATAAAATACTTCTGAATACCTCAAATGAGTAAGCAGCAGTGAATAATTACATACCAGAATATACACGAAAAACAAAAAAAATATATCTTATCTACCGATAAGAGATAACTGTGGATTTTAGGCATGCCTTTTGACTAGACACTGTTCATCGAAAATATTAATGGTAGGTACATAAAGATAAGTAAATAATTATTGATAAATATATAATATTTTAACTATGACTCTCTAGTCGCTCGTTTGGTACCGTCCGGGGCAGCTATGGGTGAGTTGAAACTTTTTGTACAATAAATTGATAAGACCTACTAAGCTCCAGCCATTCTGATTAAAAATGATACGCACAAAAATGGTGATGCATTGACGCGATATAATATTGATTTTTTTCCCTAATACTTTTACTATCAAATTCGGAATTTAGTCTTTTGTCGTTGAAGGACTTTGGTGCTGTGATATTTTACATTATTAGGCGTATGTACAAGTATAACAGAAACTGCAAAGATTTTGTCCTTGAACTTTGAACCCATAGATTTTTTACGCTTTATTTTAAGAGCGATTCTTGTGCATATACACCGAAATTACTAAAACTTTTTATAACTTCTGCAGCTTTTACTTTATTTTTTGTAATCCGTTGTTGCCCAATCAAAGTTGTAAACGTTGTACCGCCAAACATGTACTTCGATGTAGATGATGAAAATTACATTTATCTTCACCAGATTCTAAACCGTCCTTAATATTCGCAATTTTGTGTCTGTAGGTACCAACATGTTGCTTCCGACTGTCCTTTGCTTCCTCCTGGGGTATGCCACCGCCTCAATGCCCCTGGAGGACCTCAGGTCTAACCTGGAGTACCTTAACACTGAGACCAACGAACAGCTGGCAAGATACCGTCTTCGGGACGTAGTGCAACCAACTGATATGGACGTGCAACTTGACGTGAACATCCCAGGGGCCGTCTTCACTGGTGTTGTTAATATGAACGTTGTTGTAAGTATACTTGAAAATAATAGTATTATAAAGAGTTTCCATAGAATTTCTAGCCTGTTTTTCTCCATAGTGATCTTTCCTGGACATTTCAAAAGTACCTGTTAGTACTAGATTTTGAAATAAATTATTCCTCCTTTCCTATGACGTTGTTATAGACTCGAGTCTTAATGTTGTTGATACATTTACAAATGCTTTAAGTTTTGAGCTTTTAATGAGTATGTTCTATTTGAAACAGGCTTTAATCGTTGAGAAAAGAAAATGTAGGAAATTTTATAGACATGCGTGTAAGATTTAGACAGATTTATATGGACTGCATGTTTAGCTTGTTATCGTTGCACAGGTGTAAAAATTACCTGAAGGGTGCTCTAGATTTTCCATTGATTTTCAGAGGACCCAGACTGTCGTAAATCGTTTTTAAAACTTTTCACTTTTCCTCAACGATTTTCAACTAGAATTACCTTTGATTGTCGCCATTGCGGTAACGTATGCGGTAAGCTCCCGCCCATCCGATAAATTTTTGGCTATTGCATAATTGTTGATGCTCTCTGTGAGCATAAACAATTATTCTTTCTAAAATCTATAAATCAGGCCGACTTCTCCATTTCCCGATCATTATAATATGAATCCCTTCAAAATTCGAGTGAATCGGTTTCTTTTAGGCAAGTGTGCTCCATCCTAGACCGCATCATCGTTTCACATCAGGCGAATTGCGGCCAAACGCTAGTGTAAAAAACATTTTTTTTTACATACACTTTGTCGATCTTAGAGCCTCCTCTTTTTGGAAGTCGGTTAAAAAGGTCGAGCAACAAGATATGGGATTTTCCATGAGGTTTACACAAAACATTGTTTTTCATTAGATACGTCTTGTTATTACGTAACTGGTGGACTTGGAGCTTGGCACAAGCAATGAAAGGCCTCTACCCAGCAATGGATAAAGTCTGGCAGTGGATGATTATAATGATGCTAAATGTGCATAATTATAGTATAGGCACGTCCGCCTATGCTTAGGGAAATAATGGTGTGGTAATTTGCATCAATAACTCTGTTAATATAATTTAGGTGAAAATAAAACATTTTCTTGCTATTATCATGAACAATTATTATGTTTTATTCGAAAATAAATGTAACTTCAGTTCTTGCACATTTTTGAACAACTTAGAGTTTTTTTCTGATGTTGTAATATTAAAAAGGGAAAGTTTTACACATAAAAAATACTTCGTTTTCCAAACTACATGGTTACATGTATTTCCCGCGCAGTTGGGTAACAACGGCGTCGTGTCTTCATACATCTAGCATGAATTGGGACAAAACATTTTATTTCCTTTGCGAAGTTCTAATGATTTCAATATTATAGCTTCGCTCCGCAAAGGTCGTATGCATAAAAATGACAAAAATATCATTTTTTTTACAATGCTCAATGCTGTATCGATTATCGTTATCCGATGATAAACGTGTGCCATAGTAATTACCTACCGATCATATCATACATCGAAACTAACACAGATACAATTATTAGTGACGAAGTCATATTTTATAACTTTTCATGGCGCTTATATCTAAATCCGTGATACATTAGTATTTTATAATGTAATTGATTACTTATAAACTGAAGTTTGTATCTAGTATGCCAAAAATATTTTTCTAAAATAGTACAGCTGACCAAGGCGAATTACCCAGTACTAAGCGGGTGGTGAAAATCAGATTAGCAGTCGTTTAATTAAAAAATGCGGGTATAAAGCTGCATCCAATTAGACTCGAAGCCGACCGCAACATAGGCTTAGCAGATGAGATGATGAAATGACAGCTGACATCACTCGTATCATCATCATCATCAGTAGCCGGGTTCCGCCAACTGCTGAGTAAAGGTCTACTTTCTTTTGTGCTATTTATCCCAGCACGCGTAGTATGACCACTGTAGAAACGGGTTTTATCGACGGAAGAATCGACATATTGACAGATAGACAGTGACCATCTGTCATTTGGTCGATTCTTCTGTCGACATAACCCGTTTCTACAGTGGTCATGCTACGCGTACTGGTCTGCGCAAAGTCTTCGCTTCAAACAGATCGAACAAAAATAAAATGTATGAAAAATTATAACTAGGTCTGAGGAAGTAAAATTGTGTCAATGAGTAATAGGAAATATTTCGCTTCAATAAAATCATAAAAGCTGTAGATCACCTACAGTATTTATTCAGCACTTATCTTCCTTCAAAATTTACACAGTCAAAGAGTAGAACTTTTTGCGCCTGTCTGTAATATACACTCCCAACCATCAAAGAAGGAATGAATAGGCATGTTCTATTTACGTTCAATCCTTCTAAACTTTCATGGATTGTTTTCCACCAGACGAGGTCGAGTTTAAGAACTGTCTTATCTACAACTAAAATCTCAAATTCATCTCAGATGACTTTCACAGTTCCTGTTTTCTTTTGCTAATGGAAATCCCACCAGGCACACAAGTCAAAAATGCTTAATCATGTAATAATCCATTTTATTTGCTCTTCAGGTTACGGAAGACAACCTGCAGCAGATTGTGTTCCACCAAAATGTGGTTGCAATCACGGGTGTCACTGTTCGCAACAGCAACAATCAAGTTTTGAATCTTAATCCCAACCAGCAGATTACCCTCGACCCTTACTTAGAGCTCATACACATCAACCTCGCTGCACCTATCTCTAGAGGAAACTACAGCATCAACGTCCAATACAATGGAAGGATCAACACCAACCCAATTGACCGAGGTTTCTACAGAGGTTACTACTATTACAACAATCAACTTAGGTGAGATTTAAAAGACAATTTAAAGAGTACACAATAAATTGATTTCTTAAAAGAAGAACTACCATGACTAAAAAGAAAAATCCTGACTCACTACAACATCAACGCTCAGTCCTAATCATTTGATCAAGTAGGAAAAAAAAAGATATTTTGATCATATGGCTACTACGGGCTTACAAAATCACCAGTGGATTTCTCAAAATTTTAAAATTTTCCTATCTTTGAGTGTAAAAATTGATTAGAGTGCATGCATTTCTAGTAGCAAATAAAACTAAATTCTGCTCAAGTTGAAAGAATCAAAATAAGTGTTTATGAGTGATACTCTTTCATGTTCATAGAGTTTTTCTGAGAAAACTGATTTGACAACTCGGACTTTATTGTGTAATTTATTTTATTTTTATAATTATTTGCAGGATGTACGCCACCACTCAGTTCCAGCCGTTCCACGCCCGAAAAGCATTCCCGTGCTTCGATGAGCCCCAATTCAAGTCCCGTTTCACTATCACTATCATTCGTGATATAAACCTTCGTGAATCTTACTCCAACATGGCCATCCGTAGCTCCACGCTGTGAGTATACTATTCTGAACTTTGTATTTTTTATCGCAGTTGCAGGCGACTTAAAATATTGTGGAATGTTGTATGTTGGTATGTAAATGTACAATATTAAATGCACCACGTAGAAATGTTTCTAATAAAATTATTTTAGAAATATTTGCCATCATGAAAACTGATTTTGTAAATTTCAACAGGATGGGTAATCGTATTTCTGAAACTTTCTACCCTACTCCGCTCATCTCCGCTTACCTGGTAGCTTTCCACGTGAGTGACTTCGTTGCTACTGAAACCACGAGCAGTCCTTCCAAACCGTTCAAGATCATCGCCCGCGAAGGTGTTCAAACCCAGCACCAGTATGCTGCTGAAGTCGGTCTTGAGATCACCAACCAATTGGACGATTACTTCGGTATCCAGTACCATGAGATGGGACAGGGTAACCTGATGAAGAACGATCACATCGCTCTTCCTGATTTCCCCTCCGGTGCTATGGAAAACTGGGGAATGGTAAACTACAGGTATATTATAGATTTTTATTGCGATTTAACACACTTGAATAGCCTGGATTGGCATTACCACAGTTTATTTTTAAAAACTGAAACAGATTTCTGGCAAAGCTGTTAAGGGATTTTTTAAGTGTGCGTTGCAGTATGGAGTTCCTTAAAAAAAATCTCAAAGGATTCGAGTTGAGACAATACCGATGCTGTGCTCGTAAGTACGAGCTCAGCATCGATATCGTCTCATACTCGCTTATAATCGCGCATTAACCTAAAAAGTCATGTCATGTTACATGAACTCTAGCAATCTTGATTCGACGAACGAATTTTTGTATGGTTTCCTCTTAAATTTCATAAAATATTATTTTTAAAATATTAGTTATTTCATTTTAGGGAAGCGTACCTGCTGTATGACCCAGCCAACACTAACCTGAACAGCAAGATCTTCATCGCTACCATCATGGCTCACGAACTTGGCCACAAATGGTTCGGTAACCTCGTCACTTGCTTCTGGTGGAGCAACCTTTGGCTTAACGAGTCCTTCGCTAGCTTCTTCGAATACTTCGGTGCTCACTGGGTACGTTTTAAAATTAGTTTTAGGGACTGTACCGGCACCACTCCGGAAAAGAGATAGAGCCATACGCTCTGAATAGCTCCATCTCTTTCTCACACTAAAGTAAGATGGTACAGGACCAGGTCTAATTGTTTGTTATAATTATGATTTTCTTCTAATAATGTATTGTCACAATTTATTTGCCAACAGGCCGACCCCAGCCTTGAATTAGATGACCAATTCGTGGTTGACTATGTACACAGCGCGCTCAACCATGATGCTGGCTCGGGTGCTCAGCCCATGAACTGGACCGGAGTCGCCAGCAACCCATCCATTAGTGCCCACTTCAGTGTAACCAGCTACGCTAAGGGAGCTTCCGTCCTTAGGATGTTGGAGCACTTTGTCGGTTTCAGGAACTTCAGGAATGCCCTCAGATATTACTTGAGAGACAAGTAAGTGAAAGGATTTATAACCTACGCCATCTTATTCACGAGGAGACAAACTAAACGGGCGCGGCGTGATCAAATCAGAAAAATAATAATGACTTATTTCAAATAGTAATATGTATACAGATTGTAATGAGATTAACCTTCGTATAACCGCGCCAATTTTTATAACACCCATACTCGCGTACGGTCTCACAGACCGAAATTTCAGACGTCCATTTCGGGATGTTTTTTATAATAAATAATACGGTGATATTATGTTTTCTGGGGATGTGCTACCAAGTATCGTAAAAACTATAATTTACTGAATAAATACCGATCATTTACTGAGTAACAGCCTTATAACGTAGTCTTTGAAAACTAGTTACATTTTTGTAAGAAGTTGTACAATTTTAGGAAAGATACGTTTTTTTCTTCTTATACTTACAGTTTCTAAGAGACACCCTATGAGCTCTAATAGACACAAATAATTTTAGACAAAACTTTCATTATATAAATTTCAGTACAAAATCACTAAAGACAAATTTTGTAACACCTGTACTCGCTTCGGTCTCACATGGCCGATGTATGCCAAATACGGCCAAATGTGCTACTTGTACAAAGATTTTTTTCGTCCAGAAATGATTGTAGCAACTAATAATGAGGGCAATAGGAAGAACAAAATGCTATCATTGATAATAAAAGAAAAAAATCAAGAAAGAGTGTTTTATCGGTCTCACAGACCAACGTGCAAGTATAGGAAGGTTAAGCGAATATTAAATACTGTTTATTTGTGGGCACTGGGTAGCCTTAATATTTTAAAAATAGAAGGTCACTAAATTACTGAAGTTTTCTCTACTTAGTAAAAAAAGTAATATTTTTGTCCCCAGTCAGTCAGTCTCAGTCTCCCTTTATTTCCATCCATTTTAGTTTGGATATTAATCCTTCATTTTACAGTTGAAGTTGGAAGCTTTTGTACCTTATTATGTAGGTTGATTTAATACTAGGAGAACGCATACACTGCCAGCCAAACTGGGCTAACAGTTTTTTTTGTCACCAGTGCCTACGGTCTTGGTACTCCGACGGACATGTACGCAGCGTTCAGGCAGGCGGTCGCTGAGGATTGGGAGTTCAGACGTGATTTCGGGACCGTCAACATCGAAGCATTGTTTGACAGCTGGGTCCAAAACGCAGGCTCCCCTGTCGTAAACGTCACCAGAAATGCCGAAACTGGTGTTATAACTGTCACTCAGGTTAGTTTAATTAATAGCTTTTATATAACAAACCTTGTTAGTTAATAAGTTAGTTTATATATGTGTATGGTCAAATCTTGTAACTGAATTTCAAAACACACCCCTCAACCGATTGAGCTGAAGTTTTGCACACACCTTCGGTTCTGGTGACAATAGATTTAAAATGGCCGACATGATCCGATCCTGCAGCCAGGATCGCCACATCACGAGAGAACTCTTCAACGGTTAATATCTCGAACACGAAACTTTATATACGCGTTTCATATTTATAAATAAACAGTAATTTCTTCTTTATTCTAATTTTATTATTCCGTCATTATTTTCTCTGCACGAAACCTTTATTTATTTATATTCGGTTTACAGAGCCGTTACCTGCTTTCTGGCACGCCAGCCTTGCAGACTTGGCAGATTCCTCTGACTTGGACCCAAAACGGCCAGCTGAACTTCAACAACACCAGACCTAGGGCTGTCCTCACTGGACAGTCTGCAATCCTTGCCAGCAGTACAGGAGCCAACTTTGTTATTTTCAACATTGCTCAGTCTGGTAAGACCTTATTAAAATTATTATTTGCGACTTATCGAAAGAAATGCGAATTATTGTTTGGCTTTGCAAAGAAATACAGTTTAAAAACCAAATACATCGAATGCGGTGTAATTTTAAAAATATAGTTTAAATAAAGATAATTAATTACTTTTATAAACATATTTGTATTCTAGGTTTATACCGTGTCGACTACGACGCCAATAACTGGGGACTAATTTCAACCTACTTGAAGAGCAACAACAGGGAAAATATTCACAAGCTGAACAGGGCTCAGGTATTTATCTTTTCAAACATTTGTTTTTTTGGACAGGCCCTCCACACATTCCGTGTAAACAGTGGCGGCCAACATAAAAGCGCCGAGACATGGAATCTCAATGAAATCCCAGAGACACAATTTAACTGTCTTAGATCCCGCAACGAAATTAATCAGATAGGAATAGCGGAGGAGTGAGAATAAACATCTCTCTCCTTAAACATTCATCTCTGCTGTCAATAAATTAATCAATTCAGCCTATCGCCGTCTACTGTCTCTGTCAAGACAAAACCTCTCGATACAGCCTACCAGATACTTGCAGAGCTAGGTTTGGTAGTTCATCTTCTACGTCAGAAACTTTTTTGTTAAAAGAGTGGTGCAAAGAATTGATAGCGATACGCACGCACAAAATTGATTAAAAGTATTTGCGAGTTAATAGCCTGTATTGTATTGTTTGTCAACTATAAAGTCATAATGTCATCCGTAACCGTAAAGTCATCAAGTCATTACATGAATTGTCGGTATTTTTCTTATTACAATTGTCAGTCTTATATAGGAACTATTCCCATTTGAGCACCTATTTTAAGAGCACCGATTGTTATGCCTAATAACACGGAAATTAGGATGTAATTTTGCTATCCGCACATGAAATGCTGTTCAATTTCTTATTACGAGTTTTAAAACATATTTCCTATTTGTTATTAGATCGTCAACGATGTTTTGTACTTCGTCCGTTCCGGCCACATCAACAAGACCCTCGGTTTCGACGTGCTTGACTTCCTGAGGAGTGAGACTGACTACTACGTGTGGAACGGTGCACTGACCCAGCTGGACTGGATCCTTCGCCGTCTGGAGCACATTCCCAGAGCTCGCGACGCCTTTGTTGTACGTATCATCTGCCTATCGTTTTCCCAACTATGTTGGGGTCGGCTTCCAGTCCAACCGGATCCAGCTGAAGAACACATATTTCATATGGAGCGACTGCCTATCTAAACTCCACTACCCAGTTAGTTTTGGGTATTAAGATACCCCTTATTAGGACTGGTTGTCAGACTACCACTGACTATTTGTAACGACTGTCAAAAATCTTAAACGGTTGTTTCGTAAAAATCCTCACTTGTAAGTGGAGGATGGGTTCTCTACTCCCCTTCTTACTTTTCTGTTTCCATCTAATTCCTCATGCCTGTAAGAACCAGTTCGATCTGTGACCAACTGGATCAAGTACGACTGAATCTTGTTAGACATTTAATGAAATGACTAAACACTTTTTGAATCTCAAAACAACATAAAACAGTCCATCAAAACATCCTTCACTATCTTAAATGTACTTTTCTCGTTTTGCAGAGTTACATGCTTGCACTCATGAATAACGTCATCAACCACCTAGGCTACAATGAGCGCGCCACCGACTCCACCTCCACAATCCTCAATAGGGCACAGATCTTGAACGTGGCCTGCAACCTCGGCCACCAAGGTTGCATTGCTGACAGTCTGCAGAAATGGAGAGCGCACCGGCAAAACACTTCTATTCCGTAAGTGTTTGTGTCCACTGTTCTTTTAAAAATGAATTGCAGGAGACACGCCTCTTGCCTTGTTTATGAATTTGATCCAGCGACACGCGTGTTGTTTCCTTCCCTTACCAGCATTAGAAGTGATTTTCGCATGTTGTAAGCACATTCTTTCATATGTTATCTCCTCGATGGTTTTTAGTCTTTTTTTTTTATTGCCATGGGTGTTAGGTTTTTTTTTTTATGATGCGATTAAAATTAAAGGACATTGACAGTAATTACTTCGTTTGAAGTTTTTCATCGTATAATATATTACTTTGTGGTACTCCTTATACTCCACCTGTAATTTGAAAAACCTGTCCGAAGCCATTACTAACGCTGACGAGCTAACAGAGTTTCGGTCGAAGCTTATTTATCATGAATTTGGGAATCACCGACACGAAGAAGAACTTTACTCATAACATAACACCACGTCGGTAATCCCCAAAGAGCTAGGTAGAGGTGTAGGTTCTAATAGTACACCCACATTTCATTAGTTATGTTTTAAGTCCCCTGTAATAGGGGGCGATCATAATGCCATCAACAGGGCACAAATCTAGACTCCATGGCTGCTACTAAAGAAATCTTGAAGGGAAATCCCAATAATTCATTGCTGGACTCGAGCATCGAATAGGACCTCATGCTTAGCAGTTGCGCTTGTGACCACTTGACCAACAAGGGAGTTTATGAACCAGCACTTTTCTAATCAAGACAATGATAATTCTTTTCCCAGGATCTCGCCAAATCTCCGCCGTCACGTTTACTGCGTGGGACTTCGCGAAGGCAACGCCACCGACTACCAGTTCTTGTTCAATCGGTACAACGCCTCAGAGAACACCGCTGACATGGTGGTCATGCTCCGCGCTCTTGGTTGCACCACTGAACAGGCTTCTCTTCAGCAGTGAGTTTATTAGTTACAAAATATTTGTTTCAATCGGTATTTTATTCTAGGCTCTCGAATAATTTACCTTCATCGTTATTTATTCAACAATGTATCTACTTTAGTATTCTGTAGTTAAAGCTGAATTTTACTGACCGTTTATAATAAAGGGTCATAAAATTTTGGTAATACGTCATGACAATTATTTGCATCTTAAGTCAAGTCTACCCAAAACTTCAACTATTCATTTAAAAAAATGTTTTACAGCTACCTGACGCAGACTATGTACAATGACAGAATCCGCATCCACGACCGTACAAATGCATTCTCCTTTGCCCTGCAAGGCAACAGGTCAAACGTGCCAATCGTTCTTAACTTCCTCCAACAAAACTATCAGAGTATTCAAACTACGTAAGTATTGTAAATTTTTTGTTTTAGCTTTTCTGATTTGAATTTTGGGCATCCACCATCCTGGGTTCGCACAAAGCATTATAATAGTCCTTTCTTTCCCACAAAGAGGACGTCTGGGTTCCAGTATTGGGAATGTTAAAAGCTCTAATTATGTTTACTACAGTCAAAAAAAGGTTTGCTTGAAAATAAATGACTGCGTTATGAGATTTACGTTTTCATTTTCTTTGACAGATATGGCGGTGAAGCTCGACTCACTCTGTGCATCAACGCCTTTGCTGCTCATTTGACTGACTTCACAACGCTCCAAGATGTAAGTATTGAACATGAAGTGTGATTTTTTAGTGAAGTTTCAATAGAAAAAAAATACACTATTTATTTTATGAAAATACCATTTCTTTGTAACCAAGAATTTGGTATTAAAAACCAGTTTATGCGGATCTCTCATTGCACGGGAAACCTTTTCAAAGCGAGGCCATGTTATACTGGAAATTTAAAGCTTGATGTCTCGCCGTGTGTTCATAGTTTTCAATTTTAAGTTTTTACATTATTTTTTTCTGTATTCAGTTCCAACGGTGGTTGTATGGAGCCCAAAGCGCGTTATCAGTTTCTTCTTTCAACGCTGGTGTTGCAGTAATTTCGACAGCTACGAACAATTTGAACTGGGGTAACGATGCTGCTATTGAAATCTTCAACTTCGTTGTAACTAGGGGAGCTTCTTCCACCATCTTTGCTTCCTCAATCCTCCTTATAGCAGCAATGCTTATACAATTGTTCCGTTAATTTATTTAATTTTAAGTAAGTAAGAAATTAAATAATTTAACATTATTTGTAAGCAAGTTGTGGTTTGACAAACAATCTAGAAAATAGTTTTCAACCATTTTTTTATGTTTATGATTGTAATAAAAAATAAATATAATAAAATATTTTTGTAAATAAATATTTTTTTATTTTAATTTATTCATATTCATATATATTTATTTATAATATATATTTTCATTTATTAATTCTTAGTTATTCAGTTGAACGTCCACTCATACAAATATAGTATGTACCTATGGACGTGCAAGCGTATAAAACTGATACAGAGAAAACTATGTCTTCGATTGCTGTTAATACATGAATAAAAACGCGATTGCTGAGCTTGGGGTTCGAATCCCAGGCCCGGTAAAGTCTAATTGAGTTTTTCCATTAGAACTTTCACAGTGGCAGCCACGGAGTATGGATTTGTGCCCGATTACATGGTACATAATAACATAACTGGCGAAGAAAGAAGAAAGAAAGAAATCATTTATTTGCCATGAATGTGGTACAAAATAAGATGTAGACATTGTAAAAGCAGTTCCAACTCACTCTACCTTACGGCATGCAAAAGTAAAACATTTTTAACTTCTCAATTATACAAACAAATATCAAACAAATAGAAAAAAAAAACATAGAAAAATACAGATATAAATCTACATCCTTCCTAAATAAACTAGACATTAAGAAACAATAATCTTTATTCCATATAATACAAAAGATTCATAGAAACAAATAAAAAAAGATCGAAAAAGTATATTAAAGCTTACTTAAAAAAATACTTAATTAAAAACTGTTACTCATTAAACGAATATTTTACGGATAAATTCAGTAAAAATACATAATTATGAATAACAGACATTTATCCTTTTGAGCGCCAGAGCATAAACGCACGCGCGTGCCCTCCACGCCTAGCCACAAATTCTACAAATAAAAAAAGGGATTTCTATAGTATTGTGAATTTATTTGTTGATAGGACATTTAATATTTAGATATAGATCACATTTAAAAATATATAAACACACAAAAGCAATTTAAATCATATAAATTGCTTATTGCGCGTTATAGTGCACCACATTTTTCGTCACATATGTGTCGTGAAGAGGTGACCCAGTGCCAGCCGCCGCGGGAGACGCCCCGGGCGTCGGGGGGCAACCAGTGGCTCCCAGCCACCGTAGGCGCGGGCCTGTGGACGGTGTCTCCTATTACATAGGACTTAAACATCATCATCAACTGCCTAGCTTTTTCCCAAACTATCTTGGGGTCGGCTTCCAGTCTAACCGGTTTCAGCTGAGTACCAGTATTTTACATGAAGCGACTGCCTATCTGACCTCTACCAGTAACTGGGTAATATCATACCTCTTGGTAGACTGGATGTCAGTCTTTTGGCTTCTGATTACTCGTAACGACTGTCAAAGATCTACAAATGACAGCCGGGACTAACGGCTTAACATGCATTCCGAGGCACGATGGAAACTCGGTATGTAATTATGGTCACTCATCCGCTGACCAACTTAGGCAAGCACGGCTTAACCTTAAAGATCGACTCGTGCGGCTGTTATTATTTAGCCACGAGCTTGTCTACATAGGACATAAACATTAGGTATAGGTGAAATGTGTACAGACAAGATCCGGATATACATGTGTGATTGTATGTTATGTGAAAGCTTTTAGCCAAGATAATTTTAAACAATAATGGATATTGACTAACTTAAATAGATCTATCAGTCTTTAAATATTTTTCAAAGCAGATTAGGTGCACTCATATTTTCTTCATTCTTATCTTGTTTTTCACTTTGGAAAACAATCGCATCGCACCGATTTTGCGCCATACCTAAAATGTCATGGTACTTCGTAACTTTCCTCGTCAGTGAAACATGCAGTCCTTGCTGCAGACACTACCTTAAACCACCTCATTAGCATCATTGGTAGATCCAACACGGTTGGTCTTGCAAACCATTCTTTGGAGCTTGCAGTCAAGATGTATGATAAATTCTTTGACAATAATTACTTTAGACTTTCTTTTATACGACTTTGCATCCTTATTCAATCATTATCATCATCATCATTTCAGCCCAAAAGACGTCCACTGCTGGACATAGGTCTCCCCTTAGTGTCGCCACATTGACATTTTGGGGGGATTTGCCATAATCGCCACGCTTGGCAGGTGGGTTGGCGATCGCAGTACGGTTGTTACAAAAGCACAGAGAACGCTGCTGCCCATTCTCTGGCAAATCCCTTATTCAATAAAAGATCATATTTAATGAATGAATGGGCTTCGGCTGGTATTGAGAATTGGTACATGGTTGACTACCTACAAGCTGGAAACAAAAAAATAATTTTAGAGAATGTAAACGGTTATATTGTTAGTTCATGCCCGGTTGATGGCAATAGGTTCGCCCCGTATTACATGGGAATTAAACATAACTGGCGAAATGTGGGTGTACTCTAAGATACACTTCTGTCTAACCCATCGGGGGTTACAAGCTTGAAGTTAAGTGTGTTTGTGTTAAAATTTACAACATATCATGTTATCAACGTGCCTATAAAAGCTCAATTAGAGTTAATTATAGCAACGCTATGTAGACATACAATGTGGTGAAAAGCTTTAACGTTTGGAAAACTACACTGTTTTGAACCCCCGACCAAAAAAGAGGGTAGTTACAAGTTTGACGTGTGTATCTGTGTGTCTGTCTGTGAGCATCGGTGTTTTAATTGAGAGAGAGTGTTGTTGTTTTAATTTTCTCGGAGTAATATAGGGGGAAACCGATCATAGCACTTTTTTCCCCTTATCTAATATATTCCCACTGCTGGGCAAAGGTCTCCTCCATACCCTTTTACTCTTCTCTCCGTGTGGTTCTCTCCGGCCGATCTCTCGCAAACGCCTCCAAGTCATCACGCCAGCGGCGAGGACGCCCGTCTTCTGGCACCCACTGCGTGACAACTCGGGTCCATCGGTCCTGATGCATTCTACAGTCATGAGCCGCCCAATCCCACTTCAACCCAGTGGTTTCCAACTCACTATAACAGAAATATTTTATAGGGCTACAATTTATTTAGATAAAATTAAACAGGGCAATAACACTGTCGATTTTTTGTTAAACTAAGCTATGTATATAAGTCTAATTTAAGAGCTTGTCTGCTGGAATCTTTGTGTTTAGTGCACAGTGTGTTTGGCAGTTTTCAAAGCTGATGCTATCGTGAATGAAATGCAAACGATTGGCGACACATCAGAATACTTAGAACCATATATCACAGCAAAGTTTTCACCAACAAACTATATGGTAGTTCAATGAAAAAAAAATATACGTGTTGTTTTGCCTCCTCGTCAAAATTCAGGAGGTTATCACATAAGACATAAATAATCAATTTAAATTACAGTACCTAGTTTAAGAACAACTTTATTTCTCATAAGAATTACATAGCTTACTGAGAATCATTAATAAACGATGATTTTTGGGTTGTCAAACAACCTTGTTGCTTGTTTGCTTAAGTTGGTCAGTAAAACGGAAGTGTTAAGTTTGGCAATTCTTCGGGCTACGTCGGTAACCCTGGTTCTCTTGCGGATGTCTTTATTTCTGATTTGATCACGCAAGGAAACTCCGAGCATAGCCTCCTCCATTGCCCTTTGGGTGACATTAAGCCTTCAGATGAGGCCCATTGTGAGCGACCACGTTTTGGTCCTGTATGTAATCACTGGCAACACACACTGGTCGTACTTTTGTACTGAGACACTGCGGTAAGTTGGACGAGAAGATATCACGCAACTTTCCGAACGCTGCCCAGCCGAATTGGATATGACGATTGAGCTCTTTTTCAGATTCAGATTCATTTACTTATTGTTAAACATAGGTACATTATAAGTTCTTATTTGGTAATACATTGAGGACGCTATGTTTTGCCTCTAGGGCGAACAAGTCTCGAAGTTAGACCTACCCAACTGGACCGTTTGTCCCTGGTAGACATAATCGTCTGCGTAAGTACCTATAAGTATTTAATTAAACTGAAATTTAAAAAAACTTATACTTGGCAGATTGTTACTCAATTAAATAGGTACTAGTTTATTTATACAAGTAAACCTCGCGACAAGCTTATCTTATTATCTCAATCTCAACACTTTTTTCATATCCATGCGATTAACCGTTGAGGAGTTCCATCGTGAGGAGACGATCCTGGCTGAAGCATGCGTGGATGATACAAATCGTGATTATCCATCAAATATGAACTCGTATGCAAAGTTAATCGTCTACAACTTTGAGTGTAGAGGTTCCTTGAAGACATCTCCCAGTGCAGCGATAAACAGTTTCGGAGGTATGACGTCTCCCTGTCTCACACCTCGCAGCAGAAGGATAGGTTCCGAGGTCTGGTAGATAAACTCATAGGAATTGTGTTTTTTACTTACCTGTATCTAGTAGCGAAAATAAATTTGGTAGTTTAGTAGGGAACGAATATATAATTATGTATTTTACAATTACCCACTGTACCACTGGAGCAGTATGTAGAAGGTAAAAATTCCCCACGACACTACTAGTGATGCCGTTTAGTAGTGTAGAAGGGAAGGAGGGGTTGGCACAATAAATGTAGAAGCAAAGCGCTTTGTTCGGGTTCGTGGAACTTCAACCATACCATACCACTTTGCCTATCCAAATATCTTCTAATTTTGGTTCTTTTTCAGGGAGCTGTACTTGATCCTAGATGAAGCTGATACGATCATGTCAATCGAGCACTAAGCGGCAACCTGTCTCATGAGCTCACTCACAAGTGATTCGGTAATCTGCTGGCCTGCCATTACGTCTTAAAGCAGTATTGTTTTACACTTATTCTAGTGTGGGAAAGAGATGGAGCTATACAGGATGTCTAGCGCCATCTCTATCCTTTTCGCTTTAAGACGTCATGGTAGGCCACCTGATCACCTGCTACACGCCTGGATCAACGGAGGCTTTGTCAGCTGCGTCGGTTATATTGCAAATAATGCTGTGAGTTTTGTAAAGACATATTACTTAAATCTTATACCGTTTTCCACAAATACTAGACTATGTCTGACGGAAAACTAATATTAAAGTACTCTGTTGGATTTTTAACTTTCAGTACGAACCCGTGTCTTGAAGATGCAACATCATCATCATTCTCTCGCCCTTATCCCAATTCATTAAGGGTCAGCGCAGAAAGTCTTTCCGTAGTTTCTTTGGTCAACGTACAGTGTACTTTTATTTACGCAACCATATACATAAGTCTAAAAAGAGAATGAACGATTTAAATTCAATTGTGTTAGTTTTTTTTGTATCTCTTAAAGGTCTCCTAATTTAGTGTAGATCAAACGCGCTGTTTGATTTACAACGCTGAGAGTTGGAACTTCAACAAAACGATAATTTTTGGGTACTTTTTTCCTTAGTTTTAGAGAAAATAAGCATTCATTCAGCCGAAAGACGTCCACTGCTGGACATAGGCCTCCCCCAAGTGTCGCCACATTGACCAGTCCCGTGCGACTCGCATCCAGCGGATCCCCGCAACCTTCACCAGGTCATCGGTCCACCTAGTGGGAGGCCTTCCAACGCTTAGTCTTCCGGTTCGTGGTCGCCATTCCAGAACTTTTCGGCCCCATCGCCCATCTGTTCTGCGAGCAAGGTGCCCACTGCCACTTATGTTTGGCGATTCTTCGGGCTACGTCGGTAACCTTGGTTCTCTTGCGGATGTCCTCATTTCTGATTTCAGCACGCAAGGAAACACCGAGCATAGTCCTCTTTATTGGGTGACTTTAAGCCTTCTGATGTAACGATCATGTTATTTTTAATTATACTCATTACAAAGCATCATTACTATAAGAAAAACAGGTCCATGTTTGGTATGTTAAAATGTCTGAAAAACGTACGACAAGCAAATGAATTTATCAAATGACTACCTTACTAGAAGATTATTTATTATTCGAAGATTAGGTAAACTAAACTTTTGATAAGATTCTGAACAGATTAAATATCATGATCTATAAGCTGCTATTCAATAGATAATAAATTTATGACATGTACCTAATGTTTAATAGTACCTACTCATAATTATGATCTCATTATTCCGGTTTTGAATCGTTATCGAGAAAGGCAATTCGGATACTCCCAGAGATTACCAATTTGTCATAGATCCGTAAGCTTAAGAGTGTGACTCAATGTTTTTGTTCTTCATAGGAATGTTGGTTGGTAAAGAAATAAGTACATAGGAGGAAGTCTGAAAGTGGTCCCGGTAACTGAAAAGTTATGTGGTAATCGGTTGGTGTTGTGGGCATGTGATACGGAGGAATGAGGAAAATGTCGTGAGGAAAGTTTGCATGGGTATAAGACTCGAGGAAGACTGTGCAAAGGATTGTATGGTAATGGTTGGTCACCAATCCACGGACCAGCCTCGGTAATCGCGGCTTAACCTGTGAATCGATCCGATTGGCTGTTATTACTTAGCTACAAGCTCCTCGGTTAAATAAATATATTTATTTTCTTGAAATACAGATGATTTTGACTGTTGGGCAAGCACTTTAATAAGCTAGTCTGCTCCACAGTCATAATTTATGGGTTGGGTTAACTTACCGATTAAGGAAAGAATTTTGATTTGTTATCGCAAAAATGAAAAAAAAAAAAACGAAAAAAAAGTCCCGATTTTGTTTATTTATTATAGTAAATTAAAACGGTATTACACCAATTACAGTAATTAACATAGAAACAAAAAACAAAAGTCATACATCCAGTTGAAAACATAAAATCGTTTAAATCAAATCAAATTAAAACTAACACGGAACAGTAGACACTCTTGCATACTTTCTCTCACAGAACGCCAGACATATACGCATTAATTTACTCCATTCATCCGCAAACACATCCCACTCAGGGTTGGCAGTCAGAAGGGCGTTGAGCGTCATAAGACTACGACACACTGGAGATTCAAGGGCCCTACTATGACGTCTTAAAGCAGTATTGTTTTAATGTTATTTCAGTGTGGGAAAGAGACGGAGCTATAGAGGACGTCTAGCGCCATCTCTTTCCCACTCTGGAATAAGATTAAAACAATACTGCTTTAAGACGTCATGGTACGGCCGCAGCTCTGGCAAAAGTTTTGGACGACGGTGGGGCAAAAAGATTGTGCCGGCGGCTCCTACGCTGTCCTATGTATTTGTCGGGCACAAACAGCCGGCAGAAAAGGCTGTGGAGTTCTGGGCAGTTGATAAGTCCCCTTTTTACACGCTACCGTGAGCTGATCGGAGCTTCTTCTCACCTCCAAGGAGTTGAACCCCAACATCCCTAACAGATAGTTGGTAGGATACATGAAGGGAAAAAAGTAGTATAGCCTTTGGAAATAGCATCTCAGAAAGGTTTTTTGCACCTTTTCAAGTATTAGTGTTTGGGTAGCGGTGTAGGGATACCAAACACTGGTACTAGACTCGAGTTTGCTTTGAACCAGGGACGTGTACAGCAATCGTATGACTTTGGGATAGCAGAAATCACGAGCATTTCGCATGACAAAGCCCAGGCGTCTGAAAGATTCCTTCACAAGGGTAACAATGTGGTCATTAAATGTCAGACAGTGATCGAAAGTCGCTCCCAAATCTTTTACGTTGGTGACTCGAGAAATAACGCACCCAGTCTGTACTCGTAATAGATCAGTCGCAACCCTCTACCGAACGTCATGACGTGGTACTTGCTGGTATTGAAAGGCAGCTTGTTCAGAATGCTCCACTCACAAATGGCATCGATATCCCTTTGAAGAAGTTTGCAATCCTCATCCGTTTTGATTTATGCAATCAATTTTAGTTCGTCGGCGTATAGCAGGCATTTGGCAAACCTGACCCTTGCGACCAAGTCATTAATCATAATCAGGAACAAAGCCGGCCCCAACACGGATCCCTGACTCACGCCCTAGCGGGTGTTGTAAGGCTTAGACTCAAAGCAAGCATGTCTGACAAACTGCTTGCGATCACGCAGGTAGTTGGAAAGGAAGCTGACAAATCCGAACGAGAAACCTATGGCCTCCAGCTTTGTTAAGAGTACATCGTTGTCAACTCTGTCGAAGGCTTTTCGGAAATCAAAATATACAACGTCGACCTGTCTTCCGATGTCCAAGCTACTGGATATGTAGTCTCCATGAATCAATAAGTTTGATTTGACGGAGCGACCCTTTCGAAAACCGTGCTGGATGAAATAGCGGCAGGTCACGGGAACTATCTGCGACTCCCGCATTAAAAAAAAAAACCGAAAAACTACACTGTTTTGAACCCCCGACCAAAAAAGAGGGGAGTTACAAGTTTGACGTGTGTATCTGGGTGTCTGTCTGTGAGCATCGGTGTTTTAATTAAGAGAGAGTGTTCTCGGGGGACCGCTAAGTAGACCGCTTACCACAACTCAAAACAAAGCGGACCCACGACGCTACGTCTCTTGGATTATATATTTTTTTGTTTTTTTTTTATGGGTTTTTCAGTCGGGGTTATTTTTAAAATTTTAATTTTCTCGGAGTAATATAGGGGGAAAACGATCATAGCACTTTTTTCCCCTTATCTAATATATTCCCACTGCTGGGCAAAGGTCTCCTCCATACCCTTCTACTCTTCTCGCCGTGTGGTTCTCTCCGGCCGATCTCTCGCAAACGCCTCCAAGTCATCACGCCAGCGCCGATGACGCCCTTCTGGCACCCACTGCGTGACAACTCGGGTCCATCGGTCCTGATGCATTCTACAGTCATGACCCGCCCAATCCCACTTCAACCCTGCGGTTTTCAACTCACTATAACAGAAATATTTTATAGGGCTACAATTTATTAAGATAAAATTAAACAGGGCAATGACACTGTCGATTTTTTGTTAAACTAAGCTATGTATATAAGTCTAATTTAAGAGTTTGTCTGCTGGAAGCTTTGTGTTTAGTGTAAAATATGCACAATTATCTACACTAATAGTTGACTCGCCAACACGCCACCGCACAGGCCGACAGTTCGACAACGACTGCCCGCCCCACTACTCGGACTGGTATTTATAAACGTGCGACGTGCGCGCCCGAAGCAACGTCACAGTACTGTAATCGGTTTGTAGTGCGATGTAATGATATCTACATACACTACATCCCTTCCTTGTTTTAACAAGTTTTATGTAACCAAAACCATAAGACATTGAGCATCTCTGGCACAACAAAATCACAGCACAATAATATTTAGTAAATCATTATACTATGATTTAGTTTAAAGTTTCCTTTTACCCTTCCTCTTCTTCTATTTCATTTTCTGATTCATTTATATCTTCTCCTATGTTAATTTCTTTATTTTGGTCACTTATAACTTCCCATTAGCCTTCAACTTTCTTCAAATGAACTACATTTCTTCGTGATCTCTTCCCAGTTATATCGTTTCGAACACTTATATCTCCACCTTTACTCTTTTCTACAGTATGGGAAGTTGGGTCATAATTTAGGCTATGTTTATCTTTGACCATATTCTTAACGTAAACTTTATCCCCAGGCACTAGTTGACATTCACGAGCTCTTCTTTTCTTATCTGTATATTCTTTCCCAGTTTCTTTCTTTTCTTGGTCTCTGTCTCTGACATCTGAATCTTCTGGTTTATGTGTATGTGTGATGTCTCCTGCCATAGGTATATTGTCACGGTATTGCAGTTTGAAAAATAATTCTGTAGGAGTTTTACCTGTAACACTATGCGGGGTACTGTTATACATAGCCAGATACTGTAACAAAGCTTCTTGCCAGTTTTTTCGCTCAACTGGCAAATTTTTTCCGCTTTAGAATGTCTCGGTTCTGACGTTCCACTTCTCCGTTCTGTTGAGGCCACTATGGTATCGTATTATGCAAAACTATATTCCTTTCAGTACAGAATTTTTTTGAAGTCCTCGCTGCAGAACTGTCAGCCATTATCAGCTGTTATCGTCATCGGGTTACCAAGTCTGCAAAAATCTCTTTTAGAGATTTTATTATGTCGCCACTGGTAATATTACGACAAATCTTTACCTCCTTGTATCGACTGAAATAATCAACGATTACTAATATGTAATCGCTGCGTGGTAAAGGGCCCAACAAATCAATACAAGTATCTACCCAAGGTTCACATGGTAATGCCCGTCGTTTCAATGGGTTTGGAGGTTTTGGAGCTGATACTAATGTACAGCCTTTGCAGCATTTGACCAAATTCTCGGTTTCCTTGTCATGTCTAGGCCACCATACTGTGGTTCTTAGTCTCACCTTCATTAGGACTATTCCTGGGTGTTCTTCGTGACCAGCTGTCAGAACCTGACTGCGCAATGTTTTTTGGAATAACAATTCTAGTGCCTCTCAATAAAACTCCGTCGTAAAAGCATAATTCGTTTTGGAAGATTTTGTAATTTTTTTACCTCTTCATCCCATTTGTTGTTATAAAGGCCTTCACTTACTTTTAATATTTCCTTGTCTTGTTTTGATGCCTCCATAATTTCTTTCAGTGAAACTGCTATTAGCCTGCTTCCTTCAACAACTTGGTGTATATAGTTTTTAGACTTGTCCTGTGACGTTTTACTTAATTTACACAATCTTGATAAACTATCTGCTATATTTTCTTTGCCAGGCTTGTATATTACTTTAAATGCATATGCTTGAAGGCGTAGTATCCACCTTTCTATCCTTGCACATGGTTTTGATTTAGGACCGAATATAACCTCTAGTGGTTTATGGTCGGTCACCTATTCAAACTCTTTTCCAAACAGAAAAACATAAAAATGTTCCACAGCCCAGACCAGAGCTAAGGCATCTTTTTCTGTCTGGCAATATCGCCTTTCAGTCTGTTTGTGTCCGGTGACCATACGCAATAATGCGAGGTTCATGATCATTAATTTGAACTAATACTGCTCCTAGTCCTAACGGACTAGCATCTGCTATTACTATAGTCCGATCTTTGACGTCATGGTATCCTAGAGTAGGAATATTAGACAAGGCCAATTTTAATTCGTTAAATGCAAATTCCTGTTTACTGCCCCAAAGACTTTAATTCTGTGGTTTTGGTCTGTTTCTTCTTATGCAGTTCTTTTAATGGTTTTGTAGTTGTGGCCAAATTAGGGATCCATTTTCCAACATAGTTGATTAATCCCAAGAAGCTCTGAAGCTCACCTATATTCATAGGTGGACGAAATTCTTGACTAGTTGTCACGTACTTATCTAATGGTTTTACACCTCTGTGATAATTCGTATCCTAAAAATTGAACCTTTTATTCTATGAAAATGCACTTGTCCTTTCTCAGTACCACATTATTTTCTTCTAGAGTTTTAATTACTGATTCTTATCTTCGATCATGTTCTTCAAATCTTTTCCATATACCAAAATGTCATCTATAAAATTAATAGTGCCATTACATCCCTCCCAATAACATTCGTTCTAGGGTTTTTTGAAAAATTTCCGGGGCACAGGATATTCCAAACATTAGCCTTTTGTATCTGAACAGGCCTTTACTTGTAATAAAGGTTGTAATGTGTCGAGAGTCGGGATGTAATTCAATCTGTTGAAAAGCATCTTTTATGTCCAGTTTTGAAAAGTACTTCGCACTTTAAATTTTTAGATGCTTGTCCATATTGGGCAATGAGTGATTTTCAGGTAGAATTGCTTTATTTGTCCCGCCTCATATCTATGCAAATGCGAACATCTCCAGTATTTTTCAAAACCGGCACTATTGGTGATACCCAACTTGAGGATCCTTGAACTTCCTCAATAATGTCTTTCTCCAACAGTTCTTTTTTTTTTTTTTTTTTTTTCAACTTTTTCTTCCAGTGGTATGGGGGGATCCTTCTTAATGGTTGAGAAACTGGTTGTACTTTCTCATCGGTTGGTACCTCCACTAAAACATCCTTGAATTTGGGAAACTCTGTCTTAGTTTCCATTTGGTCGATTTCTAATCCAATTTTAAGAAAACCATAGCCATGGTAGTTTCTTTCCCAAGCAGATCTCTGGTTCCATCAGCGATGACGTAAAAAGTTGCATTTTCTGATCTACCAGCGGTTTTTATATTTGCGTCAAATGATCCTTTTAGGTCAAGGGCTTCTTACTTCCATAACCATAAAAAGTCTTATTGCAACTGTTTGGTTACGTTACCTTATTTTGTTTCATACTGTCCCAGGTTTTGTTTGTGATCAAGTTGCATTTACACCCAGAGTCTTCTAACATTTTAACCTTCATTCCGCCAATATGGCAATCTAATACACTGTCATCATCGATTTTGAACACATATTGTATGTCTTCGGGCTCTGTTTGATCTATCTGGTTTGTGTCGTTTCTTTTGTTATCTCTTTTCATTTTATTTGTTGTTGTTTCCCTTTTATTCGTTCTGTCTCGTATCATTGTCCTGCAGAATTGTCTAAAATGTCTCTTAGGCCCACATTTGTGGCAATCTTTTTCTTTTGCTGGGCACTGGCTGTCTTGAGACGCGTATCCTGAGCTCCCACATCTTCCACATCCTGTGTTTCTTTTCCACTTCTTATCTTGTTTTCCTGTTATTCACTCTGTTTATGTTTTCAGTTGATGTGCTGCTTTCTCCGAATTCTTCTATTTTCGACTTACAGCTTCAAGAGTATTTGCTTCGACAATTGTAGTTGTTAGTGTTATTGCGTCTCCTGTTTGTATAATTCTCTTTCTAAGCTCTTTAGAGGAACACTTTTCTGTAATTTGATCGATTATATGATCGTCTTTGTCCTTAAACTGACATTTGTCAGCTTATTGCCAAAGCCGTACTAGGAATTTTTCAAAATTTTCATTTGCCTCTTGTTTTATCAATCGAAAAAGGTGACGTTCATAGATCTTACTTTGTTTAGGTAGAAAGTATGCGTCGAGTTTGGTTATAGCCACTCCGAAGACATCCACTTCATCTGCTGGTGATACATTTGCATCTGGTATATTATAGAATATTTCCTGCAATTCTAGCCCACCAAAATGTAGCAGCGAAGCACGTTTCTTCGCACTACTCTCAATTCCAGCAGCTTCCAGGTAGATCAATAGTGCCCGCTTCCAGCGTTCCCGTCTCGTTCCTACTCAGGTTCACCCTCACAATCAAATTTCTCTAACGTGAGTTGAGAACTCATGTTATTAATAAATAACCTGGAACCATTATATAAAGGGTTTGCACTAATCTGCCCAGTTAAAATATTTGGCAATTTAATGACCAGTATGTACATCCAAAGTACCACTACTGTTGACACAAATTTTCTTTGATGGTTTGTCAATTTAATGACCAGTATGTACATCCAAAGTACCACTACTGTTGACCAAATTTTCTTTGATGGTTTGTCAATTTAATGACCAGTAGGTATATTCTCCTGCTGTTAGTCATTCTCTGATGACTTGTCAATTTAATGACCAGTAGGTATATTCTCCTGCTGTTAGTCATTATCTGATGACTGTCAATTTAATGACCAGTAGGTATATTCTCCTGCTGTTAGTCATTCTCTGATGACTGTCAATTTAATGACCAGTAGGTATATTATACTGCTATTACCGCCATTCACTGATGACTTGTCAATTTAATGACCAGTAGATATATTCTACTGCTATTTGATTTACTAATCATGTAGCACAAATCAAATAACTAAACATGAGGTCCCAGTTTCGAGTCCCAGGTCAGGCAGTGTCACTGAGTTTCTCCATAAGGAACCTCCCTGGCGTCCGGTTAATGGTAACAGGCATGCTCAACGTAATTGGAGAAAATGTGGTTGCATCACACATCTCTGATTACCCCCTTGGGGAACACAAGCATGATGTTATGTTGCAAAACAATACATTAACGAACCACTTTTTGTTTCAGCCTTCACAAAATTATTTATTTACAGTTAATAAGTCCAATGAAAGATTCTAATGTATTAATATTTTGAATATTTCTTTCCGAAATACAGTTAATTATCTACCTGTAGGAGACTACCTTTTCTTTTCTTTTTTATAAAAATATAAAACTTACGGTTTTCTCCTCGTCGCCAATGTAAAATATGCACAATTATCTACACTAATAGTTGACTCGCCAACACGCCACCGCACAGGCCGACAGTTCGACAACGACTGCCCGCCCCATTTTTTTTTTTTTTTTTATGAATGGCATCTCGCAGTTCAACCTAAGAGGTTGTCGTCTGCTTAACCGGACTATCCTGTGGGTGCCTTAAGAGTAAGGCCTCCAGCCAGGGTATAAAAACTTACAAACTAAGCGACTATACGCTGAGGGCACCCCCTGTGGGGTACGAGCCTCGGCTCAGGGCGTCGCTGGGGGAGGACTGCATGGGGACAGGCTGGATCTGAATGATATCATTATTTAGGGCTGATTTAAAACTACTGGCACAGCATCGCGGGCTGGCTCGAGCGAGGGTCGGGGAGGGCATGGACCGGGACGTCGCGACGGACCTCGACGGCGAGGTCGGAAAGACGGCGGTTTGTGTCTGAACTTTTTAAGAGTGCTAGTCTCTTTGCTACTCTCCTGGAGGAGGGTGATAGCATCATCGGGAGTGACGAGAGTATGCCGAGGACGGCGTACTGTGCTAATGCGCGAGGGTTCGTAACGGGCGGCCGCTGCGATCAGGGGATTACGGTGTTTACTGGCGTTATCGAAGAAACGCTTCGAAAGACGTTTCATAAACTGAAGGACGGTGGGCATTCTAAGGTCTACGTGTAGACGGTCGTTACGGACATAAAAAGGGGCTCCCGTGACTCTACGTAAGAACCGGTTCTGCAAGGTTTGCATCCTATGGATGTATTTAGGCTTGGTGTGAGCGTACACGACGCAAGCGTACGTCATAATGGGGCGGATCACCGCGGTATAAAGGCGCAACTTGCACTTGAGTGACAATTTGCTTTTTGCCGAGATCATGAAATGAAGCCTACCCATAGCAAAGGCAGCTCGGTCGCGAGCTGCTTTGATGTGCGCCGCGAAAGACAGGTGGTTGTCAAGTAAGACTCCTAAGTACTTGGCTTGCTTCTCCCAAGGGATAGGCTTACCGTACATAGTGATCGGGCTGAGCTCGGGTGGCTTATTCTTACGCGGTTTAGAGAAAAGAACTGCCTGGCTCTTGTCGGGGTTCACCTCGATTCTCCATTTCCGGAACCAAGCGCCTAAGACGTTGGCTGAGGTTTGGAGGGTGCTGTAAATAGCATCGTGACTACGGCCAGTGTAATAGATGGCCGTGTCGTCCGCGAACAGGGCTAACTGTGCCTTCTTGCTCTTGGGGATGTCACTGGTGAACAGAGTAAAGATAAGGGGAGAGAGCGGGGAGCCCTGAGGGACTCCGGCTCTAATGGGGTGGGGGGAAGACAGTGCCTTCCCGATGCGATAGCGGAAGGTGCGATCCGACAAAAAGTCTCGTAAGATGAGCACGAGACGGTCTGGCACTCCCAGTTTGTACAGCTTATATAATAAGCCGTTGTGCCAGACTTTGTCGAATGCCTTTGCTATGTCGAAAAACAACACACCCGTCATCGCTCCACGCTGGAAGCCAGCGCTCAAGTGTTCTACGATGCGGTGGGCCTGTTGAATGCAAGAGTGTCCGGTCCTGAAGCCGAACTGTTCGTTGGGGATGAGACTCTTAGCCTCGGCGAAGTCTTTCGAACAACAAATACTAAAAACAGAATAAAATAAATATTTAATTTTTATGCCCCCCTTAAATATTTATTTTATTCTGTTTTTAGTATTTGTTGTTATAGCATCAACAGAAATACATAATCTGTAGAAATTTCAACTGGCTAACTATCACGGTTCATGAGATACATCCTGGTGACAGACGGACGGACGGACGGACGGACGGACGGACAGCGAAGTCTCAGTAATAGGGTCCCGTTTGACCCTTTGGGTACGGAACCCTAAATACATCTATGAAAATATCATGTACGTTAGGAAAAATCTGCATTTATTTAGTAAAAGAAGTGACCGGCACCACTTTAATACTAGAAACAGGGACCAACAAGTTCAGCCAGGTTTCAGGTTGGCTAAAGTAGACTCATCTTTCATGGGGTACTGTTTAAAATGTTACAATAAAATACCTCCCCCCATTCTACAACTGAATGAAACGAAATTTAAATCTTGCATAAAACGCACACTATGTAGGCAAGCATATTATAAGTTGGGGAATTACATTGATGATAAAAATGCTTGGCTCAATGCTGGTCCTGCTCCACAACCATAGGGACTATCAAATTACCATGTGAAGTTATTGTGGAAGCAGCAGAAGATTGTATAAATATCTTTGCTTTGTATAGATTCAATCTCTTAGTATTATATAATTGCATAGCAAATGTGTGAAAACTATGTACTGTAAAGCCACCATTTACTGAGTACCTACATCTTTCATTGACGCGAATTTACCCTGGTGGTTGAGTGAATGTCATGCTCACTTAAATGTCACGCTGATGGTGGCGGGTGTGTCGGGTCATTTAGTTCCCTTCAATATGGTTGAGTTGAATGATGGCTTATACATGCGTGATGTTCGTGAACGGGCGCTGTCAGTTGTGACTGGTCATCTCTTAGCTGCCACGGTTTATTTTAATTATTTAATTTTAAAACTTTATTTTAGAACTATTGATTTCGTCTTTTACTCTGGACGCTCTTAACTTGCCCGTATTTCTACATCGTTCTCACATACTAGTAATTCTCAACACAAATGATGTAACCAAGATTTTGTAACATATTTTGATTTAAAAGAGTGTCCATGGAGTTTCTTGCCCATTCTTCTCCATAGAGATCTACGCTTTGGAATGGGCAACTACAGTACTTTCACAAGTTATTATGTCTTGTGACTGGCACTGTAGCTTCGCGTTTTTTTTTTTCATTTTTGACTTTCAAAAGTGCCTGTAATGGTCTAATTGAAATACATGCTTTGAGTTTGAGTTTGAGTTTAAAAAAGGAGTGAAAGCTGAGCTCGCATTCTATTGAAACTGCGCACAACGCTACAGCGTTGTTCCACAACGCTAGGTGTGCGTACCCACAAAAGTCGTAAACGTCGTGTACGTTTACGACTTTTGTGGGTACGCACGATGACTAATCAAGCTAAAATGCTGCAAAACCAAATTAAGCGAACCTCTCATTGTACGGAAAGTTCATACAAAGCAAGGTCAGGTTGCATACATGTATAGCTTGATATATTGCCAATATTTTGGCAATTGGCAAAGTGATTGATGAACATAATAAAGAATGCACTTTAAAAGTATTCGTTCTTCTCGTCTTTAATTTTGAGATTGTTTGATATTACATTATTTAAATCACCTGTAAACTGTACAGGTGCGCGTGTGTACACTTGTAAATGAACAAAATATGTATTTTTCTCTAGACGATTCTCTACGGCTACCTTGAGGCAGTCATCGCTGATCTCGGTTACGACGTGGTCCCCAACGAGCACCTCACTAGGACCCTGAACAGATTCTACGTGCTCTCCTTCGCTTGCAACATCGGACACAGGGGATGCGTTGACGATGCTGTTGCTAAGTTCCAAAATTTCTTTAACAACGCTAACACCGTTAGGTAAGAAGAATTTCTAAACTTTGTTACCGGGTAAATCGGGGTGAATAGAGTCGCAGGGGTGGATCCGAGACAAAACTTACATTTTTTTATTCTTTCACTTTTTTTCTTTTAACTTAGTTCTTTCAACTTTAATTCTTTCGACATTCATTCTTTAAACTTTCATTCAAAGTTAAAACTCACTTCAAAGTATTGTCTCGATTCAAAAACGCAGGGGGCGTTTCTATTCACTCGGTTTTACGGTTACTTATTATCCTGCCCAATAAGAGATAGACAAAGTAAAAGTCAAAATTTTTTATTTGCAGTTAAAGTGGTACAAACGATGGTAAAAAATAACAGTTAACATTATTCATAAAGCCAGAAATTTTTTATTAAACAATTAAAATCAAATTGAACTCTCATATTAAGCATTACTCAAAATGCCCAATGTCATATCGAATGCAAATAAAAAAAAAAACTAAAGATTTTTGCACACAAAAAGACGATAAAACGTACACTGCAAAACCACATACGCGTACCTATTTATTGCGTGACTGGCTGCCATTTACAATGTGTAAATCGCTGTAATGATGATAAAGTGTAATCATGTAGAGAGTCCGTTGTTTTATTAACCCATTACTCTACTACATTAACGGCTTAATAGAACAAAGAGGAAATTGACCAGGCCCATAACGAACATCAATTTGTTGAATAAATTTTATAAATCTTGACGTAACTTAAACCCCGTACACACGGTGACATATCAAGCTAATCATTTCCAGTATAACATGACCTCGTTTATTTTTAATGGATTTCCCGTACAATGCGAAATCTGCACAAACTGGTTTTAATATTCTTAGCTTTGGAAACATAAGTTCTTTTAATGTTTTTTCATCCTCAAACAAACATTCATTGTCTAAAGCTGAGTGCTCAAACTTTTAGTATCGGCGATCTAACACAAAATATTTAGGCATCAGCACAATCGACAAATGGCTATAATAATTTTTTCAAGCTTTTAGACCGAGTGTTTTTGACTATGCATTATCTATCAGTAATTAATTTAAGATTTTATTAAGTAGACAATTTTATTGTTTTATGCTTTTTTTTCTAGCATCAACCCCAACTTGAGACGTCACGTATTCTGCGAGGGTCTCCGTGCCGGTGGGTATGCAGAATGGAACTTCCTGAGTGATCGTCGTTTTGCTTCCAATAATCAGGCTGATGAACTCGTTATGCTCAGAGCTTTAGGATGCACCACAAACGGCGCTGGTAGGCAGCAGTAAGTGTTTTGTAAATTATTTTGTTATACAGAAAGAAAAGGTAAAAAAAAACAGTTTTACTGATGATGATGTTAGTCATCATCATCATCATCATAATTTCAGCCGAAAGACGTCCACTGCTGGACATTGGCCTCCCCCAAGTGACGCCACATTGACCGGTCCCGTGCGCCTCGCATCCAGCGGATCCCCGGAACCTTCACCAGGTCATCGGTCCACCTAGTGGGAGGCCTTCCAACGCATCGCCTTCCGGTTTGCGGTCGCCATTCCAGAACTTTTCGGCCCCATCGGCCATCCGTTCTGCTAGCAATGTACCCTGCCCACTGCCACTTATGTTTGGCAATTCTTCGGGCTACGTCGGTAACCTTAGTTCTCTTGCGGATGTCCTCATTTTTGATTCGATCACGCAACGAAACTCCGAGCATGATGTTAATGAGACAGAATTTTAGCGAGAGATTTTTGACTTTAAAAGATCCAATGCATGCTGAAGAACTTGGTAGAGGTGTAAACAAGGTGTAAACAGATGCTTCACGAAGCCCGGCACCAAGCATTCTGTTCATCAAACTACGCAAAAAATATTGTTGGGAAACGACTTTTTTTTGTGGTGAATGTTCCAGTAAAACTGAAATTATTTAAGAAAAAACCGGCCAAGTGCGAGTCTTACTCACACACAGGGTTCCATAGCCCCAAACAATATTTTGAACTGTCATTCATTAGTTAGTAGTATTAGTTAGTAAACTTCAAGTCAACCGCAAAACTAAATTGGTTTTTCATAGTATGTTAATCAAAAACAAAGTTACTGCTGTAGTTTGATGAAAAAGTCCCATATCTCAAAAACTAAACATTATATCTTATTGAAACCAATTTTCGTTGATAGTTTTTTTTACGTTCTACAATTCTGAATATTTTCAGAATTTTCCTCCTCTTACTTTAGAAATTAGAGGGGGGGGGACACACATTTGACCACTTTGGAAGTGGCTCTTGCGCAAACTATTCAGTTTAGAAAAAAATGATGTTAGAAACCTAAATATCATTTTTGAAGACCTATCCATAGATACCCCACACGTATGGGTATGATGAAAAAAAAAATATTGGTTTTCAGTTCTATGTATGGGGAACCCCAAAATGTATGTTTTTTTTTTCTATTTTTGTGTGAAAATCTTAATGCGGTTCACAGAATACATCTACTTACCAAGTTTCAACAGTATAGTTCTTATAGTTTCGGAAAAAAGTGGCTGTGACATACAGACGGACAGACAGACAGACAGACAGACAGACAGACAGACAGACATGACGAATCTATAAGGGTTCCGTTTTTTGCCATTCGGCTACGGAACCCTAAAAATGTATACTGCATGTCGATTATTATTTACAATCATTTACGAAATAGTTTGCAAGACTTACCTCTGACAATGTTTAAAAAAATACTCTCCAAACTATTGCTTGTTAAAAGATATTATACCATTATGGACTATTTAGAAGACAAATCAATGGAATCTGATATTTGTAAGGTAGAATAATTGACGTCTCTGATTGTGAAGACATTTGCACGCCAGGGTATGACAGGATATGAAAAAAAAATATATATATTAGAACACCTTATACAGCATATTCTAGCAAATAAATATTTTTGATTTGATTCGATTTGAGAAATCACGTTTTACGGTAAAACTCAATGTAACGCACTCAAGGCATTGTGCTTAAGGATGCATTGAATAGTAAGAGGATCATGGAGGTATTTTAACTTAAACCTCAAAACTAATATTTTTTTAAAATTTGTGAAAATCTTTTACCCCCAATAGCTACGTAACGAGAAGGTTCCCAGGGGTGGTACAGATAAAAAAAACGCAATAACGTGGAGAACCAGTGACTTTCGGATTCGCTAAGGGTCTAGTTACGTGCTTTATTATTGTCATTATAAATATCAATCGTCGCAGGTCTGCAAACTCAGGAAGATAGCCCTTCCACAGTTATTTTACCTCTGTCTTCTTTACATTACGATCACAGTGATCTTTATTTCGTTGTAAAAAGGTTGCTCTTTGGTCGCTACTGATAAGTCTGTCAAAAGTATTTGTTCTTTATCGTTTTGTCAATAAGGTTGTTTTTGGTTCTTTTTTTCAGCCATAAGACGTTAAATAAGAATACTTTTTGAACTGCTATTTTGGTCTTTATAGTTACATGCAATAACATTATTTTATATTTCACCAGGTACTTGGAGGGCATCTTGAATGACTTCGTCGTCAAGGCTCAAGATCGAGTGAACGCTTTCACTTTCTTCTACATGGGAGATCGTTCTAACGCTAGGAGAGCTCTGTCTTTCCTCAGGGAACGCGTTGATGACATACAAGATGCGTAAGGCTCTTTTATTTGTTTAAACGAGATCATCATCTGGCTATAAAACTAAACCTACTTGTTTCAATCAGGATTAGAGTAGATTCCATTCTACGTTTTCGAAATAATTTATTGTTTTGTAATTTTGCGGTAATAAGATTTGTTCAATTTAAAAATACAACATGTTAAAAAAACCTCGTCTGATCACTGAGGGTATTATTGGGTATCGAGATTAGACTTGTAAATAAATTTAAAAAAATCTCCGATTAAAATTAAATCAAATGTACTACTAAAATGAGGAAGCTTACATGGCAACACAGGGGCACGGGCAGCCACACTGCGGTCGCTTCTTGGGGAGTAACGTCAAAACAAACAATTGACGATCGAACATACTAATGTTAGAATAATATATTCGTCTTGTTTCAATACTTAGTATGTATGTTCGATTTTAGAGAATTTTGGCACAAAAATTATGCATTTTAAAATTCATTAATACGTTTAATTTCATGAATGTTTTATGTTTCTTATTTTATTTGGTATACCTTTATACCCCTTTCGAATCAGACAGGTTTTTTTATTTAAGCATATTGTAAACAATCACTACCAGGGTCCAAAGTCACCATCTGTTACTTACCGAGTTTACTCCGTGTCTCAAAAAGTATGTTAAGCGGTTGGTACCTGCGGTCATTTGCAAGTCTTTGACAGTTGTTACTACAGCAAGCGTAGCATGACCACTGTACTGTGTAGAATCGATATAATAACATATAGACAATGGCTATGTGTCATTATATCGATTCTTCCATTCACATAACCCGTTTCTACAGTGGTCATGCTACTCGTGCAGGTAGAAAGCCGGAAAATCTGACAAAGACTGTTTGTCCCACTGTACCAAGGGGTTATCATACATAACTTCACCCCTGTAATCCCCAAAGGGAAAAACAAAACAATCGATAATCACGGAAGATATTCCGTAACTAATATCATCATCTGCGTAGCCTTTTCCCAAACTCTCTTGGGGTCGGCTTCCAGTCTGACCTGGTGCAGCTGAGTACCAGTATTTTACATGAAGCGACTGCTTATCTGAACTCCACAACCCAGTAACTGCGTAATACGATACCCTTTGGTAAGACTGGATGTCGGAGTTTTGGCCTCTGTTTACTCGTAACGACTGCCAAAAATCTAAAAATGATAGCCAGGACCAACGACATAACGTGCTTTCCGAGGCACGGAGGTAACTCGGCAAGCACGGCTTAACCTTAAAGATCGACCTGTGCGGCTGTTATTATTTTAGCCACAAGGTCCTCGTTACTGATAGTATAAGATTAATTATATTTAAGTCCCAAATATAAATATTTATTATTACATTTGCAGAGTCGTCCTGCCAGCGTGGTTTAACAACGTTCTCTCCAACATTGCCGGTTATTTGGACGCTGAAGGTTTAGCGGAAGTAAGTATATAAATAACATAATATAACATGATGCCTGTAATCCCCGAAGGATAAGACAGAGGTGTACCTAATTTAGGACCCCCACATTTCGCCGGTTATGGCTTTACGTCCCATGTAATAGGGGGCGAGCATATTGCCATCCAACTGGCAAAGATCCAGACTCCGGGGATGCTTCTGAAAAATTCCTAATGGTAAAACCCAACAAAAAATTGCCCAACCTGGGTCTCAAACCTAGGACCTCAAGGCCTGCGCAGACGACGGACTTTTCTCCGCGGCGAAGATAAAAATTACGTTTTGCGAATAAAAAGTCCGCCGCGGATTTATCGCGAACTCAACGCACACGGTGTGCAATCATCACCACAACTTTTTCTTTAAATTTCGGTCGTAATACTCTTTTTTGACGTATCATTTAAAGAAGTTAAAAAAAGTCCGCGGACAAAAATCCGTCGTTTGCGCAGGCTATCATGCTTAGCAGTCGCGCTTGCGGCCATTAGACTTTAAAAAAAAACAAAAAAAAATACCAAGCAATACTTAGATACACAAACCAGGTAGCTAAGTAATTATTGTTTTAAATAAAAATGAGTAATCAATTCGTGTACAGACGCCAGCAGGTCAAGCTACCCGAAACTGACAAATTTTCCTAATCAATCTTGAATCGTATTCTTTAACGATAAGATTGAAAATCTATTCAAGAAATTTGGCAGATTGTTGTAGCTTAGGTATCCTATATCAGCTCCAGTGCAATCTATAGCACTCGCATGTATGTATAATTATCATTAATTTATTTATAATAAATACTAATAAGTCATAATTTCCATTTCTAGATGAGAACATGGATTGAGGCCAATGAGCTCACTATTCCTGCTCTCAGTGGAGGTCTCAGTGCCATAGCGAGTGCTGAACAGTCCATGCAGTGGGGTACCAATAATGCTGCCCAAATTATAGCGGCCGCTCAAAATCCGACAGGAACTACAGACCCCCCTACAACCACTTCTACCGAACCCCCTACAACGACTTCTACAGAACCCCCTACGGAACCCTCTACAGAACCATCTACAAGCACTACACCAGAAGCAACTACTCCCGATCCTAACTCGGCAGTAATCTCTATGCCAACAACCATGCTTCTGCTATGGACAGCCCTTGCTATGCTACTAAAATAATTAGCTTTGGCAATTAAAATGTAAGCATAACGAATCAAACTATGTAAAACCAAATTGAGATGGTCTTTTATTGTACGGGAATCTCTTGCAAAGCGAAGTCAGGTTATACTAGATATGTAAAGTTTGATGTGTCGCCGAGCGTATAGTCAGAATCAAGTGACTCGAGGGCCTAGACAAAGAGGCATTCCATCAGTGATAATGAGATGGTTTAGTACAAAATAATTGGGTTGCTATGCGGTCAGTTCAGACAGAAAAGTCTGAACAATTTTCTGGCTGCATTAAGGACCGTATAACCATTGCTTAAAGTAGAAATTTGTATGAAAATCGATGCGGATGTCAAACGTCAAGCGTCGCCTCGCGCATGCTCGCTGCTCGGGAACAATGAAAAAAGTAATACGGTTTCATTTTGAATACAGTCAGTAGTTTACTTGCAGTTTTTCCGTTCCGTCTGAAATGCCCTATGTGCAACCAAAATTCTTATGCCAAGCATGTTCGAAGTTGTTATAGAAACATTTGAGAAGCTTTTATAAGAAGCTTTGAAGGCGATGGCCTCTGGTCCAGACCCTGAAATATACTGGGTGGAATCCCTTCCACCCTGTATATTTCAGGGTCTGGGTGAAGGTTGCGGGGATCCGCTGGATGAGAATTGCACGGGACTGGTCAATGTGGCGACACTTGGGGGAGGCCTATGTCTAGCAGTGCACGTCTTTCGGCTGAAATGATGATGATGATGATGAATTGATGCTATTCGTTACCTGTGCGAATAGATTGGAAACCCATATGATGACGTGATTAGCTACTCGCCACGTTACACCAATAACACAAACATAAATCCGTCTCCAAATGCAATACAAGATTCCTATTTCCGAAATTCACTTCATTTGACAGTCAAATCTTACAATTGAAACAACAACCGTTTGTGCGTCGATGTCCACATTGACACACAAACGTTTACTACGTATACAGTACATCATTCTTATAGAATTTTTTCACCGGTTATAAAATAAATAAGCTGCTGTTCCATACAATTTGACATTGTTTGTAAGGGTAGTAGCCACGCACACTGAGACGTAGTATGTAGAGGGACGAATCACACGGGATGTGTACAGGAAATAAAATCACTTACGTGTCCGTTAATGATTGACAGTTTACTATGTAAAACATTGAAATATACAATACCTAAACTAAGTGAGATGTGGCGGGCGTATAAATAATAGCCTAGTCAGCGAATGTACATAAATAATCGGTGAATTAGCAACTGCTTGTGGCAGGTAAAAAACTAAAACAATTTATATCATGTGGCGATGCTCGTACATTGTTCGTATTAGACTTTTGCAGGAAACAGCAGTTTTTTTAGGGGCTTCAATGAATACGTGGTAATAATTTGTGCTTTAATGTCCCGCGCACCCTGTATATAACTGCTGTAAGAACGTCATTCCGTCGGCAATCGTTGTCTGAATCAGCTAGTAGACACAAACTATTTTACAATACTGTTATTAGAGAATAAGACATTTTTTGTACATAATATGATTAAAAAATAATAAAGTAAATATTTGCTTAAAAATTTGTTATCGTCTGGTTTGTTTTTTTTTTTCATGAACCGTTGTAATATTATTGCTAATAAGCTTAGATGACATTAACATAATGTCTACATTTTAACTGGTTGACCTTGACAACCCAGTTAGTACTGGCTAATACGATATCCCTTGGTAAGACTGGTTGTCAGAATTTCGGGCCACTGACTACCTGTAACGACTGTCAAAGATCTACAATTGACAGCCAGGACGGAAGTTCACACATCCATGGACCAACCTAGGCAAGTGCGGCTTAACCTCTAGATCGACCCGAGCAGCTGTTATTATTTAGCGACCTCACAGTTTTCCCAAACTATCTTGGCTTCCAGTCTAACCGGTTGCAGCTGAGTACTAGTATTTTACATAAAACAACTGCCTATCTGACCTCTACCAGTAACCGGGTAATATGATACCCCTTGGTAAGACTGGATGTCAGACTTTTGGCTTCTGATTTACTCGTAACGACTGTCAAAGATCTACAAATGACAGCCGGGACCAACGGCTTAACGTGCTTTCCGAGGCACGGAGGAAACTCGGTATGTAATTATGGTCACCCATCCGCGGACCAACCTCGGCGAGCACGGCTTAACCTTAAAGATCGACCCATGCGGCTGTTATTATTTAGCCACGAGCTCGTCTACATAGGACATAAACATTACAGGTGAAATGTGTACTTAAGATACTATCCGGATATACATGTGTGATTGTATGTTATGTGAAAGCTTTTATTCTAGATAAATTTAAAAAATAATGGACAGTGCTTATCTTAAAATGATCTTTAGTCTTTAAATACTTTTCAAAGTAGATTAGGTGCACTTTAATTTTCTTTATTCTTATCTTGTTTTTCACTTTGGAAACCAATGGCATCGTACCGATTTTGCGGCCACATCCAAAATGTCATCGTACTTCGTAACTTTCCCCCTTCCTAAATCCCTAATATTTTTAAAAGACCTATTCAACGATATGCCACACTATGGGAAGGACGAAAAAAAAATTATCTACCCCACTTTACATGTAGGGGAGGTAGCCTAAATAATTGTTTTTTCTAAATTTTATTTTACCACTTTTTCGGCGTCATTAACGTGTATACTCATGCCAAATTACAACTTTCTAGTACCAATAGTTTTTGAGCTAAACCGCGGACAGACAGACAGACAGACCGACATGGCGAAACTATAAGGGTTCCTTGTTGACTACGGAACCCTAAAAACTAAGCCATGTATATGAGTCTAACTTATGAGGTTGTATGTTGGAAGCTTTGCCACGAGACAGCGCAGTGTGTTTGGCAGTTCTCAAAGCTGATGCTATCCTGAATGAAATGCAAACAATTGGCGACACATCAGAATACTTAGCACCATATATCACAGCAAAGTTTTCACCTACAAACTTTATGGTAATTCAATGGGAAAAAAAAAATATAAGCTTTCGTTTGGCCGCAACTCGCCTGATGAGAAGCCATGATGCGGCCTAGAGTGGAGCACGCGCGCCTAGAAGAAACCGATACAATCGAACTTTGTAGAGATCCAGATTATTATGATCAGACAACAGAGAAGCCGACGTTAAATAAAAAAAAAACTGTAAATTCCACAGACTAGCGGTTCGCACATTTTTTTTTATTTTTTAGTTTAGAAAAAATCTTTATTAACATAACAAATATACATAGCTGTAGAACTTATAAATAAAGCAACAGTAACACTAATAATTAATAACAAACACTTTTACCGGCTAAGAGCACCTTTATAAGTCTATAATAATATTGATTACAAACTTATCACAACATGAGACATTTATTAATTAAACTTTTACAATTAGCATATGAAATTATTGTGATAATTTCATTTTTATAATGAGGGGTAGAAGTAAATACTTAGCTACGCGCTCAGCGTAAGTGCTACCAGTGCAAGCGGTAGCTCAGGTGATCGCGCGCGGCCACTAGCGGCGCACGAGCTACCGCAACCCCCACGCGCTCACCTGTGTACGGTGAGCGCGGGGAAGCGCGGGCGCATCATACGGGTCCAGCTACGACGCGTTATCAGTATAGTGCGCAAACAACACGTAGGGATGGGGAAGCTTGTATGTACCGTATCCATCGATATGTCGCAAGTCTTTCAACTTAATTTGTCCTATGTTAGCAATCAATTTATTTTTATGACATTTATTTTTGTTATAAAATTTACGAGTTAATTTTAAGATGAATTTTGTAATGCTAGGTAACTTTACATTTGTGTGTAGTGCTTTAAGGTTTGTTTTAAACGGAGTATTAAAGGCAATTTTAACAGCTTTATTTTGAATTATTTGTAATAGGTTATAATTAGATTGACAGGTACAACTCCATACCGGACACGAGTAGGTGATGCAAGGTCTGATTAGAGTGGTGTATAACCGAAGTTTGGTATTCGGGCTGAGCTTACTTTTTCGGTTAAGAATAGGACTGAGAGAACCGAGTGCTTGAGCTCCTTTAACTCGTAATTTGTTTACATGATTTGTCCAGTTGAGCTTTTTATCCAACGTAACTCCTAGATATCGAACTTCTGTGGACCACGGAATCGGTTGCCCAGCGATTTTTAATTTTCTTTTTGGGGTGGTACGTTGGCGTGTGTACGAATACGTGGTTTAAGAAAAGAGACGAACACCTCATTACTTATAAAAGTGGCCACCACGCAACGCAAATTGACTATTTCTTGGTCAAACGGAACAACCTCAAATGCGTTACAAACTGTAAAGTGCTGCCAGGCGAAGACTTAGTCTCCCAACACAGATTGGTCATAATGGAGGTAAAAGTTAGTGTCCCGTCTCGTGGAAACAAAGAACGGCTCCCACATAAAACAAGATGGCGTATGATAGAAAAAGAAGAATGTTCAAGTATGTTTAAGAGCCAGGTAGTAGATAAGATGATTGAAATGAAGGATATGGAAGGAAAATCTGTGAATGAATGTTGGAAAGAGATGGCGGACTGTATAAGGAGAGTAGCAAAAGATGTGTTTGGAGAATCGAAAGGGAAAGGTATGATAGATAAGGATACATGGTGGTGGAATGAAGAGGTACAAAAGTGTCTGAAAGAAAAGAAGATTGCGTCAAAGAATGGCAGGGTGTAGGAATCGGGAACGACAGTTTGAAGAAAGAAAAGAAGAAGATTTATAAAGAATGGAAGAGAAAGGCAAAAAAGGCGGTAGCAGTTTCCAGGGCTAAGGCGCAGGAGAAGTTATATGACTCACTGGACAGTCCTAGAGGCCAGAAGGAGCTCTACCGGATTACAAAAGCAAGAGAAAGGAGAACGAGAGATATAAATCGTATAAAGTGTGTAAAAGATGGCGCTGGTAAGGTTCTGTCTGAAGATGATGAAATAAAAGGGAGATGGAAGACCTATTTTAAAAAGTTGATGAATGAAGAGAATGAATGGAGCGGTGTGCTTAATGAGGTACAAGTAAATATAGGTATGGTGAAGGAAATAAGCATGGATGAAGTGAGGAATGCAGTTCGAAGTATGAAAAATGGAAAGGCCATGGGCCCTGATGAAATACCAGTGGAAGTATGGAAGTGTTTAAAAGAAGACGGATGTATGTGGCTGACTTTATTTTTCAATAAGTTGTTGAGCGAAGAAGCAATCCCACAAGAATGGTGCAATAGTTCGCTAGTGCCCATTTTTAAAAATAAAGGTGATGTGCAGGACTGCAACAACTATCGAGGGATAAAGCTCATGTCACATAGTATGAAAGTTTGGGAGAAAGTAATAGAGAAAAGATTACGAGAGGAGAGTGAAATTAGCCAAAATCAGTTTGGATTTATGCCAGGTCGAGGAACAATGGACGCCACTTTTCACTCCGCCAATTAGGTGAGAAGTACAGACGTGCGCACAAGAACTTGCACATGGTGTTCATTGATCTAGAGAAAGCGTATGATAGGGTACCTCGGGAAGTGTTGTGGTGGGCCTTGAAAGAGAAAGGTATGCCTGGGAAGTATGCAGAGTTAATTCGTGCTATGTATCTTGTACCTACGTCCGGTCAGCTGTTGGCAACACCGACGAGTTCAGTGTGGCTGTAGGCTTGCATCAAGGGTCGGCTTTGAGTCCTTACCTCTTCCTGTTGATTATGGACGCTTTGACGTCGGACATACAGGAAGAGGCACCCTGGTGCATGCTGTTCGCCGACGACATTGTTCTTGTTAGTGAAGATGGACCAGAGATCCAGAGCAGATTGGAGAAATGGCAACAGAAGCTGGAGAATGTTGGCCTGAAAATCAGCAGAACTAAAACCGAATACATGTTCTGCGATTTCGGCGGTCTCTCCAGTCCTGGAGTCATAGCGCTAGATGGCGCGTTTCTTCCTGTCTGCTCCGACTTTCGGTATCTCGGTTCACTCGTGCAAAGCGATGGCGAAATAGATCGTAGTGTTAAGCACAGAATAAACATTGGATGGATGAAATGGCGGCAGGTCACGGGAACTATCTGCGACTCCCGCATTCCCCTTAAACTTAAGGGGAAGATTTATAATATAATAATATAATATAATATAATAATTTATTCAAAAATATAAGGTAAACATTAAATACAAGTTTTCTTAAATCTATGTCATGTTCACTCATGGTTTGTGCCTGAACTAGGTAATCCTGTGTTTCAGGCGATTGGAGGTAACATTAATTGATTAAATAATCACATATCATATTAATCTTATTGGTACATGTGTAAAAAGGTGTATAAAATTATAATATCTTAACTTATAAAACAATGGTTAGACCTGCTGTCTTGTATGGGTCAGAATGTTGGGCCACAAAAGGGATGAATGAAAGGCACTTGCATGTGGCTGAGATGAGAATGCTAAGGGGGATGTGTGGTGTTACGCGAATGGATAGAATAAGGAATGAGTACATTAGAGGAAGTCTGAAAGTGGTGCCGGTGACTGAAAAGATGCGTGGAAATAGGTTGTCGTGGTACGAGCATGTGATGCGGAGGGATGAGGATAATGTCGTGAGGAAAGTTTTGAGTATGAATGTGGATGGGTATAAGGGTAGAGGAAGACCAAAGAAACGATGGATGGACTGTGTGAAAAATGATATGGCAAGAAAGGAGGTATCTCATGAGATGACAAGTAATAGAGAGGTATGGAAGAAGAAGACGTACTGCGCCGACCCCAAATGAATTGGGATAAGGGCAAGAGAATGATGACGTTGGCGTGTGAAAAGGATAGCTTCAGTCTTGGATTCATTCAGCTTCAGCTTCCACTTGTTGAAATAAGATTGAAGTAGTTCAAGCGACAACTGAAGTCTACTTATGATTATGTCGACGTCTTCATCGCTTGTGTACGATGCTGTATCGTCGGCAAAACAGGCCAGATGAGTACGGGCCTGGACGGGAATGTCACTTACAAATATAATAAAGAGGTAGGGACCGAGCACCGAGCCTTGAGGAACTCCTGCCAACACCGTCCGTGGCGAAGACCTGTCAGTACCAATATGGACCACAAACTTACGGTTATTAAGGTAAGATTGGATGAGTTTTACTAACGCAATTGGAATTCCGTACATGATGAGTTTGTATAACAGGCCTTCGTGCCAGACGGAATCGAAGGCCTTTTCGATGTCCAGAAGGAACATACCGGTAGACTGCTTTAGATTAATATAATAAGAAATGTGTTCAGAGACTCGAGCCAGTTGTTGTACTGTGGAGTGACAGGAACGAAAGCCAAATTGTTCGTTCAAAATGAGCTGTTCAGAACAACGTCGCAAGCGGTTGTATATCATGACCTCAAACAGCTTACCGAGAACAGGAAGAAGGCTAATAGGCCTGTAACTAACTGGTAAGGAGGTGTCTTTTCCAGGTTTTTTAATAGCAATAACCTTTGCAGTTTTCCATGTATTGGGAAAATATCCTAATTTTAGGCAACCATTGAAAATTGTTGTGGTATAAACAACAGCTTTTTGCGATAGATTTTTGAGCATAATGTTGTGTATACCGTCATCACCTGTTGCCTTCCTAGTCTTGACTTTACGTATGACTTTCCAGACTTCAGTTGGCCGCACAGGTTGATGCAGTTCATTTATGACGTGATCATTTAATTGAGTGGTGGCTGACTGAACGTCCTTATCGACACTATCGTTTATCCAGCCATGTGTAAGATTTAAGTTTGCCTCGAAAGCATCTGCTAGCGCATCACATTGTTGAGGGGTGTTAGTTGTAAGAGTTCCCTCAGGTGTTTTAAGTGGAGGTATTGTGTCTGATCTGGATTTTAATGACTTTGCCAGTCGCCAAATATCGTTGCTAGGATTATCAACTTTCAAATTTTGTCCTGATGTTTCGTAATAGCCAAATTTATCAAATGGTTTGCACAATAAATGTGGAAGCAAAGCGCTTTGTTCGGGTTCGTGGAAATTCAACCATACCATACCACTTTGCCTATCCAAATATCTTCTAATTTTGATTCTTTTTCAGGGAGCTGTACTTGATCCTAGATGAAGCTGAGACGATCATGTCAATCGAGCACTAAGCGGCAACCTAGGTCTCATGAGCTATAGAAATAGAAATCGTTTATTTGCCAATAATGTAGGTATACAGAGTATGGTGGTCTTTTTGTTGAGCGTCCCGATACATTTTGCCTTATGGCATGCAAAATGATCAAATGTTAATAAATTAAATCGAAAAATGGCAGAAAAATCTAACACAAAATGTCAATAAATTAAATTAGAGAATGTCAGAAATATCAAGTACATACTTGACAAATGTCATAGAGTTAAATTTAAAAAAAATGCCAGAAAAGTCAGACACAATAAACCTCACTCACAAGTGGTCCGGCAACCCGCTGACCTACCATGACATCTTAAAGCAGTATTGTTTTACTCTTATTCCAGTGTGGGAAAGAGATAGAGCTATACAGGATATCTAGCGCCATCTCTTTCCCTTTCGTTTTAAGACATCATGGTAGGCCACCTGATCACCTGCTACGCGCCTGGACCAACGAAGGCTTTATCAGATGCTTCGGTTGTATTGCAAAGAATGCTGTGAGTTGTGTAAAAACATAGTTCAATTTTATGCCGTTTTTCACAAATACTAGGCGATGTCTGACTGAAAACTAATATTAAAATGCTCTGTTGGATTTTTAACTTTCAGTAGGAACCCGTGTCTTGAAGATGCAACATCATCATCATTTTCTTGCCCTTATCCCAATTCATTTGGGGTCAGCGCAGCAAGTCTTTTTCATCCGTCGTTTCTTTGATCAACCTACAGAGTACTTTTATTTACGCAGCCATAAACATATGTCTAAAAAGAGAATGGACGGTTCATATTTAAATTCAATTGTGGCAGATTTTTTTTTGTATCTTTTAAAGATCACCTAATTTAGAGTAAATTAAACACTGTTTGATTTACAACGCTGAGACTTGAAACTTCAACTGAACCATCATAATGGGTATTTTTTTTCTTAAGAGAAAATAAGCATTAGTGATAATGAAATGTCAATCATCCAAGACTAGAACAACATTTTTACAAAAAAAAAAAACAAAACTTACCAACCGTTCTTGATCTTAGATGTTCCCTCAGTACGAGTTTACTGACCACTTTAACACCCGCTACTTAAAACCATAATCATCTACAGACCTTTTGACACAAGAACCAGCACGGTTCCTATGAACCATGAGGTCATAACCCCAGCGCAGGTCACCGACCATTTTGGAATAATCAGTCACCTCGCGGACTCAGTCCGTGTTTGTAGAAGGGAGATATATCCTTAGGGGTATACAGGCGTAATATTGAGATGTGATGTTAAGTTTTTTGTTCGATGTTGTTTACGAAGTAGCGACTGTCTTTCTGTCATCATCATCATCAGCCTATAATGTTCCCACTGCTGGTACACAGGACTCCTCTCTATGAGAGGAAGTGGGCTGTAATCCACCACGCGGGCCCAGTGCGGTTTGATAGATTTAACATATCTTCGAATTTTTAGTTCTAGGACATGCCGGTTTCCTCACGATGTTTTCCTTCACAGTTTTTGAGGCCAGGGGTGATGAAATAAATTACCCAAAGTAATGCGCCTGCCGGGGTTCGAACCCACGGCTTATTGCTCGTAAGTCGGGACTGCCACCACTGGGCCACCGCTGCCCTCTGAACCGCATCTTTCTGTGATGCTTCCTAATTATGATAACGATCTAGTATTTCTTCTGATAGCAATGCAAAAATGTAACGATCATGTTATTTTTAATTATACTCATTACAAAGCATCTTGACTATAAGAAAAACAGGTCTATGTTTGGTATGTTGAAATCTCTGAAAAACGTACGACATTTATTATTCAAAGATTAGGTGAAGTAAACTTTTGATAAGATTCTGAACAGATTAAATATCATGATCTATAAGCTGCTATTCAATAGATAATAATTTTATGACATGTACCTAATGTCTAATAGCACCTAGTACCTACTCATATGATCTCATTATTCCGGTTTTGAATCGTTATCGAGAAAGGCAATTCGGATACTCCCACAGATTAACAATTTGTCATAGATCCGTAAGGGTACATAGGGTAAATAGTACATGAGGGGAAGTATTAAAGTGGTGCCGGTAGCTGGAAAGTTATGTGGTAATCGGTTGGTGTTGTAGGCATGTGATACGGAGGAACGAGGAAAATGTCGTGAGGAAAGTTTGCATGGGTATAAGACTCGAGGAAGACCGGAGGAAATATGGATGGACTATGTGAATGATTGTATGGTAATGGTTGGTCACCAATCTACGGACCACCCTCGGCAATCGCGGCTTAAGCTGAGGATCGATCCGATTGGCTGTTAGTACTTAGCTACAAGCTCCTCATATAAAAAAAATATATATTTTCATGAAATACAGATGACTTTGACTGTTGGGCAAGCACTTTAAATAAGCTAGTCTGCTCAACCGTCATAATTTAAGGGTTGGGTTAACTTACCGATTAAGGAAAGAATTTTGATTTGTTATCGCACAAATCAAAAATCACGAAAAAAAAAGTCCTGATTGTTATGGCTTGCGTCATCAGTGCGTACAATCCTAATGACTAACAATTAAAATTAGAATGACATTACTTCATCAACAAAATAGTACTAGGATACATTACTTTCAAAATGTTTTTGTTGCAAGCGAATGATGATGATGATGATGAGTATTCTTAGTTTCTACCACTTCTAATTTATCTAAGCATCGTGCCTAGAAACACTTTTCTGTAAGTGAGCATCATCATCATCATCTCAGCCGAAAGATGTCCACTGCTGAACATTGGCCTCCTCCAAGTGTCGCCATATTGACATAAGGGGAGTTTTGCCATCATCGCCACGCTTGGCAGGTGGGTTGGCGATCGCAGTACGGTTGTTACAAAAGCACAGAGAACGCTGCTGCCCATTCTCTGGCAAGTCCCTTAGTCGTCTCTTACGACACCCACGGGAAGATATGGGATGGTGCTATTCTTTACGTCCGACACCATACAGAAGTTAGCATAATCAAACTAAAATGTCCCCTTTACACATCGACAAAGATATGAAAACATAGACTTCCTCTCAGTGAGACAAAGAGGGCTTTAATCCAAATGCACACATATACTCAAAAACCCACTCGCATACACCATGTGCGCTCCTTTATCCCTTTATGTTTCGTTGTCGTCGTATTTCCTCTTCTTTTCCTTTCTTTTATTTCTACATTGTTTTTTAATTGCATACCGTGTTTAAAGTAAGTGGAAGAGCGGAGTAGATAACTTAACTTTTATTATTTAACGTTTTTCTGTAGTAGGTACACCACGGACAACCCCCTATTTTATTTTAATTCCATAATGTCCATATAAAGGTTGTCTGGAAGATATAGCTATCAGCGATAAGACCGCCGTTGTAACCATAAAATTAGCAGTTTTGAAGGCCCGTCATGTTTCATTTTTGGTGTACAATAAAGTTTTATTCTATTCTATTCTAATTGAAATAAACATTTTTTTATATGTTTCCGAATTTTTGGTCCCAGCACAAGCTGGATTCCTTATCAAGTTTTGTGTGTTATAATAATTTACGCAATACAATCCCCAACCGGGTCATAAAAGCCCAAACTCAAGGTTAGTCAAAGGACGGTAGGTAAGTTAGTGAGTTAGGTGGAGCGTATAGGGTTTTAAGTTCAGCAACCGAGTATGCAAAAATTGGTAAGGATCCATTTGTGACTGGCCGGAGATTGCCACGCATAGGGAGAAGTGGGAAGCTTTAGGGTAGATCTTTGACCAGCAGAGAGATGCAGTAAGTGGGTTGGAAAAAGTGTTTTTTTGGGTGCCCACCCACGCCCTTAAATTTCTGAGCCTAACGTTACCTCTCCGATTTAGGTACCTATCACAATTTAATACACGAGTAGTGACTGTTTCCTATTTCTTCTTTGCAGTTAGGTAAAGATAAGATAAAGATATATTTATTTCTCACCACAATTCATAATTACATTAAGTGTTAGATTTTGTGAACAATACATGGCTTTTATAATACAATGGGAGACTGGTGCCTAAGCTAGCCGAAGTTAATATAGAGGTTTGGTTTTGCAAATAACGGCTAGGCACACCACAGTTCTCTTCTGTCGTCAATGCTATCGGTTCGACCCCCAGTCGCATAGCTTGGGGAACGGAAAATTAGGATCGCCTCAGTCGGGCAGCCAGGGGAAGCGCATCTGGCAGTCACTTCGTTTCCCATGATAGTCTTCATGACTTACGGTCCGACAGATTGCTTTACATTGTTACTTTAAAAATAAACTATGTTTTATCATAATTTTCGTGGTGCTTCTCCAGGCACTCCTCAGACAGGGGACTAATCGCCAGTATTGTGGCGTGCACTGCTCGGGGTTGCGACAGTAGATCTCCCCCTGTCGCCATAACACTGCATGAGGTTTCGCGGGAACACCGTCCAATGAACGGTTTGTGTATCAGTAAGCTGGGTAACAAACTAAAGTAAGTCGTAAACGAACCCTGGAGTGGATGGACCGCGTATAGGCAAACGTAGAGTGGGGCGCCCATCAGTTAGATTGACTGACGATCTTAAATGTTTCTAAAATCTCTAAAATGGACAGCATGGTGGCAGGCGCAGTGGCTGAGCGAAATACTGCTGCGCTACGTGTCGCGGCTTTGATTCCCACGGGAACACCCAAATACTCCGAAATATTTTATTCCGAATTTCAATGATCCGAGTGCCAAAAGTCCGAATTTCATAATACATCGTCATTTTTAATAACAGTATTTTATTAAAAATGACGAAATTTATTTTACCGAAAGTCATAACTGCGATTTGTTAGTTTTCCGATTTTCATACGTTCGAAGAATCAAATGCTCGAAGGGTTCTCGGTCCGAAAAACGACATTCCGATTTTCAATACTTCGAATGGACTAAAAGTCAACATGTTGTGCTACAAAATTTAGTGACAGAAACAAATCGCTGCAAAACCGACTTCACGCAGTCTTGTCTGCCCTACCCCTAGAGTGTAATTTAAGCCCGCGTAGGCGCGGAGGGGTGGAGCGGCCCGCGAGCTGAGGAGCAGGTGGTGGTAAAGCCAAAGCTGCGGTGGTGAGCGTTAAAACCATCTGCGACGATAAGCTCGCGTGGGGCCGCCCAAACCCCGCAGCGCCGGAGCCGTGACAGAAATAATGCTTGCTGCATGTTGCATGCCTGCTTGCTTGCTGCTTGCCTGCTTACATGCTGCATGCCTGCTTACTACATGTTGCATGCTTGCTTGCAGGCTGCATGCTTGCTTGCATGCTGCAAATCCCCTGTATTATTGATGAATCACTTCGGTTAGATTAGGTTAGAATTGTGACTAGGGAAACAAAATGTTTTTATGCGAAACAAAATATTTTAATTCACATGTAAACAACCATAGTTTTTAATGAGAACCAATACACTGTAAAAAATGTACTTCATCATATAGTTTTTTCTTTAAAATTATTTCATTTATCGTTTCTTCTTTCGCTATATACTTTCTTCGTTTCGGTTTTATTGGCTCACCGTTCATTATTATTTCTATTTCACTTAAAGGAGAAGATTGATTTTGGGCTTCCACTATGTACACTACATAGATAAATAGGAAAATAATAGAGGAATATCATAAAAATACTAAAAAATATATAATTATAGGTATAGTCGTACATTAATTATCATTTGAAAAGTTTTTTACTACGATAACCCTATTTTTAAGGCAGCCATGACAGTTGTTTGACGTTTGACGCCTTGACAGTTTTAAGAAGTGCTGTCTTTGAGCCTTTTCTTGCATTGAGTTTGGATTGAACTTGTTGTTTTGTTCAACCAAACCAAACAAAACAAACCAAAACCCGAGATTTTCGAAATTCCAGTTGTTTTGTTTACTAAAGCAGTTATGACAATTACATTTGATTGACGTGTATCGATATACACGTCAATCAAATGCCATTGTCAAAATGACATTTTTCGCCTGGTGATCACGTGCTGATCTGATCCACCATGTTTAATTTTTATGTTGTGTTGCTCTCTTTGACCAAGTTAATTTGAATGTACATTAAAACGAAGTAAAATTAAAGAAAATTGATAATAAAAAAACGGTTACTGTATTATTTAGCAATATTTACATATAGTGTACATAGCCCAGGCTCCATACATTTCTGGAACATCTCCTTTATTTAACTTTCTTTAATTAATTCGTTGACAACTACGATATTGTTATGATCTAATAATGTACAATAATGTTGCACAGTATATAGCAAGCAGCAGTGTATACAAGCAGTATGATACCTAATTAATTTCTTTATAGGATATACCCACAAGGATAATAACGGTAAACAATGTATGCAATTATGAGTAGGAAAACGCATCTGTCATTAGTTTTATAATTCTACCTCCTCATACTAAACATAATATTATACTTCTCTCTGACGAGCAATTATGTGTTTATGTGTCTTGCTATTCAGTTTTACAAAGAGTTTTTAATTCGGAATTGTATTAATCGGTATTTTAATAATCGGAATTTTTGATGTTTCGAATTATCATTTAGTCGGACTTTTTGTTTTTCGGTCTATTGAAACTCTGTATTTTGAGAATAGTAATTATAAACGTTAGGAATATTGAAATTTAGGAATTATAATGATAAGTCGGAGTTGTTATATTAGGAATTTTGAACCATTCGGAATTATGACAATCGGTATTTTGAAATTCGGCCTTGTGACTATCAGAATAAAGTTTTTCGTATTTATGTAGTATACCCGTGAGTTTAAATGTTTGTAAACGTACGAGCGACCAGGAGAAATTCCAAGGGTGGCGAAACGTTTTAAAAACAGTTAAAAATAAAGCTAATATTTTAAACTTAACTTGCTTCCCAGGACAAGAGTTTAAATGTTTGTAAACGCACCCACGATACAGGAGAAATTCCTACTGTGGGGCAATGTGTTAACAAATAAAAAAAATTGTAAACTCACCGATTAAGGAAAGAATTGTTAACTTACCGATTAAGGAAAGAATTTTGATTTGTAATCTTAAAAACAAAAAACACGAAAAAAAAGTCCCGATTGTTATAGCTTGCGTCATCAGTGGGTCCAATCCTAATGAGTAACAAAACAATTAAGATTAGATCGACATTAGTTCATCAACAAAATAGTACTAGGATACAGTAATTTCAAAATGTTTTTGTTTTTATCTTTACTATAACATTACAACTTCAATCTGAGCCTTCACATCGCATGAGCCTTGATTTGATATTATTTTATTTTTCTCTTTGATTAAATTAAGTACGTATATATCCTATATTTGTACCTTATTTTATCAACTTCCCTCCAAACTCCACATAACCAGTTTAGAGAAAGTTCATACCACTAACATGCAGATAGCTCGTGGCTTAATAATAACAGCCGCACGGGTCGATCTTTAAGGTTAAGCCGTGCCAAGGTTTGTCCGTTGATGGGTGACCATAATTACATACCGAGTTTCCTCCGTGCCTCGGAAACCACACTAAGCCATTGGTCCCGGCTGTCCGTTGTAGATCTTTGACCCTCATTATAGGCAGTCATTGGCCCGAAAGACTGACAACCAGTCTTACCAAGAAGTACTGTATTACTCAGTATAACTGGGTTATGGAGGTCAGATAGGCAGCTCTATGTAAAATACTGGTTTGGAATTTCAGCTGGTTACACTGGAAGCGGACCAGAACATACTTGGGAAAAGACTGGCCTTTTCATCATCATCATCAGCATAGGCAGATGATGATCATTACTTAAGTTCCTTGTACCTAATATTGGGTGATCTTAATAGCCTAATGCTACTGATAAATCTTATTTCTTTTTACATCACCCAGTAATATAATAAATAAAATAACGTACCACGTTTTTTGTAACATGAGGCTTCTTTAGTCTCTTTTGTAGTGATGCTCGCTATCATGTCATTGTATATTGTTTGCCAGATAGTCGTTCATGGCCTCTTTTCCCGTCTTCTATATTTATGACCCTTTTGGTCACATGGTCATCATCTCGCTTATCGCATGTCCGGGCATAAGCGGATTTTCTAATTTTTTTTTGTATCTTTGCGACTTGCAAAATAAGGTAAGAATAATCCTATATTCGTACTTTATTTCATCAACTTACGAAACTCCACATAACCAGTATAGGAACTCCATGTTAGTGGTATGAATTTTCAGTTCATCCATTTTCCTCATCGCCAGCACTCAGATTCTCAGGTCAGTTTTCGAAAACATGAGTACTGTGTGCTATATTTATATGGATGCTACGTGCCTAGAAAAGTACCGTGCACACTAATTTGTCTAATTTGTTAGGAAATTTATATTTCAAAAATATCTCAAGGGGCGAGTTTTCAGTTGTTCAGCTACAGTTTTATCTAATAATTTATCGAAAGATAGTCTTTTTGGATAATAATTGTTTATCGGCTGATATTGGTTCAGTAATCCTGATAAACTTTACAATAAAAATAATATAATATAGCTGATTATGTCTATCCGAAGTTACCGTCTTTGAATTCACTTTGTGTGGTGTAACTGTCCAGCAGGTACGTATTGGCTAGAATTTTGTGAAAATGATTGTGATGCCGAACAAATGAACTCTTTTAATTACTTCGTAGTCCTACTTCTGATAGCAAATAAAACAATAAACACATAAGTAGCAAAAGAAAATTAAATAATTCTATACAAATTAAATGAAGGGCCACGTAAGATAACCGAAATGGAGGTGGCGCAACATTCATTTCATTGTATTATAAATGTATCCTTCATTTAAATTATTTATTTGAATATTTTATATACTTAAATATAAACCAATAAAAAAAAGTAAAAAAATAAAACAAATCCTTCAAGAAATATTATTAGAATTCTTTCATCTTTTTTTCTTTTGCGTGATACCGATTTATTGGGACATTAGAAGTTAAATGTTACATAACTAAGCTTGTTCTTCAAATTTTATATAAAAACAAACCTGAGCTTTTCTATTAAGTGACAACTTGTTTTTTGACGTTGAGTGAAATCGCTATGCATTAATCGCCAGACACAGGACTTTGACAGATAGTGTACTGTAGTATTGGTCAGAGTCCGAGCTAGTCCGTGATTCGTCCGTACAACAAATTTGACGGAACCTTAATTTCTAATAACCAATTTATACAATTTCAGCACCATGCGATTCATCAGCGCCATTCTCCTGGCGCTAGTCGCCGTCATTACGGCTGACATTCCACTGCCATTGGATGTTGAAGACGTACAGACCACTAACACTGCTGCTGATCTTGCTCACCGACTTCCCACAGATCTGGATCCTATTCACTATGATATAGAAGTCACACCTTACTTCGCAGCTAGTGGTACCAATGAAGCTTTCACTTTTGACGGTATTGTCAGAATTACTTTTAAGGTAATTAATCAATATAGTGATTACAAAAACTGTAGTAAATTTAAAAACTAAAACACAACTAGTTAAAATCGCGCCCTGAAAAGTACGATACAAAGAGTAAAATTAAGTTTATTATAAAAACGAATATCATACAAATCTAATCAAGTTCCGTTAGAAATGAGCTAAGCAATCAAGGCCTTTAATTCCATACCCAACTCGACAACTTCTGGCCTACCATGACCTCTTAAAGCAGTATTGTTTTACTCTTATTCCAGTGTAGGAAAGAGACGAAGCTATACAGGATGTCTAGCGCCATCTCTTTCACACACTGGAAAAGGAGTAAAACAATAATGATTTAAGACGTCATGGTAGGCCAGCAGTAAAACCATTTTTTGACTATATGACATTAGTTTAGATGGCGGCCATATTGAATTTAGTGTGACGTCACATTGCCTTTGCCCAGCGGACAATCAAGACGCTTTTAACCATGTTATATTATTCAAATGATGTTATGACCTAATTCTGAGAGCAAAAAAATCATTAAAAAAATCGTAAAGGTTTTATGTGCTGTTTTAGTTTTACTGGCAATTCTGATCGTTTATTTCTTTCTTTCTTTTTTTTCGCGTATGAGAAAATTTTAATTGGACGACAAACATTTGTACTTGTTTACCTATTTTGGCCGGTTTGCTCACGTCGTGGGTTGACCTATGAACAAAAATAGACAGGGCAACATATTTTATGAAGATTTTTTGAAAAATGTGACCTATATTAAAAAGTGGTTCGATTGATTCTGCTCGTTATTCTGATCAAACTATTTTCAGGTTTTGCGCATTTAACGTTACACGTTGTATAAAGAGTTACGCGGGAACAGATGAACATACATACATGTATATACAGCTGAAACCATAACTCTCAAAAGAAATATACTCCGTAACTACCCAACCTCAACGATTCCCCTCTTCTCAACGATTAAAAAAACAAGTTTTTAATCGTTGAGAAGTAGAAGACCACACAAATATTTGTTATTGAAAATAGTTGCGTGGATGTGATGCTTATTTTGCCCTTTTTATGTTTTTTTTTGTTTGCGTGCGTCTAATTATCAAATTGTAGTAACAGAACTGCGGACATGGAACAAAAATAATAATTTCGTATTATTTATTTCGCAGGTGAAAACAGCTAACTTGAATTCGTTCGTCATACACGAAAGAGTTAGAACAATTAGAGACGTTACTTTGACGACTGTAGCTGGCGTAAATGTGCCACTAAGTACACCTAAATTCGAACGTCAAACTGCATATCAATTCCTGAGAGTGAATTTGGCCGCTGGACAAATCTTGGCCAATGAGGCTGATTATATACTGACCGTGGACTATGTCGGCAACATCAATGAAACGCCTCTGGAAAGAGGAGTATTCAGAGGAAACTACAGGGACGCATCCGGGACACTGCGGTGAGAACGTTTTGTTTTTTAACCCCCGACCAAAAAAGAGGGAAGTTATTTTGAAGTGTCTATCTGTGTATCTGTCTAAGGCATCGTATCTCCTGAACGGATAAAGCGATTAAGATAAATTTATTTTGGGCTATCAATACGAATAACAAACAAAAAGCGTGACTAAATTAAGAGTAATTTATATTTTTTAAATTAACGTTAACTTGAATTCGACATGAATGACGATGCTGAACTAAAATCAGTAATAAAAAAAAACTAAATTTTAAGAAATGTTATCGAAGCTGTATAATGTTTTTATATTTCATTTTAATTTAGTTAGCCTGATCTTTCCCACTCCTGGGCAAAGGCCTCCCCCCTTTCCTTCCACTTTTCTCTGTTTCTTGCCTCTTCTCGCCAATTAACAAGAAAGCTATCCAAGGCGTCCCGCCATCTTCTTCTTGGTCTGCCGCGACCCCATCTAGCTGTCTCAGGGCTCCAGTTTTGTAAAATATGGGCCCACAGATTTGCCGAATTTGTATATTTAATGTTTTTATTTTTACAGCTGGTATTTGGCTACTCACCTGCAGCCTACTAACTCAAGACAGGCATTCCCCAGTTTCGATGAGCCTGGCTACAAATCCACCTTCAGAATCACCATCAACAGACCATCGACCTTCTCTGAAAGTTTCTCCAACATGCCCTTGGAATCAAGCAATGCGTAAGTTTTTTTTCATTAGGTACTTACTTATTTGTTTAAACATGATTTACAAATTAAGGTTTAATGTGGAGGAGTTCGTGGCTAAATAATAACAGCCGCTCACGGTTGTCAATTAGAGCTTGCTTGCAAAAGTCAAAGGACGCTGTAATAGAGGAATAACTTTCACACAAGCCAAAATAAACGCTTGGCTTCCTTTTATAACCTACTACTATTCATGATGTTAGGGATTTTGAACAGTCTGCTTGGGACTAGGTGCACATTGTAGGCACGCCACTCATCATCAGCCTATAATGTTCCCTTTGCTGGGACACAGGCCTTCTCTCTATGAGAGGGAGTGGGCTGTAATCCACCACGCGGGCCCAGTGCGGGTTGGTAGATGTCACAAGTCTTCGATTTTGTTGGTGTACGGCACTGGTTGTGGAAAATAGGTACCTACCTAGTTAGTAGCCAGCAAACCAACAATTATTTTCTTTACCACATGAGTGATTTATTATCGTAATCATTACTGCCACTGTTCCCAATATTGGTTCTGAGTTGATAGTGATCAATAAATTAATAAGTTAAAAAAAGAACCGCATCTGGAACTTTCCGAACACCAGATAAACATCAATATAATTAAAAGATAACAATAGTGGTAAACAATGTAGTAGATAAATCGATAAGAATAATTTTATTAACAGTTACTAAAGTACGGGTCTCACTTTTACCAGAATTAACTAAAGATTTTGTTTTAAATAAAACACACAAAACTGTAAAATGATCTGAGAACAAACAACATAACAGGGAGCTATTTCGAAGTTAATTATATATTTTTAGATATTATTTTGTACCCTATAACAATGTTGTCGTATTTAACCCAAAGGTTGACTGGTAGAGAATGCCTTGTGGCATTAAGTCCGCCTATATACCACTATTGTACATTAAGTTTATATAAATAATTAAGTAGTTGAACGTCCACACATACAAATATAGTATGTATGGACGTTCAAGCGTGTATATGTTACAGTCAATTTGTTGATCGGTCAAAACCCTTAAGTGAATTGACGTTTTTTCAATTAAAAATATTTTGTTTAAGAATGCCTCAGTTATAATTACCCAGAGAGAATTACTAGAACACGATGTTTTTCAAAAGGGTCACAAAAGACCCTTAATTACCTAATCAGTTTCTAAGTAAATGTTAGTTATTGTTAATATAATTTTAATCGGTATAAAAAATGTTGACTAACGAACAGTTTTTCAATTCTCAATTCTTTATTGCATACCATAATATATACAGCAAGATTTTTTAGTACATGGAAGAGAAATAATTATACATATAAGTCACAATTATGGTCCCTGTCGGGCACAACAAGATTAAGTAGGAGAGAGGTAGAAGAACACTGGGTGCTTGATGTCATATATTATATTTTTAGTTACCTAGTTAATAAGCAGAGGTCGGAATAAGGTAGAGTTATTTGTGCAATTACACTGATTTCATACAGCGAAAGAATAAAAGGGATATGCCTCAAATCCCGAGATTTATTTTAAACAGCAGAAAAATCCCGTGATTTATTAAATAAAAAAGTTAATATACTTTTACACAATTTAAAACTTCCGACATCGGATGTCCGAAATTGCAAAATTCCAATGCGCACACGCAAGGGAAGATCCATAATATCAACATTTCGATGCAAGTTCAAAAATAACTCCTACCTAATTCCCACCTCTGTTAATAAGTCATACTGATTACTACTGAATAGATTGTAAGAATAACTGTGACAAGTACATACTGAGAGGTAGAAATAAAAATAGCTATTATTATTTTAGTGTCGATGGTCGCGTAAGGGAGGTCTTCAGGGTAACCCCTAGAATGTCAGCCTACTTGGTCACTTTCCACGTCCACGAAGGTTTCACCGTGATTGCCCAGAACAACGATGCACAGAGGCCCTACAGAATCCTGGCAAGACCAAACGCTGCGGATCAAGGAGCTTACGCTTTAGAAGTTGGGCCTCCTCTAACTAGGTGGCTTGGTGACTACTTCGGAATCGATTACTACAGTATGCAACCAGTAATGAAGAACGATCAGATAGCGTCACCTTACTGGGCTTCAGGAGCTACCGAAAACTGGGGATTAGTGACGTACAGGTAATTTTTAAATCTTGTTATTTAGCACAATATTTTTTCAGTAAGTTTTTGTTTGTGTTACTAGATGGCACTGTAACAAGATTTAATGAAGCAAACGTCAAATCAGAGCTTTTTAACTGTCTTTTAAAAAAGGAGGTGGTTATGTATTCCACCAGAATCTTTTTTTTTTCACAACTTGAAGTCGGTTATTTTTTTTTTTGTTTAGCTTGGCTTGTTACAAGTACTTCAAAGTTAATTTTTTGATTGATTTTAGGGAGCTTCGCCTCTTGTACCAAGAGGGTGAAACCAATGCTGTCGATAAGTTGTCTATTGGTACGATAACTGCTCATGAGCTCGCTCATAAGTGGTTCGGTAACCTGATCACCTGTCAATGGTGGGAAAACGTCTGGATCAACGAGGGTTTCGCTAGCTACTTCGAATATTTCGCTATGGATGGTGTAAGCATAATTATATTATAGCATACAGGACATCTAATCGCTACGACACGTATAATATGAGAGTATTTTGAATTAAAAGGACACACAAAGAATTTTATGAAATCGACCGTTTTAGCCAGGAATCATGCTCGCCACGAATATGAAAGCCCATATTTTTTTTGGGTACATCGATGATATTTGAATTATTTTTTAATTAATATTTTTTCAGTTTTATTGTCTACTCTTTGACTAAAAATTTAATGTTTCTTCCTAGGTGTACAGAGACTTGGAGTTGGCAGAACAGTTCAATATTATGTACGTTCAGAGTGCATTGTCAGCTGACTCTGGAGCTTCTACCAGAGCTCTTCAGCACGCTGTCAACACTCCCGCACAAGTCACTTCTCACTTCAGTGGTATCAGCTACTCTAAGGGAGCCTCACTACTTCTCATGCTGAAGCATTTAGTCACTGAAAATACTTTTAAGAAGGCTTTGAACTACTTCTTGATAGACAGGTAATTTATTTTCCTAATCTATTTATTTTAATGTAGACTCATAAACGAGTGTCATAAATTCATTAATTAAAACTGAAATATTTTGTTCTAAGATAAATTAAAAAATAAATATATATATATATATATATATATATAATATTATCAAACAATGTTATCGTTCGTTGTTTTAAGTTAAGCAAAGAATCATAACTCTTACGACCTAAAAGTAAATTGAACGCAAATTGAGTTTTAATAAAAATTGTATTACCATTAACAGTTATAAAACGAAGAATTTACTATGTTTGAATTTGCTAAAAGAATTGTACAAATGCACATTATTAACAATTCTTATTATTAGTAAAAAAAAAATGTTAAACTAAATGTTTTTTATTTAATATTATTTTAGATAGAAATATTTAAAAATGTAATAAATGTGTGATGATTTAAATAAAGAAAATTTAAATTGTCAGGTCTAACGAGCACGCGATCCCAGATGACCTCTACAGAAGCTTTAGCAGAGCAGTGGTCGAAGATGGAATTACTTACCAAAATTTCGATATTACCTCTTTTATGAGATACTGGGTTGATGAGCAAGGCTACCCAGTCCTAAAAGTGACCGTCAATTCACAAACCGGTCGCATTGACCTGGAACAGGTAATTATTCTCTTCAGGCCTTTGTATAAAGATTTTATATCTACAATTATCGTAATAATAACATCTATATACATGTTATTTACATTTTTAATTTTTTTTCTAAAAGAGAACATTAAAAAAACAATAGATAAAAATATAAAACGTAGTAGCCCACTAGCATCGGGGACAGCCAGGCTACCGGTGGTCAGGACTCTTGAGAGAGGAACCTCCTAACAATATGCGCCGTTTGCAAAAGTACTGCTATCTGAATCAAGCCCTTGGTCCAGCTGCCAAACGAAAAACTCCTCAAATGTTAGTCGAAGCTTTTGGCTATTAAGCCTGAGGCCGACACGACTATCGGCACAATGACTGCTGTACTCACGTCCCACATGTCGGCATTTTTGCGAGCCAAATCTAAATGCTTGAATTGAGGTCAAGCTAATAATAAAGATATAGCTTGGTATGGCCATGTGATGCGGAGGAATGAGGAAAATGTTGTGAAGAAATTTTTGAGTAATGTAGATGGGTAGGGTATAAGAGTAGAGGAAGACCAAAAAATGATGGATGGACTGTGTGAAGGATGATAATTATGGCAAGAAAGGACGTATCTGATGAGATGACCGGTAATAAAGAAATATGTAAGAAGAAGAAAAGCTGCGCTGACCGCAAATAAATTGGGATACGGCCAAAAGAATGATGACGATTCTATTGAATCGGATTTGTGAAAATGCAATCCGCATAATTAAAACTAACAAAGATTTTCGTAACATTACCAAGCTAATATCAGGGTATTCTTCCGTACTTGGTCTTCTCTATTAGTCGTCATCTCATGAGTTCTTTTAACAACCCAGTTATCCTGCAAAATATACTATTTTTTTACCATAGGTTCACTGATCGGAAAAAGATCGTACGGGAACGTTTTAAATGTGGATGATGTAGCTTTTCATCAGTAAAAATAAAATATCGGAATCGGTTCAATAGTTCCGAAGATGATGTTCATAAACGTCGCGCCTGATGAGTTACGTTTTTCCACCATCAGAACCGGTTCTTCGTGAGCGGAGCCGCGCCGACCACGCAAGCTTGGCCCCTACCCCTGACCTACACTACTGCAAGCAACCCCAACTTCGAAAACCTGGTGCCTGCCAAAGTGATGACCGCGAGGACTGATTTCATTGAAAACGCAGCAGGAACTGGATGGGTCATATTCAATGTTCAACAGAAAGGTTAGTGTATGAGCATTTTTGGTAATAGGCGATTACCTGTATGTTGATTTTTGTTGGGATAGTGGGAGCAAGCACTAATGATGGGGGCCAAGTCGACTTTTTCTAATGCTAGGTCATTGTGACAACCGTGCCAAGACAAACAGTCAAAATTTCATAATCTCCAAACTTACAATAGTCGTTGGCTAGTGTGTTGCTATTATGTTAACGAATAAACGAAGTTAATTCTTTCTTTCTTTATGTTGTGGTTAGTGTCTAACCCATGGGCCTCTGACTGTCGAGAAATATCTCTGAGGCATGCTGGTTTCCTTCACCGAAGCAAGTGATAATTATACAATACGCACATGAATTCCATAAATCAGAGGCGCATTTTTTGGGTTCGAACTTGAGACCTATGACTTGGCAGTACGGCGGCCACACCACTAGGCTATCACTGCTATACTACCTACAACTACTTGGCGTCATAATAAGGCCAGATATTAACTCATGCTTATTTTTATAGGTATCTACCGTGTCAACTACGACGAGAACAACTGGCGACTGATCGCGAATGCTCTTAACACAAACCATAACGCCATCCATCGCTTGAACAGGGCTCAGGTATGAAAATATATTATTTATTTGCTATTTCATTTGCTGAAGTTGGTTAAAATTTCAGGAGTCTGAAAGTTGGTTACAGTTTCAAGAGTCTGTGTCAAAAAATATTAGAAGTGGTATACCCAGGAACAGCAAAAACTAATGTTATACTTTTGTGAAAGTTTCCATTTGGTTTTGCACGTAATTATTCCGAGCCAACCCCAACATAATTCAGCGTGTGTAGATTCAATTCCGAAAATGATGTCCATTTATTGCTTCGGTTCGGTTTTGTTAGTAACAATAACAATAAAGTCGAAAGTTCGTAAAGTCCTGAAACTAGTCAATCAGCTTCTTTATTTTTCGAATGTGAATTTTATTGCAAGTAAACAGATTATAATTTTGTTTGTAGATTGTTGACGATGTTTTCGCGCTTATGCGTGCTAACCAGCTGTCATATAATCTGGGATTCAGTGTCCTTGAATTCTTGAAGAAGGACACAAGCTACTACTCCTGGTACCCAGCCATTTCTGGCTTCAACTGGCTGAGGAACAGATTCCAGCATCTTCCTGAACAATTGGCTGCTTTTGACGTAAGTAGACTACAGAAGAATGGTACTGTAGAGCACACGTCAGATGTAAAAAACCGGCCAAGTGCGAGTCGGACTCGCGCAGGAAGGGTTCCGTACCATTATTTATAAAAACAGGAAAAAAAAAACTTTTTTTGTATGCCCCCCTTAAATATTTATTTTATTCTGTTTTTAGTATTTGTTGTTATAGCATCAACAGAAATACATAATCTGTAGAAATTTCAACTGGCTAACTATCACGGTTCATGAGATACAGCCTGGTGACAGACGGACGGACGGACGGACGGACGGACGGACGGACAGCGAAGTCTCAGTAATAGGGTCCCGTTTGACCCTTTGGGTACGGAACCCTAAAAAATGAGTGAAAGCTGAGCTCGCATTCTATTGAAACTGCGCACAACGCTACAGCGTTGTTCCGCAACGCTAGGTGTGCGTACCCACAAAAGTCGTTAACGTTGTGTACGTTTACGACTTTTGTGGGTACGCACGATGACTAATGAAGCTATGCAAAACCAAATTAAGCGAACCTCTCATTGTACGGAAAGTTCATACAAAGCAAGGTCAGGTTGCATACATGTATAGCTTGATATATTGCCAATATTTTGGTAATTGGCAAAGTGATTGATGAACATAATAAAGAGTGCACTTTAAAAGTATTCGTTCTTCTCGTCTTTAATTTTGAGATTGTTTGATATTACATTATTTAAATCACCTGTACACTGTACAGGTACGGGTGTGTACACTTGTAAATGAACAAAATATGTATTTTTCTCTAGACGATTCTCTACGGCTACCTTGAGGCAGTCATCGCTGATCTCGGTTACGACGTGGTCCCCAACGAGCACCTCACTAGGACTTTGAACAGATTCTATGTGCTCTCCTTCGCTTGCAACATCGGACACAGAGGATGCGTTGACGATGCTGTTGCTAAGTTCCAAAATTTCTTTAACAACGCTAACACCGTGAGGTAAGAAGAATTTCTAAACTTTGTTACCGGGTAAATCGGGGTGAATAGAGTCGCAGGGGTGAATCCGAGACAAAACTTACATTTTTTTATTCTTTCAACTGTCATACTTTCAACTATCACTCTTTCAACTTTTTTTCTTTAAACTTATTTCTTTCAACTTTAATTCTTTCAACATTCATTATTTAAACTTTCATTCAAAGTTAAAACTCACTTCAAAGTATTGTCTCGATTCAAAAACGCAGGGGGCGTTTCTATTCACTCGGTTTTACGGTAACTTATTATCCTGCCCAATAAGAGATAGACAAAGTAAAAGTCAAAATTCTTTATTTGCAGTAAAAGTGGTACAAACGATGGTAAAAAATAACAGTTAACATTATTCATAAAGCCAGAATTTTTTTTATTAAACAATTAAAATCAAATTGAACTCTCATATTAGGCATTACTCAAAATGCCCAATGTCATATCGAATGCAAATAAAAAAAAAACTAAAGATTTTTGCACACAAAAAGACGATAAAACGTACACTGCAAAACCACATACGCGTACCTATTTATTGCGTGACTGGCTGCCATTTACAATGTGTAAATCGCTGTAATGATGATAAAGTGTAATCATGTAGAGAGTCCGTTGTTTTATTAACCCATTACTCTACTACATTAACGGCTTAATAGAACAAAGAGGAAATTGACCAGGCCCATAACGAACATCAATTTGTTGAATAAATTTTATAAATCTTGACGTAACTTAAACCCCGTACACACGGTGACATATCAAGCTAATCATTTCCAGTATAACATAACCTCGTTTATTTTTAATGGATTTCCCGTACAATGCAAAATCTGCACAAACTGGTTTTAATATTCTTAGCTTTGGAAACATAAGTTCTTTTAATGTTTTTTCATCCTCAAACAAACATTCATTGTCTAAAGCTGAGTGCTCAAACTTTTAGTATCGGCGATCTAACACAAAATATTTAGGCATCAGCACAATCGACAAATGGCTATAATAATTTTTTCAAGCTTTTAGACCGAGCGTTTTTGACTATGCATTATCTATCAGTAATTAATTTAAGATTTTATTAAGTAGACAATTTTATTGTTTTATGCTTTTTTTTCTAGCATCAACCCCAACTTGAGACGTCACGTATTCTGCGAGGGTCTCCGTGCCGGTGGGTATGCAGAATGGAACTTCCTGAGTGATCGTCGTTTTGCTTCCAATAATCAGGCTGATGAACTCGTTATGCTCAGAGCTTTAGGATGCACCACAAACGGCGCTGGTAGGCAGCAGTAAGTGTTTTGTAAATTATTTTGTTATACAGAAAGAAAAGGTAAAAAAAAATAGGTTTACTGATGATGATGTTAGTCATCATCATCATCATAATTTCAGCCGAAAGACGTCCACTGCTGGACATTGGCCTCCCCCAAGTGACGCCACATTGACCGGTCCCGTGCGCCTCGCATCCAGCGGATCCCCGCAACCTTCACCAGGTCATCGGTCCACCTAGTGGGAGGCCTTCCAACGCATCGTCTTCCGGTTTGCGGTCGCCATTCCAGAACTTTTCGGCCCCATCGGCCATCCGTTCTGCTAGCAATGTACCCTGCCCACTGCCACTTATGTTTGGCAATTCTTCGGGCTACGTCGGTAACCTTAGTTCTCTTGCGGATGTCCTCATTTTTGATTCGATCACACAACGAAACTCCGAGCATGATGTTAATGAGACAGAATATTAGCGAGAGATTTTTTACTTTAAAATATCCAATGCATGCTGAAGAACTTGGTAGAGGTGTAAACAAGGTGTAAACAGATCCTTCACGAAGCCAAGCATTCTGTTCATCAAACTACGCAAAAAATATTGTTGGGAAACGACTTTTTTTTGTGGTGAATGTTCCCTAGTAAAACTGAAATTATTTAAGAAAAATGTATACTGCATGTCGATTATTATTTACAATCATTTACGAAATAGTTTGCAAGACTTACCTCTGACAATGTTTAAAAAAATACTCTCCAAACTATGCTTGTTAAAAGATATTATACCATTATGGACTATTTAGAAGACAAATCAATGGAATCTGATATTTGTAAGGTAGAATAATTGACGTCTCTGATTGTGAAGACATTTGCACGCCAGGGTATGACAGGATATGAAAAAAAAAAAATTATACAGCATATTCTAGCAAATAAATATTTTTGATTTGATTCGATTTGAGAAATCACGTTTTACAGTAAAACTCAATGTAACGCACTCAAGGCATTGTGCTTAAGGATGCATTGAATAGTAAGAGGATCATGGAGGTATTTTAACTTAAACCTCAAAACTAATATTTTTTTAAAATTTGTGAAAATCTTTTACCCCCAATAGCTCCGTAACGAGCAGGTTCCCAGGTGTGGTACAGATAAAAAAAACGCAATGACGTGGAGAACCAGTGACTTTCGGATTCGCTAAGGGCCTAGTTACATGCTTTATTATTGTCATTATAAATATCAATCGTCGCAGGTCTGCAAACTCAGGAAGATAGGCATTCCACAGTTATTTTACCTCTGTCCTCTTTACATTACGATCACAGTGATCTTTATTTCGTTGTAAAAAGGTTGCTCTTTGGTCGCTACTGATAAGTCTGTCAAAAGTATTTGTTCTTTATAGTTTTGTCAATAAGGTTGTTTTTGGTTCTTTTTTTCAGACGTTAAATAAGAATACTTTTTGGACTGCTATTTTGGTCTTTATAGTTACATGCAATAACATTATTTTATATTTCACCAGGTACTTGGAGAGCATCTTGAATGACTTCGTCGTCAAGGCTCAAGATCGAGTGAACGCTTTCACTTTCTTCTACATGGGAGATCGTTCTAACGCTAGGAGAGCTCTGTCTTTCCTCAGGGAACGCGTTGATGACATACAAGATGCGTAAGGCTCTTTTATTTGTTTTAACGAGATCATCATCTGACTATAAAAACTAAACCTTGTTTCAATCAGGATTAGAGTAGATTCCATTCAACGTTTTCGAAATAATTTATTGTTTCGTAATTTTGCGGTAATAGAATTTGTTCAATTTAAAAATACAACATGTTAAAAAAACCTCGTCTGATCACTGAGGGTATTATTGGGTATCGAGATTAGATTTGTAAAACAATTTAAAAAAATCTCCGATTAAAATTAAATCAAATGTACTACTAAAATGAGGAAGCTTACATGGCAACACAGGGGCACGGGCAGCCACACTGCGGTCGCTTCTTGGGGAGTAACGTCAAAACAAACAATTGACGATCGAACATACTAATGTTAGAATAATATATTCGTCTTGTTTGTTTTGTAAGTATGTTCGATTTTAGAGAAATTTGGCACAAAAATTATACATTTTAAAATTCATTAATACGTTTAATTTCATGAATGTTTTGTTTCTTATTTTATTTGGTATACCTTTATACCCCTTTCGAATCAGACAGGTTTTTTTATTTAAGCATATTGTAAACAATCACTACCAGGGTCCAAAGTCACAATCTGTTACTTACCGAGTTTACTCCGTGTCTCAAAAAGTATGTTAAGCGGTTGGTACCTGCGGTCATTTGTAAGTCTTTGACAGTTGTTACTACAGCAAGCGTAGCATGACCACTGTACTGTGTAGAATCGATATAATGACATATAGACAATGACTATGTGTCATTATATCGATTTTTCCGCTCACATAACCCGTTTCTACAGTGGTCATGCTACTCGTGCAGGTAGACAGAAGCCGGAAAATCTGACAAAGACTGTTTGTCCCACTGTACCAAGGGGTTATCATACATAACTTCAACCCTGAAACCCCCAAAGTGAAAAACAAAACAATCGATAATCAGGGAAGATATTCCGTAACTGATATCAGCATCTGCGTAGCCTTTTCCCAAACTATCTTGGGGTCGGCTTCCAGTCTAACCTGATGCAGCTGAGTACCAGTATTTTACATGAAGCGACTGCCTATCTGAACTCCACAACCCAGTAACTGCGTAATACGATACCCTTTGGTAAGACTGGATGTCAGAGTTTTGGCCTCTGTTTACTCGTAACGACTGCCAAAAATCTAAAAATGATAGCCAGGACCAACGACTTAACGTGCTTTTCGAGGCACGGAGGTAACTCGGCAAGCACGGCTTAACCTTAAAGATCGACCTGTGCGGCTGTTATTATTTTAGCCACAAGGTCCTCGTTACTGATAGTATAAGATTAATTATATTTAAGTCCCAAATATAAATATTTATTATTACATTTGCAGAGTCGTCCTGCCAGCGTGGTTTAACAACGTTCTCTCCAACATTGCCGGTTATTTGGACGCTGAAGGTTTAGCGGAAGTAAGTATATAAATAACATAATATAACATGATGCCTGTAATCCCCGAAGGATAAGACAGAGGTGTACCTAATTTAGGACCCCCACATTTCGCCGGTTATGGCTTTACGTCCCATGTAATAGGGGGCGAGCATATTGCCATCCAACTGGCAAAGATCCAGACTCCGGGGATGCTTCTGAAAAATTCCTAATGGTAAAACCCAACAAAAAATTGCCCAACCTGGGTCTCAAACCTAGGACCTCAAGGCCTGCGCAGACGACGGACTTTTCTCCGCGGCGAAGATAAAAATTACGTTTTGCGAATAAAAAGTCCGCCGCGGATTTATCGCGAACTCAACGCACACGGTGTGCAATCATCACCACAACTTTTTCTTTAAATTTCGGTCGTAATACTCTTTTTTGACGTATCATTTAAAGAAGTTAAAAAAAGTCCGCGGACAAAAATCCGTCGTTTGCGCAGGCTATTATGCTTAGCAGTCGCGCTTGCGGCCATTAGACTTTAAAAAAAAACAAAAAAAAATACCAAGCAATACTTAGATACACAAACCAGGTAGCTAAGTAATTATTGTTTTAAATAAAAATGAGTAATCAATTCGTGTACAGACGCCAGCAGGTCAAGCTACCCGAAACTGACAAATTTTCCTAATCAATCTTGAATCGTATTCTTTAACGATAAGATTGAAAATCTATTCAAGAAATTTGGCAGATTGTTGTAGCTTAGGTATCCTATATCAGCTCCAGTGCAATCTATAGCACTCGCATGTATGTATAATTATCATTAATTTATTTATAATAAATACTAATAAGTCATAATTTCCATTTCTAGATGAGAACGTGGATTGAGGCCAATGAGCTCACTATTCCTGCTCTCAGTGGAGGTCTCAGTGCCATAGCGAGTGCTGAACAGTCCATGCAGTGGGGTACTAATAATGCTGACCAAATTATAGCGGCCGCTCAAAATCCGTCAGGAACTACAGACCCTCCTACAACCACTTCTACCGAGCCCCCTACAACGACTTCTACAGAACCCCCTACGGAACCCTCTACAGAACCCTCTACAAGCACTACCCCAGAAGCAAGTACTCCCGATCCTAACTCGGCAGTAATCTATATGCCAACAACCATGCTTCTGCTATGGACAGCGCTTGCTATGCTACTAAAATAATTAGCTTTGGCAATTAAAATGTAAGCATAACCAATCAAACTATGTAAAACCAAATTGAGATGGTCTTTTATTGTACGGGAATCTCTTGCAAAGCGAAGTCAGGTTATACTAGATATGTAAAGTTTGATGTGTCGCCGAGCGTATAGTCAGAATCAAGTGACCCGAGGGCCTAGACAAAGAGGCATTCCATCAGTGATACCGAGATGGTTTAATACAAAATAATTGGGTTGCTATGCGGCCAGTTCAGACAGAAAAATCTGAACAATTTTTTGGCTGCATTAAGGACCGTATAAGCATTGCTTAAAGTAGAAATTTGTATGATAAGTATGTATGAGTAATTGATGCGGATGTCAAACGTCAAGCGTCGCCTCGCGCATGCTCGCTGCTCGGGAACAATGAAAAAAGTAATACGGTTTCATTTTGAATACAGTCAGTAGTTTACTCGCAGTTTTTCCGTTCCGTCTGAAATGCCCTATGTGCAACCAAAATGCTAATGCCAATCATGTTCGAAGTTGTTATAGAAATACGAAACGCTTTGAAGGCGATGGCCTCTGGGTCTGGGTGAAGGTTGCGTGGATCCGCTGGATGAGAATTGCACGGGACTGGTCAATGTGGCGACACTTGGGGGAGGCCTATGTCTAGCAGTGGACGTCTTTCGGCTGAAATGATGATGATGATGATGAATTGATGCTATTTGTTACCTGTGCGAGTAGATTGGAAACCCATATGATGACGTGATTAGCTACTCGCCACGTTACACCAATAACACAAACATAAATCCATCTCCAAATGCAATACAAGGTTCCTATTTCCGAAATTCACTTCATTTGACAGTCAAATCTTACAATTGAAACAACAACCGTTTGTGCGTCGATGTCCACATTGACACACAAACGTTTACTACGTATACAGTACATCATTCTTATAGAATTTTTTCACCGGTTATAAAATAAATAAGCTGCTGTTCCATACAATTTGACATTGTTTGTAAGGGTAGTAGCCACGCACACTGAGACGTAGTATGTAGAGGGACGAATCACACGGGATGTGTACAGGAAATAAAATCACTTACGTGTCCGTTAATGATTGACAGATTACTATGTAAAACATTGAAATATACAATACCTAAACTAAGTGAGATGTGGCGGGCGTATAAATAATAGCCTAGTCAGCGAATGTACATAAATAATCGGTGAATTAGCAACTGCTTGTGGCAGGTAAAAAACTAAAACAATTTATATCATGTGGCGATGCTCGTACATTGTTCGTATTAGACTTTTGCAGGAAACAGCAGTTTTTTTAGGGGCTTCAATGAATACGTGGTAATAATTTGTGCTTTAATGTCCCGCGCACCCTGTATATAACTGCTGTAAGAACGTCATTCCGTCGGCAATCGTTGTCTGAATCAGCTAGTAGACACAAACTATTTTACAATACTGTTATTAGAGAATAAGACATTTTTTGTACATAATATGATTAAAAAATAATAAAGTAAATATTTGCTTAAAAATTTGTTATCGTCTGGTTTGTTTTTTTTTTTCATGAACCGTTGTAATATTATTGCTAATAAGCTTAGATGACATTAACATAATGTCTACATTTTAACTGGTTGACCTTGACAACCCAGTTAGTACTGGCTAATACGATATCCCTTGGTAAGACTGGTTGTCAGAATTTCGGGCCACTGACTACCTGTAACGACTGTCAAAGATCTACAATTGACAGCCAGGACGGAAGTTCACACATCCATGGACCAACCTAGGCAAGTGCGGCTTAACCTCTAGATCGACCCGAGCAGCTGTTATTATTTAGCGACCTCACAGTTTTCCCAAACTATCTTGGCTTCCAGTCTAACCGGTTGCAGCTGAGTACTAGTATTTTACATAAAACAACTGCCTATCTGACCTCTACCAGTAACCGGGTAATATGATACCCCTTGGTAAGACTGGATGTCAGACTTTTGGCTTCTGATTTACTCGTAACGACTGTCAAAGATCTACAAATGACAGCCGGGACCAACGGCTTAACGTGCTTTCCGAGGCACGGAGGAAACTCGGTATGTAATTATGGTCACCCTTCCGCGGACCAACCTCGGCGAGCACGGCTTAACCTTAAAGATCGACCCATGCGGCTGTTATTATTTAGCCACGAGCTCGTCTACTATCTCTCTAGGACATAAACATTATAGGTGAAATGTGTACTTAAGATGCTATCCGGATATACATGTGTGATTGTATGTTATGTGAAAGCTTTTATTCTAGATAAATTTAAAAAATAATGGACAGTGCTTATCTTAAAATGATCTTTGGTCTTTAAATACTTTTCAAAGTAGATTAGGTGCACTTTAATTTTCTTTACGGTGAGCGCGGGGAAGCGCGGGCGCATCATACGGGTCCAGCTACGACGCGTTATCAGTATAGTGCGCAAACAACACGTAGTGATGGGGAAGCTTGTATGTACCGTATCCATCGATATGTCGCAAGTCTTTCAACTTAATTTGTCCTATGTTAGCAATCAATTTATTTTTATGACATTTATTTTTGTTATAAAATTTACGAGTTAATTTTAAGATGAATTTTGTAATGCTAGGTAACTTTACATTTGTGTGTAGTGCTTTAAGGTTTGTTTTAAACGGAGTATTAAAGGCAATTTTAACAGCTTTATTTTGAATTATTTGTAATAGGTTATAATTAGATTGACAGGTACAACTCCACACCGGACACGAGTAGGTGATGCAAGGTCTGATTAGAGTGGTGTATAACCGAAGTTTGGTATTCGGGCTGAGCTTACTTTTTCGGTTAAGACTAAGACTGAGAGAACCGAGTGCTTGAGCTCCTTTAACTCGTAATTTGTTTACATGATTTGTCCAGTTGAGCTTTTTATCCAACGTAACTCCTAGATATCGAACTTCTGTGGACCACGGAATCGGTTGCCCAGCGATTTTTAATTTTCTTTTTGGGGTGGTACGTTGGCGTGTGTACGAATACGTGGTTTAAGAAAAGAGACGAACACCTCATTACTTATAAAAGTGGCCACCACGCAACGCAAATTGACTATTTCTTGGTCAAACGGAACAACCTCAAATGCGTTACAAACTGTAAAGTGCTGCCAGGCGAAGACTTAGTCTCCCAACACAGATTGGTCATAATGGAGGTAAAAGTTAGTGTCCCGTCTCGTGGAAACAAAGAACGGCTCCCACATAAAACAAGATGGCGTATGATAGAAAAAGAAGAATGTTCAAGTATATTTAAGAGCCAGGTAGTAGATAAGATGATTGAAATGAAGGATATGGAAGGAAAATCTGTGAATGAATGTTGGAAAGAGATGGCGGACTGTATAAGGAGAGTAGCAAAAGATGTGTTTGGAGAATCGAAAGGGAAAGGTATGATAGATAAGGTTACATGGTGGTGGAATGAAGAGGTACAAAAGTGTCTGAAAGAAAAGAAGATTGCGTTAAAGAATGGCAGGGTGTAGGAATCGGGAACGACAGTTTGAAGAAAGAAAAGAAGAAGATTTATAAAGAATGGAAGAGAAAGGCAAAAAAGGCGGTAGCAGTTTCCAGGGCTAAGGCGCAGGAGAAGTTATATGACTCACTGGACAGTCCTAGAGGCCAGAAGGAGCTCTACCGGATTACAAAAGCAAGAGAAAGGAGAACGAGAGATATAAATCGTATAAAGTGTGTAAAAGATGGCGCTGGTAAGGTTCTGTCTGAAGATGATGAAATAAAAGGGAGATGGAAGACCTATTTTGAAAAGTTGATGAATGAAGAGAATGAATGGAGCAGTGTGCTTAATGAGGTACAAGTAAATATAGGTATGGTGAAGGAAATAAGCATGGATGAAGTGAGGAATGCAGTTCGAAGTATGAAAAATGGAAAGGCCATGGGCCCTGATGAAATACCAGTGGAAGTATGGAAGTGTTTAAAAGAAGACGGATGTATGTGGCTGACTTTATTTTTCAATAAGCTGTTGAGCGAAGAAGCAATCCCACAAGAATGGTGCAATAGTTCGCTAGTGCCCATTTTTAAAAATAAAGGTGATGTGCAGGACTGCAACAACTATTGAGGGATAAAGCTCATGTCACATAGTATGAAAGTTTGGGAGAAAGTAATAGAGAAAAGATTACGAGAGGAGAGTGAAATTAGCCAAAATCAGTTTGGATTTATGCCAGGTCGAGGAACAATGGACGCCACTTTTCACTCCGCCAATTACGTGAGAAGTACAGACGTGCGCACAAGAACTTGCACATGGTGTTCATTGATCTAGAGAAAGCGTATAATAGGGTACCTCGGGAAGTGTTGTGGTGGGCCTTGAAAGAGAAAGGTATGCCTGGGAAGTATGTAGAGTTAATTCGTGCTATGTATCTTGTACCTACGTCCGGTCAGCTGTTGGCAACACCGACGAGTTCAGTGTGGCTGTAGGCTTGCATCAAGGGTCGGCTTTGAGTCCTTACCTCTTCCTGTTGATTATGGACGCTTTGACGTCGGACATACAGGAAGAGGCACCCTGGTGCATGCTGTTCGCCGACGACATTGTTCTTGTTAGTGAAGATGGACCAGAGATCCAGGGCAGATTGGAGAAATGGCAACAGAAGCTGGAGAATGTTGGCCTGAAAATCAGTAGAACTAAAACCGAATACATGTTCTGCGATTTCGGCGGTCTCTCCAGTCCTGGAGTCATAGCGCTAGATGGCGCGTTTCTTCCTGTCTGCTCCGACTTTCGGTATCTCGGTTCACTCGTGCAAAGCGATGGCGAAATAGATCGTAGTGTTAAGCACAGAATAAACATTGGATGGATGAAATGGCGGCAGGTCACGGGAACTATCTGCGACTCCCGCATTCCCCTTAAACTTAAGGGGAAGATTTATAATATAATAATATAAAATAATATAATAATTTATTCAAAAATATAAGGTAAACATTAAATACAAGTTTTCTTAAATCTATGTCATGTTCACTCATGGTTTGTGCCTGAACTAGGTAATCCTGTGTTTCAGGCGATTGGAGGTAACATTAATTGATTAAATAATCACATATCATATTAATCTTATTGGTACATGTGTAAAAAGGTGTATAAAATTATAATATCTTAACTTATAAAACAATGGTTAGACCTGCTGTCTTGTATGGGTCAGAATGTTGGGCCACAAAAGGGATGAATGAAAGGCACTTGCATGTGGCTGAGATGAGAATGCTAAGGGGGATGTGTGGTGTTACGCGAATGGATAGAATAAGGAATGACTACATTAGAGGAACTCTGAAAGTGGTGCCGGTGACTGAAAAGATGCGTGGAAATAGGTTGTCGTGGTACGGGCATGTGATGCGGAGGGATGAGGATAATGTCGTGAGGAAAGTTTTGAGTATGAATGTGGATGGGTATAAGGGTAGAGGAAGACCAAAAAAACGATGGATGGACTGTGTGAAAAATGATATGGCAAGAAAGGAGGTATCTCATGAGATGACAAGTAATAGAGAGGTATGGAAGAAGAAGACGTACTGCGCCGACCCCAAATGAATTGGGATAAGGGCAAGAGAATGATGACGTTGGCGTGTGAAAAGGATAGCTTCAGTCTTGGATTCATTCAGCTTCAGCTTCCACTTGTTGAAATAAGATTGAAGTAGTTCAAGCGACAACTGAAGTCTACTTATGATTATGTCGACGTCTTCATCGCTTGTGTACGATGCTGTATCGTCGGCAAAACAGGCCAGATGAGTACGGGCCTGGACGGGAATGTCACTTACAAATATAATAAAGAGGTAGGGACCGAGCACCGAGCCTTGAGGAACTCCTGCCAACACCGTCCGTGGCGAAGACCTGTCAGTACCAATATGGACCACAAACTTACGGTTATTAAGGTAAGATTGGATGAGTTTTACTAACGCAATTGGAATTCCGTACATGATGAGCGTGTATAACAGGCCTTCGTGCCAGACGGAATCGACGGCTTTTTCGATGTCCAGAAGGAACATACCGGTAGACTGCTTTAGATTATTATAATAAGAAATGTTTTCAGAGACTCGAGCCAGTTGTTGTACTGTGGAGTGAGAGGAACGAAAGCCAAATTGTTCGTTCAAAATGAGCTGTTCAGAGCAACGTCGCAAGCGGTTGTATATCATGACCTCAAACAGCTTACCGAGAACAGGAAGAAGGCTAATAATAATAATAATAAACGTCAAATTCCCAAATTTTGACGTAGCTACTCGACTAAAACCAGCCGTACCAGCCTGGCAACGCAGGATCGAGTGCCGTATCGATGGGGCCAGGGTACTCATCGGCAAACTATACTGCTTCAGGGAGGGCAATACACGCCCACGTGTGATGCGCTTTGTGAGGCGGGCATTCTTGGGGACTGGAATCAGCCCTCAAGAATACATGTCCCAAGTCACAGAGCGCATCGACTTCCTGAAGCAGAAAGTTTATGCATGGGCGAACCGTATTCGGCGGTATAAGCGCAGGGTTGATCGGTACTCGCAGAATCGCATGTTCCGGAGTGATGAAAGGTGGGTATACAGAGATTGGGAGCGACCCAAACAAAATGTGACAGACGTATGCCGTCCAGATGATGCCACCACTAGTTCATTCTGGCGCAGCATCTGGTCGGTACCCGTCTGTCATACTGAGGCTGACTGGATGCGAGATGTCGAGCGAGTGTGTGAATCTATACCAGAAATGGAAAAAATTATAATAACACCGTTAGATGTTGCCAGAGCAGTTCGTCCGTTACCGAACTGGAAATCTCCGGGACCGGACGGACTGCACACCTTCTGGCTTAAATGGCTGAGTAGTTCACACACTCGCCTGGCATCTCAATTCCAGTCATGCTTAGAGTCTGGGTCGCTACCACAGTTTCTTACAACGGGTGTTACCCACCTGCTTCATAAGTCCGGTAGTCCTGCGGAACCCAGGAATTATAGACCGATCACGTGTTTGGCGACGGTTTATAAACTTCTTACATCCATTTTGAGAGTGAAGATTAACAAGCACATCGATAGTAATTCCATTATGTCGGCCTCTCAAAATGGATGTAGGAATGGGTCCCGTGGTACTAAGGAGCTACTCCTCATCGACATGGCCATTAGCCAACAGGTTCGTCGATCCCGCAAGGATCTGTCAACATGTTGGATAGATTACAAGAAGGCCTACGACTCTGTGCCACATACATGGCTCATGAGGGTGCTGGAGTTGTACAAGATTGATGCAACTCTACGCGCCTTCCTTGAGTCGTGTATGAGGCAATGGAGGACGGTCCTTCGATATCCAGGATGTCGACAGATCCAGGGGAACGATGAGCCTGTATGGATTAAACGGGGAATATTTCAGGGCGACAGTCTGAGTCCTCTTTGGTTCTGTCTAGCCCTGAATCCTCTAAGCACACTGCTGGAGGATTCAGGTCTAGGCTACCGGTTGAGGAGAGGTGGTCAGGTTATATCTCACCTTCTTTACATGGATGATCTGAAACTCTTTGCCCCCAGCAAACTGCAACTGATGGAGCTACTGAAAGTAACTGAAAATTTTAGTAGTGCCATCAGGATGGAATTTGGTGTTGACAAATGTGCAGTCATGTATGTAAAGCGAGGGGAGATTATGGAATCCGAGGGACTTCAGCTCTCTGATTCCATACACCTAAGATCCCTTTCCTCATCCGAAAACTATAAGTATTTGGGTATGTCGGAAGCGTTAGGCATTAACGTAGCTGACATGAAGCAATCGTTGAGGGAGCGCTTCTTTGGTCGCCTGAAGAAGGTACTAAATAGCCTTCTTTCAGGTGGGAACAAGGTGCGCGCCTTCAACGGTTGGGTCATGCCGGTTTTAATGTACTCGTTCGGCATACTCAAATGGACTCAGACCGAACTGGACGCCCTGGATAGGAGAGTTCGTACACTGCTGACCGCAAACCGGATGCATCACCCACGATCATCGGTGATGAGACTGTACATCCCGCGGAAGTGCGGGGGTCGAGGCTTTTTAAACGCGAAGACACTCCACAACCGCGAGGTGTGCAGCCTCAGAGAATATTTTTTAAAAACAGAGGTGGGTATGCACCGAGATGTGGTCGCAGTGGACAAGACACTCACCCCGCTGTCCATGGCTAAAGAGAACTGGCGCAAACCTGTAATACTGACTACCGATGACCGCAAGGAAATATGGCAAGGCAAGGTTCTTCACGGGCGCTTTTACCAGGCTCTTCATGGGTCCGATGTAGATTTTCTAGCGTCCGTGTCCTGGTTACGTTTCGGCGACCTCTTTGGGGAAACTGAAGGTTTTGTCTGTGCGATTATGGACGAAGTTATGCTGACGAACAACTACCGGAAACATATTATGAAGGACGGGACGGTGGACGTGTGTCGGGCATGTCACCGTCCGGGTGAGTCCATCAGACATATTATTTCTGGTTGTTCTAGTCTGGCTAACGGCGAGTACTTGCACAGGCACAACCAAGTGGCCAGGATTATTCACCAGCAACTTGCCCTGAAATATAAACTTGTGGAATCTGAGGTACCGTACTACAAGTATGTGCCCGACCCAGTTCTCGAGAAAGACCATGTCACGCTGTACTGGGATCGGCCTATCATTACTGACAGGACTATTGTTGCCAATAAGCCTGACATAGTGGTGATAGACCGATCAGCGCGCCGCGCAATGATAGTCGATGTTACCATCCCACATGACGAAAACCTCGTGAAAGCTGAGAAAGAGAAACAGATAAAATATCTCGACTTGGCTCACGAGGTTGTCGATATGTGGAATGTAGACTCGGCTATCATTGTGCCGATTGTCGTAACGGCCAATGGCCTTATGGCCAAGAGCCTCGACGAACATCTGTCGAAGCTCTCACTTGGCAGTTGGATCAAGAGCCAGATTCAGAAGGCAGTACTCCTCGATACGGCCCGCATTGTGAGGAGGTTCCTGTCTCTGCAGCCCTAACCACCGGTAGCTTGGACCCTGCTCCCGATACCGGTGGAAACCTGTTTTTTATATTTTTAAATGTTTTTTTTTTAATTTTTTTTTTTAAGAAATATGTAAAAATATAAAAAATGAGAAGAAAAATTAATAAAGGACATAATAATAATAATAATATTTATTTAATTCGAACACAAATGATTCATATTGTTGTTAGTAACACTTATAATCTATAATCTATGTTAGTAAAATTTCTCATTAAAATAAAAATAAAAATACAAACAGAATTAAAATATATCAAATCGAAGCAAATTAATTCAAAATAAATTACATTAAATTAAAATAAATTAAATCAAAATAAACCACATTAAATCAAATTGGAATAAATTAAATTAAGTCAATAAACTAATTTAAAAACCGATACCTATAACTAAGTCCGCTGCCTGGTGCACCAGACCTGCAGCTGCAGGCCTGTAACTAACTGGTAAGGAGGTGTCTTTTCCAGATTTTTTTATAGCAATAACCTTTGCAGTTTTCCATGTATTGGGAAAATATCCTAATTTTAGGCAACCATTGAAAATTGTTGTGGTATAAACAACAGCTTTTTGCGACAGATTTTTGAGCATAATGTTGTGTATACCGTCATCACCTGTTGCCTTCCTGGTCTTGAGTTTACGTATGACTTTCCAGACTTCAGTTGGCCGCACAGGTTGATGCAGTTCATTTATGACGTGATCATTTAATTGAGTGGTGGCTGACTGAACGTCCTTATCGATACTATCGTTTATCCAGCCATGTGTAAGATTTAAGTTTGCCTCGAAAGCATCTGCTAGCGCATCACATTGTTGAGGGGTGTTAGTTGTAAGAGTTCCCTCAGGTGTTTTAAGTGGAGGTATTGTGTCTGATCTGGATTTTAATGACTTTGCCAGTCGCCAAATATCGTTGCTAGGATTATCAACTTTCAAATTTTGTCCTGATGTTTCGTAATAGCCAAATTTATCAAATGGTTTGCACAATAAATGTGGAAGCAAAGCGCTTTGTTCGGGTTCGTGGAAATTCAACCATACCATACCACTTTGCCTATCCAAATATCTTCTAATTTTGATTCTTTTTCAGGGAGCTGTACTTGATCCTAGATGAAGCTGAGACGATCATGTCAATCGAGCACTAAGCGGCAACCTAGGTCTCATGAGCTATAGAAATAGAAATCGTTTATTTGCCAATAATGTAGGTATACAGAGTATGGTGGTCTTTTTGTTGAGCGTCCCGATACATTTTGCCTTATGGCATGCAAAATGATCAAATGTTAATAAATTAAATCGAAAAATGGCAGAAAAATCTAACACAAAATGTCAATAAATTAAATTAGAGAATGTCAGAAATATCAAGTACATACAAATGTCATAGAGTTAAATTTAAAAAAAATGCCAGAAAAGTCAGACACAATAAACCTCACTCACAAGTGGTCCGGCAACCCGCTGACCTACCATGACATCTTGAAGCAGTATTGTTTTACTCTTATTCCAGTGTAGGAAAGAGATGGAGCTATACAGGATATCTAGCGCCATCTCTTTCCCTTTCGTTTTAAGACGTCATGGTAGGCCACCTGATCACCTGCTACGCGCCTGGACCAACGAAGGCTTTATCAGCTGCTTCGGTTGTATTGCAAAGAATGCTGTGAGTTTTGTAAAAACATAGTTCAATTTTATGCCGTTTTTCACAAATACTAGGCGATGTCTGACTGAAAACTAATATTAAAATGCTCTGTTGGATTTTTAACTTTCAGTAGGAACCCGTGTCTTGAAGATGCAACATCATCATCATTCTCTTGCCCTTATCCCAATTCATTTGGGGTCAGCGCAGCAAGTCTTTTTCATCCGTCGTTTCTTTGATCAACCTACAGAGTACTTTTATTTACGCAGCCATAAACATATGTCTAAAAAAAATTTTTTTGCAAAAAAAAAAAACCGACTTCAAAAAACCCTAAACGCACTAAAAAGTTAAAAATAATACTATAACCTACCTATATTAATAAACCTAACCTAACCGACGATTAACCTATAATAAAATTTAATAATTATTTGGAGTCGGTGCCAAGCAATATAATTAAAATTTGAATTATTATTTAGAAACTGTAAGATGTTTTGTTTTTCTGGCTTTAGTCTGTCTATATAGTCATTCAGGTTACGATACCTATGCTTGGCACCGACTCCAAAGAATTATTAAATTTTATTATAGGTTAATCGTCGGTTAGGTTAGGTTTATTAATATAGGTAGGTTATAGTATTATTTTTAACTTTTTAGTGCGTTTAGGGTTTTTTGAAGTCGGTTTTTTTTTTGCAAAAAAAATTTTTATTTGTTAATTTTTAGTGACATATTTTAAATCTAATTAAAATAAAATATGGGTAGGCCTAGTAAAGATGCTTCTCGTATGAGAAAACGGCGTCTAACTGAAATTGAGAAAAAGGAATAAGGACAACGATTAAAAGAAATTAGGGAAAGAAATGATCAACGCATTTTGAATAAGAACCCTGATCATCGCGAAAACAGACTGTCAAAGCAGAGGACCTACATGTTACGTAGGTTGAATAAGGAAAGTCAAGTCTGTGGTACACCTGGAAAATGCATACCGTTACAATTCCTACAAGCCCAAACACAGCTAATATACATTGTCTTATTATGGAGTTACGGTGCCTGTCTCTTGGCTTCATCATCAGATCTGATGGTAGAATGGCTCTTATTGAACACAAATGCTTCACTTGTTGTAGAAAAAACTAAAATCGCTGTACGTTTTCCTATAAAATTTGAAGAGTTCCCTCGATTTCGCCAAGATTCCATCATCAGATCCCGACTTGGTGACTATGGGACCAAATGGAAAGCATAGGCTTCGGAATAAAAAAATAATTTTCCAAATCGGTTCGTACATGACTGAGTTATGCGCGAACAAAAAACTCAATGCAGAGTAAACGACAAGTTAGAATATTTAGATTTTTGTTGATTTTTTCATGGGACCATTTGGAAAGTATACGCTTTCCAACAAAAAAATATTTTTTCAAATCGGTTGGTAAGCGACAGAGTTATGCCCGAACAAACATAAAAAAAAAAAAATACAAACATCCGAATTGAGAACCTCCTCCTTTTTTAGAAGTCGGTTAGAAAGAGAATGGACGGTTCATATTTAAATTCAATTGTGGCAGATTTTTTTTTGTATCTTTTAAAGATCACCTCGCGACCATTCACAACGTACAGACGTGCTCGTTAGCAATATTTCATTAAAATAATAACAGTGACCTTCTTTTAATTTTTGCTAAGTGTACAGTTTAATAAATAATGAAAACATTTACATAGTCAACCTGTTGAAAAATGGAAAACAGTAGTCCAGTGCAACCTAATGCCTCGCCAGCAAAAAGCCTCCAGCCGGACTTCTCAATACCTGTTGTATCCACGCCCGATATCCAAAAATGGATGTCATCCATTGAACAGCAGTTAAATGAGGTTTGCTCTATTGCCACAGATGGCAAACTCAACTCGGAGCAGAAACTGAAAATAACAAACCTATGCCGCAAAGTAGAATCTGGTACTTCTCAAATGGCAGTTCTATATCAAGCACTGAAACAGAAAGCCCTGCAAGCCGTCAAAATTATCGATGACCTACAAGAAAAACGCACCTTGACGGATCAAATTTCTGAACTGAAGCAGGCAATTGAGGAAACAGGTACGAAGGGAAGTACATCGTTTGCTGACATGGTAAAGAAGGGGTCAAATGATTTCGTTCGACCAAATAATTTGAGCTCTGTAGCCATTTATCCCAGCGATAAATTAAAGTCGAGTGACGAAACGAAAAACCTCGTTCAACAAATTATACGCCCTGATCAAATGAAGCTGCATGTGCGTGGAGTCCGCAAAACTAAAGATGGAGGTGTTATAATCAGCACTGAAACCAAACAGGATGCAGATAAACTAAAGCAAGCAGTCCTGTCAACATCTGGACTTACAGCCGATGAACCTAAAAAGCGCAAACCGCGGATCACGGTCTTATGAGTGCCGACTTCTTTAGCTGATACTGATGTCCTCAGGTGCATTTACGAGCAGAATGTAGCCGACAAGTTTCCAGAGATGTCAATGGAGTCCTTTTTGACCGTGGTTAAGTTCAGCCACAAATCCGGAAAGAAAGATGCGATGACCTGTAACTACATTATCGAGGTTCCAGGCAAGATTCGAAAAGCCCTAATATCTCAAGAAAGGCTTTTTATAAATTGGACTTCCTGCCCTGTCAGAGATTTCACTCTAGTTACCAGATGTTACAAATGTCAACAATATGGTCATGCAGCCAAATCATGCAGAGAGGTCAACTCTACTTGCGGTCACTGCGGAGAAGCAGGACACTCGCTGTCCGAGTGCGAGAAAAAAGCGCTCTCACCTACATGTGCAACTTGCTCGCGCTTTAAAAAGCCCAATAACCACAAAACGGGAGACACTGAGTGCCCTGCTAGGAAAATAGCAGAATACAGGTATATCAACTCGATCGACTATGGAGGCGCGTAAAGCGTCATTCTCTAGGTCAGACTTCCGCGTTGATACGCCTGTCACACAACAACAACAGACTACTGTGCTGACCTACTCATCAATTTTTGCTGTCTACTCATAATGACATTAGTCGCTAGGTGTAATAATCGAAAACAAACAAGAGTGCCTCGACTGTGAATTTTTGCTCCATGGACTCTAACCGAATTAATGTTTCTGCTGACGCCCATTTTTCCCTGTTATTGTTACGTGTTTTAGTTCTAATTTAATAGTGTTTAAGTTAATTAGGTTTACTATATGAAATGTTTCTAATTTGATCACTTTAAGATGTTAAATATTGTTTTAAAAATCTGTTGTCCTGTAAATGGTATATTTTTTGAGTTCCTTCTGCCTGTGATACAGGATTATCCTAGTACAGGCATCGAACATTGTGTGACCTACATTGTTTAATTAAGATTATTTTTGTATTTGACCCATTTTTGGTTCTGAATAAAGATTTATTATTATCTCTTTATTCACTTTCTTTACATATCTATTATTATTATTTCCTTTATTCATTTTAATCACATATAATTTACATTTTTAAATATTTTTACAAAATTGTATAAAAAACATTTAAAAATATAAAAAATACATATATAGCCCACCAGCATCGGGAACAGGGTCCGGGCTACCGGTGGTCAGGGCTCTTGAGAAAGGAACCTCCTGACAATACGTGCCGTGTCCAGAAGTACTGCTTTCATCAATCAAGCCCTTGATCCAGCTGCCAAGCGAAAGCCTACTAAGATGTTGATCGAGGCTTTTGGCAATTAAGCCATTGGCCGACACGACTATCGGCACAATGACTGCTGTATTCACATCCCACATGTCGACAACCTCGCGAGCCAGATCTAGATATTTGAATTGCTTATCTTTCTCTGCTTTCACGAGGTTCTCGTCATGTGGAACCGTTATATCAACAATCATTGCGCGACGCTCCAATCGATCTATCACCACAATGTCAGGCTTATTGGCAACAATAGTCCTGTCAGTGACGATAGGTCGATCCCAATACAACGTGATATTACCATTATCGAGAACTGGGTCGGGCGCATACTTATAGTATGGCACTTCTGATTCCACAAGGTTGTATTTCAAAGCAAGTTGCTGGTGGATAATCCTGGCAACAAGGTTGTGTCTATGCAAGTACTCTCCGTTAGCCAGACGAGAACAACCAGAAATAATATGTCTGATGGACTCACCCGGACGGTGGCATGCCCGACACACGTCCACCGTCCCGTCCTTCATAATATGTTTCCGGTAGTTATTCGTCAGCATAACTTCGTCCATTATTGCACAGACAAAACCTTCAGTTTCCCCGAAGAGGTCACCGAAACGCAGCCAGGATACAGACGCTAAGAAGTCTACATCGGGCCCGTGTAAGGCCTGGTAAAAGCGTCCGTGAAGCACCTTGCTCTGCCATACCTCCTTGCGGTCATTAGTGTCTAATACTACAGGCTTGCGCCAGTTCTCGTTAGCCAAGAAGAGCGGGGTAAGGCCCTTGTCGACTGAGACCACATCTCGGTGCATCCCCACGTCGACTGCTAAGAAGTATTCCCTGAGACTGCATACCTCACGGTTGTGCAGGGTCTTAGCATTTAAGAAGCCACGACCACCACACTTCCGCGGGATATACAGTCTCATCACCGACGACCGTGGGTGATGCATCCGATTTGCGGTCAGCAGTACGCGGACCCTCCTATCCAGGGCATCAAGTTCCGTCTGAGTCCATTTGAGTATGCCGAAAGAATACATCTAAACCGGCATGACCCAACCGTTGAAGGCGCGCACCTTGTTTCCGCCTGACAAAAGACTGCTTAGCACCTTATTCAGGCGGCCAAAGAAACGTTCCCTCAACGATTGTTTCATGTCAGCAGTATTGATGCCTAATGCTTCCGACATACCCAAATACTTGTAGGTTTCTGTTGAGGAGAGGGATCTAAGGTGTACGGAATCCGAGAGTTGAGTTCCCACGGATTCCGTAATCTCCCCTCGCTTTACATGCATGACTGCACATTTGTCCACACCAAATTCCATCCTGATGGCGCTACTGAAAGTTTCAGTTACCTTCAGTAGCTTCATCAGTTGCAAATTGTTGGGGGCAAAGATTTTCAGATCATCCATGTAAAGAAGGTGAGATATGACCTGACCACCTCTCCTCAACCGATAGCCTAGACCTGAACCTTCCAGCAGTGTGCTAAGAGGGTTCAAGGCTAGACAAAACCACAATGGACTCAGACTATCACCCTGAAATATACCACGCTCAATCCTTATTGGTTCGCTGTTCCTCTGCATTTGTCGACATCCTGGATAGCGAAGGACTGTCCTCCATTGCCCCATACACGACTCAAGAAAGGCGCGTAGAGTTGCATCTATCTTGTACAACTCCAGCACCCTCATGAGCCATGTATGCGGAACTGAGTCGTAGGCCTTCTTATAATCTATCCAACATGTAGACAGATGCCTTCGGGAGCGGCGAACCTGTTGGCTAATGGCCATATCAACGAGGAGCAGCTCCTTAGTGCCACGGGACCCGTTCCTACATCCATTCTGAGAGGGAGAGATGATGGAATTACTCTCAATATGTTGGTTAATTTTAGCTCTCAAAATGGATGTAAGAACTTTATAGACCGTTGGTAAGCAAGTAATAGGTCTATAATTTTTGGGCTCCGCAGTACTACCTGATTTATGGAGCAGGTGGGTAATGCCTGTCGTCAGGAACTGTGGCAGCGACCCTGACTCTAAGGCTGATTGAAACTGGGACGCCAAGCGAGCGTGCGATCTTTGGAACCATTTGATCCAGAAGTTATGCAGTCCATCCGGCCCTGGAGATTTTCAGTTTGGTAACGGACGGACTGCACGAGCTACGTCTTGGGGGCTGACGATAATTGCCCCCATTTCTGGTATTGGATCACACCCTTGTTCAACCTCCCGGGTCCAATCGCCCTCAGTGTGACTGACAGGCACCGACCAGATGCTGCGCCAGAACGAACACATGGCGTCATTATCCGGCAGGCGCGTGTCAGTCACCCCTTGGTCTGGTCGTTCCCAAGCCCTATATACCCACCTTTCATCGCTTTTGAATGTGCGATTCTGAGTGTATCGCTCCACTCGCCGCTTGTACCTACGAATACGGCTTGCCCATGCACAGATCTTCTGCTTCAGGAAGTCGATACGCTCTGTGACGCAGGCCAAATAATCACGAGAACTAATGTCAGTTCCCGAGAACGCCCGCCTCACAAAGCGCATCACTCTAGGGCGAGTATTGCCCTCCCTGAAGCAGATTTACTTGCCGATGAGTACTCTAGCCTCACCGATACGCCGCTCAATCCTGCACTGCCAAGCTGGAACAGCTAATTTTGGTCGTGTAGCTTGGTTACTGTCAGGAAATTTGACGTGAGCTACACGACATGCCGCTACGGCTGCACAGTACAATATTGAGTGGGTATCAGCAAGGTCTTCGCTGCTGTCAAAGCAGTTTGACAGCAGCGAATCTAGAGTACACACCAGCGCCTTGTTTTTCTTGTGCATAGGCAAACGAGGTAAACGTGGTCTAAGTTCAGGCGGTGTGGAGCGATACTCTCGGAACGCACCCTCCAAAGCGCTCCTCAGTTGTGCGTTGCACTGGGTACTCACGGTTATAACTTCGTCAATATCCTCTTCACCACCGCGATCGGATCGCGGCGAAGCACTGGATACATTCTGCATCTGCGTCGCGATCATTGGCGAAGCAGGCGTAACTGGGTTACTCCGTGAGTCGAGGCGTAGTCGATCAAGTACAGTGTCATCCAACATATGGTTACGTTGGATGACCCGCACCTGATCCGATAGTCGCTGCGCCGACACGCTGACAGCTGGTTCAAGCACCTGAAACAGAGAGAGCATCCGACCACGGTACGCAGTCAAGTTGCTTCCCCCCTCAGTAGCCCCATAATATGCGCGCATGACGTTCTCATTAATGGACTGAGTCCATCGCATGCGCGACACATTTCCACCGGCAGCGGGGACCCTGTTCGGGGCCTGTTGGCCTCGAGGTCCCAAGCCCGCTGGTGGCCGTCCTCTTCCTCGTCGTCGTGGTGGTGATGGCGTCGACGGCGGGGAGAAAAACTCGTCGCTGGAGCTCGACGCAACTGCAGCGACCGGCGACGCAGCGCACACGGATGTGGCGCATCCCGGCGGCTGCGAGGCGGAGCTCAGCGACGAGCCCGGAGATGTTGGGTGTGCCTCTTCTTGAAGTCTGGCTCGGTGTCGGGTTAGCATCGGTGACAATATTTAAAAATGCATTTTTGGTGTGGTCCAGTCCAGGTTTTTTTTACTGTGAATTGGTTTTATTTTTGTTGTCATGATTTATTTGTTATTTATTACTTTTCCTGGATTAATTTTATAGAATAATTAAATAAAAATTTGTTTTGGAAAAATTTCTGACATGTCACTTTGACACCCGAGCCACAGATCTTTATTATTATTATTATTACCTAATTTAGAGTAAATTAAACACTGTTTGATTTACAACGCTGAGACTTGAAACTTCAACTGAACCATCATAATAGGTATTTTTTTTAAGAGAAAATAAGCATTAGTGATAATGAAATGTCAATCATCCAAAACTAGAACAACGTTTTTACAAAAAAAAAAGAAAACTTACCAACCGTTCTTGATCTTAGATGTTCCCTCAGTACGAGTTTACTGACCACTTTAACACCCGCTACTTAAAACCATAATCATCTACAGACCTTTTGACACAAGAACCAGCACGGTTCCTATGAACCATGAGGTCATAACCCCAGCGCAGGTCACCGACCATTTTGGAACAATCAGTCACCTCGCGGACTCAGTCCGTGTTTGTAGAAGGGAGATGTCTTCGAATTTTGGTTCAAGGAGATGATGGAGTCAGGATTTCTGTCTAGTTAATGAAAAAATAGACTCGCCTCCTATTACATGGGACAAAATTACACTTCTGGTAAAATCCTTAGGGGTATACAGGCGTAATATTGAGATGTGATGTTAAGTTTTTTGTTCGTGTGCTTACGAAGTAGCGACTGTCTTTCTGTCATCATCATCATCAGCCTATAATGTTCCCACTGCTGGGACACAGGACTCCTCTCTATGAGAGAAAGTGGGCTGTAATCCACCACGCGGGCCCAGTGCGGGTTGATAGATTTAACATATCTTCGAATTTTTAGTTCTAGGGCATGCCGGTTTCCTCACGATGTTTTCCTTCACCGTTTTTGAGGCCAGGCATGATGAAATAAATTACCCAAAGTAAGCACCTGCCGGGGTTCGAAACCACGGCTTATTGCTCGTAAGTCGGGACTGCCACCACTGGGCCACCGCTGCCCTCTGAACCGCATCTTTCTGTGATGCTTCCTAATTATGATAACGATCTAGTATTTCTTCTGATAGCAATGCAAAAATGTAACGATCATGTTATTTTTAATTATACTCATTACAAAGCATCTTGACTATAAGAAAAACAGGTCTATGTTTGGTATGTTGAAAATCTCTGAGAAACGTACGACATTTATTATTCAAAGATTAGGTGAAGTAAACTTTTGATAAGATTCTGAACAGATTAAATATCGTGATCTATAAGCTGCTATTCAATAGATAATAAATTTATGACATGTACCTAATGTCTAATAGTACCGAGTACCTACTCATATGATCTCATTATTCCGGTTTTGAATCGTTATCGAGAAAGGCAATTCGTATACTCCCACAGATTACCAATTTGTCATAGATCCGTAAGGGTACATAGGGTAAATAGTACATGAGGGGAAGTATTAAAGTGGTGCCGGTAGCTGGAAAGTTATGTGGTAATCGGTTGGTGTTGTAGGCATGTGATACGGAGGAACGAGGAAAATGTCGTGAGGAAAGTTTGCATGGGTATAAGACTCGAGGAAGACCGGAGGAAAGATGGATGGACTATGTGAAGGATTGTATGGTAATGGTTGGTCACCAATCTACGGACCACCCTCGGCAATCGCGGCTTAAGCTGAGGATCGATCCGATTGGCTGTTAGTACTTAGATACAAGCTCCTCGTATAAAAAAAAATTATATATATTTTCATGAAATACAGATGACTTTGACTGTTGGGCAACGATTTAAATAAGCTTGTCTGCTCAACCGTCATAATTTAAGGGTTGGGTTAACTTACCGATTAAGGAAAGAATTTTGATTTGTAATCGCACAAATCAAAAAAACACGAAAAAAAAAGTCCTGATTGTTATGGCTTGCGTCATCAGTGCGTACAATCCTAATGAGTAACAATTAAAATTAGAATGACATGACTTCATCAACAAAATAGTACTAGGATACATTACTTTCAAAATGTTTTTGTTGCAAGCGAATGATGATGATGATGATGAGTATTCTTAGTTTCTACCACTTCTAATTTATCTAAGCATCGTGCCTAGAAACACTTTTCTGTAAGTGAGCATCATCATCATCATCTCAGCCGAAAGATGTCTACTGCTGAACATTTGCCTCCTCCAAGTGTCGCCATATTGACATAAGGGGAGTTTTGCCATAATCGCCACGCTTGGCAGGTGGGTTGGCGATCGCAGTACGGTTGTGACAAAAGCACAGAGAACGCTGCTGCCCATTCTCTGGCAAGTCCCTTAATCGTCTCTTACGACACCCACGGGAAGATATGGGATGGTGCTATTCTTTACGTCCGACACCATACAGAAGTTAGCATAATCAAACTAAAATGTTCCCTTTACACATCGACAAAGATATGAAAACATAGACTTCCTCTCAGTGAGACAAAGAGGGCTTTAATCCAAATGCACACATAGACTGAAAAACCCACTCGCATACACCATGTGCGCTCCTTTATCCCTTTATGTTTTGTTCTGTTATATTTCCTCTTCTTTTCCTTTCTTTTATTTCTATATTGTTTTTTAATTGCATACCGTGTTTAAAGTAAGTGGAAGAGCGGATAAACTTAACACACGCATCTCCTTGCTTAAAAGATGATCTCCAAATCAAGTATGTTTAAGAATCATGTAATTATCTATATAAATGTATTATTTTTATATTATACACGTATATGTACATATATGAAGTAGATAACTTAACTTTTATTATTTAACGTTTTTCTGTAGTAGGTACCACGGACAACCCCTATTTTATTTTAATTCCATAATGTCCATATAAAGGTTGTCTGGAAGATATCGCTATCAGCGATAAGACCGCCGTTGTAACCATAAAATTAGCAGTTTTGAAGGCCCGTCATGTTTCATTTTTTGTGTACAATAAAGTTTTATTCTATTCTAATCTAATTGAAATAAACATTTTTTTATATGTTTCCGAATTTTTGGTCCCAGCACAAGCTGGATTCCTTATCAAGTTTTGTGTGTTATAATAATTTACGCAATACAATCCCCAACCGGGTCATAAAAGCCCAAACTCAAGGTTAGTCAAAGGACGGTAGGTAAGTTAGTGAGGTTAGGTGGAGCGTATAGGGTTTTAAGTTCAGCAACCGAATATGCAATACCAAAAATTAGTAAAGATCCATTTGTGACTGGCCGGAGATTGCCACGCATAGGGAGAAGTGGAAAGCTTTAGTGTAGATCTTTGACCAGCAGAGAGATGCAGTAAGTGGGTTGGAAAAAGTGTTTTTTTGGGTGCCCACCCACGCCCTTATATTTCTGAGCCTAACGTTACCTCTCCGATTTAGGTACCTATCACAATTTAATACACGAGTAGTGACTGTTTCCTATTTCTTCTTTGCAGTTAGGTAAAGATAAGATAAAGATTTATTTATTTCTCACCACAATTCATAATTACATTAAGTATTAGATTTCTTGTGATGGCTTTTATAATACTGTGGGAGACTGGTGCCTAAGATAGACTAAGTTAATATAGAGGTTTGGTTTTGCAAATAACAGCCAGGCACACCGCATCTCTTCTGTCGTCAATGCTATCGGTTCGAACCGCAGTCGCATAGCTTGGGGAACGGAAAATTAGGATCGCCTCAGTCGGGCAGCCAGGGGAAGCGCATCTGGCAGTCACTTCGTTTCCCATGATAGTCTTCATGACTTACGGTCCGATAGATTGATTTATCATAATTTTCGTGGTGCTTCTCCAGACACTCCTCAGACAGGGGACTCATCGCCAGTATTGTGGCGTGCCCTGCACGGGGTTGCGACAGTAGATCTCCCCATGTCGCCATAACACTGCATGAGGTTTCGCAGGAACACCGTCCAATGAAACGGTTTGTGTATGAGTAAGCTGGGTAGCAAACTCAAGTTAGTCGTAAACGAACCCTAGAACGGATGGACCGCGTATAGGCAAACGTAGACTGACGAACTTAAATGTTTCTAAAATCTCTAAAATGGACAGCATGGTGGCAGGCGCAGTGGCTGAGCGAAATACTGCTGCGCTACGTGTCGCGGCTTTGATTCCCACGGGAACACCCAAATACTCCGAAATATTTTATTCCGAATTTCAGTGATCCGAGTGCCAAAAGTCCGAATTTCATGATACATCGTCATTTTTAATAATAGTCTTTTATTAAAAATGACGAAATTTATTTTACCGAAAGTCATAACTGCGATTTGTTAGTTTTCCGATTTTCATACTTCGAAAAATCAAATGCTCGAAGGGTTCTCGGTCCGAAAAACGACATTCCGATTTTCAATACTTCGAATAAACTAAAAGTCAACATGTTGTGCTACAAAATTTTGTGACAGAAACAAATCGGTGCAAAACCGACTTCACGCAGTCTTGTCTGCCCTACCCCTAGAGTGCGGTGGTGAGCGTTAAAACCATCTGCGACGATAAGCTCGCGTGGGGCCGCCCAAACCCCTCCGCGCCTACGCGGGCTTAAATTACACTCTAGGGGTAGGGCAGACAAGACTGCGTGAAGTCGGTTTTGCACCGATTTTGAGCCGTGACAGACATAATGCTTGCTGCATGTTGCATGCCTGCTTGCTTGCTGCATGTTGCATGCCTGCTTGCTTGCTGCTTGCCTGCTTACATGTTGCATGCTTGCTTGCAGGCTGCATGATTGCTTGCATGCTGCAAATCCCCTGTATTATTGATGAATCACTTCGGTTAGATTAGGTTAGAATTGTGACTAGGGAAACAAAATGTTTTTATGCGAAACTAAACATTATAATTCACAAGTAAACAATCATAGTTTTTAATGAGAACCAACACACTGTAAAAAATATACTTCATCATATAGGTTTTTTCTTTAAAATTATTTTAATTTTCTTTTCTTCTTTCGCTATATACTTTCTTCGTTTCGGTTTTGTTGGCTCACTGTTCATTATTGTTTCTATTTCACTTAAATTTATTTAACTTTCTTTAATGAATTCGTTGACAACTAAGATATTGTTATGGTCTATTGTTATGATAATGTACAATAATGTTGTACAGTATATAGCAAGCAGCAGTGTATACAAGCAGTATGATACCTAATTAATTTCTTTATAGGATATATACTTCTACTACTATTACAAGGATAATAACTGTAAACAATCTATGCAATTATGAGTAGGAAAACGCATCTGTCATTAGTTTTTTAATTCTACCTCCTCATACTAAACATAATATTATACTTCTCTCTGACGAGCAATTATGTGTTTATTTGTCTTGCTATTCAGTTTTACAAAGCGTTTTTATTTCGAAATTGTATAAATCGGTATTTTAATAATCGGAATTCGTATTTTTGATGTTTCGAATTATCATTAAGTCAGACCTTTTGTTATTCGGTCTATTGAAACTCGGTATTTTGAGAATAGTAATTATAAACGTTAGGAATATTGAAATTAAGAAATTATATTAGGTCTTTACCTATGAAATTGCCGTTTTGTTTGAAAAAAGTTAAAGTATTTTTTTTTTCGAACTTATTTATTTCTTTTATTCAAAGTAATCACCCCTGCAATCAATGCATCTTTGCCAACGCTGTGGCAGTTTATGGATGCCCTTCTTGAAAAAATCAGCTGGACGGGAGACAACAAACTCTTCAAAGGCGTTTTGTACTGCCTCTCGGGAATTGAATTTTTTTCCCGCTAAAAAGTTGTCCAAATTTTGGAAAAAGTAATAGTCGGAAGGCGCAAGATCTGGTGAGTATGGCGGATGAGGGAGAGCTTCCAAACCCAACTCATGCAGCTTAGAGACGGTCTGTTGTGCAGTATGGGGCCGCGCGTTGTCGTGAAGTAGCAGTGGAGACGACCGATTGACCAAAGCTGGTTGCAGACGTGCGAGTTTCGCCATCATTGTGGTCAGTTCTTCAATGTACACATCTGCAGTAATGCTCTCGCCGTTTTGTAAAAAGCTATGATGAATCACACCAGCACTAGACCACCAAACTGTGACCATCACCTTTCTAGGGGTCATTTTTCGTTTTGCACATTGCTTTGGTACCGAACCAGGATCTAACCAACTTGCTGAGCGCTTTCGATTGTCAAAAAGAATCCATTTTTCGTCGCACGTAACAATTCGGTTCAAAATTCCTTCATTTCTGTGCCTGTTAAGCAGCGCAAGGCAAGTCTCGACGCGTACGTTGCGCTGGCGATCGTTAAGTTCGTGGGGCACCCATCTATCAAGCTTTTTTATCTTGCCAATCTGTCGCAAATGGACCAATATTGTTTTAATGCTAACATCAAAAGCTGCTGCCAGCTCAGCTGTAGATTGAGTTTCATCAGCTTCAACAATCACCTTTAATTCATCATTGTTGACCAAAGTTTCCGGACGACCACGAGGTTCATTTTTCAAGTCAAAATTCCCAGAACGGAACCGAGCAAACCAATAACGGGTTGTGCGTTCGTTTGTACAGTTCTCTCCGTAAACGTCGTTGATGTTACGGGTCGTTTGTGCCGCGTTGGTGCCACGACGGAACTCATATTCCATAATTACACGAAATTTCAAAGTATCCATTATGAGGAAAAATGTTGAAATGTAATGAAAATACAACGCTAATCAATAAACAAAAGACTGATTTTGTAAATAGAATGTCATATTTTTAAAACAAAATTAATTTGAATTTAGAACTCATAGCCAATCAAAACTTTTTTTTGTTTGAAAAAGTCTGTACTGCAATACGGCAATTTCATAGGTAAAGACCTATTATAATGATAAGTCAGAGTTGTTATATTAGGAATTTTGAACCATTCGGAATTATGACAATCGGTATTTTGAAATTCGGCCTTGTGACTATCGGAATACTGTTTTTCGTATTTATGTAGTGTACCCGTGACTTTAAATGTTTGTGAACGCACGAACGGTACAAGAGAAATTCCAAGGGTGGGGAAACGTTATATAAACAGTTAAAAATAAAGCTAATGTTTTTAACTTAACTTGCTTCCCAGGACAAGAGGTTGAAGAAAACTTGACAGTCTATCAGCGATAACAATGGTGGGAAAGTCAAAAATGAATTGGATTGACAAACATTTTTGAACAGCTTATGTTTGTATGGAATGTCGTTGTAGAAATACTTAATGTTTTAGAAGGAAGGGATTGCCTTTCGTCCAGGGATCCATTGAGTGCCATTTCTCCATCAAGGATCAAAAATCATTTCATCATCATGTGCCTAGCTTTTCCAAACTATGTTTAGGCCGACTTTTGGTCTAACCAAATGCAGCTTAATTTGAGTATTTTACATGGAGCGACTTCTTATCTGGGCTCCACAACTCGTTTAAAACTGGGTAATACGATCTCCCTTTTTAAGACTGATTGTCAGACTTTTGGACCACTGACTACCTGTAGAGACAGACAAAGTTCTACAACACAGCCGGGACCAACGGCTTAACATGCTTTCCGAGGCACGGAGGAAACTCGGTATGTAATGGTTGGTCACCAATCCACGGACCACCTTCGGCAATCGCGGCTTAACCTAAGGATCGATCGGAGTGGCTGCCGCTCCGAGCACCTCGGATAAAAAAATACATTTATTTGCATGAAATATAGAAGATTTTGTCAGTTGGGCAAGCACATTAAATTATAGTATGCTCCACCGTCATAATTTATGGGTTGTATAAACAAACCAAAATGTTAAACGACTTCTGTTGCTGGCCATACTCATCATCATCATCATCATTTCAGCCGAAAAGACGTCCACTGCTGGACATAGGCCTCCCCCAAGTTTCGCCACATTGACATAACAGGGGGGGTTTTGCCATAATCGCCACGCTTGGCAGGCGGGTTGGCGATCGCAGTACGGTTGTCACAAAAGCACAGAAAACGCTGCTGCCCATTCTCTGGCAAGTCCCTTAGTCGCCTCTTACGACACCCACGGGAAGATATGGGATGGTGCTATTCTTTACGTCCGACACCATACAGAGCATACTATCTACTGGCCATACTATTACAACATATTTTTATGTTTAAATAAATGCAAATTGACGACGAATTGACGATTGAATTGATTGACGGCACGGTTGGCGCAGTGATTGAACGATTGACCACTGCGCTGCATGTCGCGGGTTCGATCCTCGCACGGAACAAATATTTGTATGGCCTACATATAGTTGTTCCGGATCTGGCTGTTTGTGTATGTGAGTTTAAATGTTTGTAAACGCACCCACGATACAGGAGAAATTCCTACTGTGGGGCAATGTTTATACAAATAAAAAAAAAATTAAATTTACCGATTAAGAATTAAAGAATTTTGATTTGTAATCCTAAAAAAAAAACACGAAAAAAAAGTCCCGATTGTTATAGCTTGCGTCATCAGTGGGTCCAGTCCTAATGAGTAACATAACAATTAAGATTAGATCGACATTAGTTCATCAACAAAACAGTACTAGGATACAGTAATTTCAAAATGTTTTTGTTTTTAACTTTACTATAACATTACAACTTCAATCTGAGCCTTCACATCGCATGAGCCTTGATTTGATATTATTTTATTTTTCTCTTTGATTAAATTAAGTACGTATATATCCTATATTTGTACCTTATTTTATCAACTTCCCTCCAAACTCCACATAACCAGTTTAGAGAAAGTTCATACCACTAACATGCAGATAGCTCGTGGCTTAATAATAACAGCCGCACAGGTCGATCTTTAAGGTTAAGCCGTGCCGAGGTTGGTCCGTGGATGGGTGACCATAATTACATACCGAGTTTCCTCCGTGCCTCGGAAACCACACTAAGCCATTGGTCCCGGCTGTCCGTTGTAGATCTTTGACCCTCATTATAGGCAGTCATTGGCCCGAAAGACTGACAACCAGTCTTACCAAGAAGTACTGTATTACTCAGTATAACTGGGTTATGGAGGTCAGATAGGCAGCTCCATGTAAAATACTGGTTTGGAACTGCAGCTGGTTACACTGGAAGCCGACCAGAACATACTTGGGAAAAGACAGACCTTTAGCACAAGCGGGTTTTTCTAATTTTTTCTTGTATCTTTGCGACTTGCAAAATGAGGTAAGAATATATCCTATATTCGTAATTTATTTCATCAACTTACGAAACTCCACATAACCAGTATAGGAACTCCATGTTAGTGGTATGAATTTTCAGTTCATCCATTTTCCTCATCGCCAGCACTCAGATTCTCAGGTCAGTTTTCGAAAACATGAGTACTGTGTGCTATATTTATTTATATGGATGCTACGTGCCTAGAAAAATACCGTGCACATTAATTTGTCTAATTTGTGAGGAAATTTATATTTCAAAAATATCTCAAGGGGCGAGTTTTCAGTTGTTCAGCTACAGTTTTATCTAATAATTTATCGAAAGATAGTCTTTTTGGATAATAATTGTTTATCGGCTGATATTGGTTCAGTAATCCTGATAAACTTTACAATAAAAATAATATAATATAGCTGATTATGTCTATCCGAAGTTACCGTCTTTGAATTCACTTTGTGTGGTTTAACTGTCCAGCAGGTACGTATTGGCTAGAATTTTGTGAAAATGATTGTGATGCCGAACAAATGAACTATTTAATTACTTCTTAGTCCTACTTCTGATACCAATTAAAACAATAAACACATACGTAGCAAAAGAAAATTAAATAATTCAATACAAATTAAATGAAGGGCCACGTAAGATAACCGAAATGGAGGTGGCGCAACATTCATTTCATTGTATTGTAAATGTATCATTCATTTAAATTATTTGTTTGAATATTTTATATACTTAAATATAAACCAATAAACAAAAAAAAAAAAAAAACAAATCCTTCAAGAAATATTATTAGAATTCTTTCATCTTTTTTTCTTTTGCGTGATACCGATTTATTGAGACATTAGAAGTTAAATGTTACATAACTAAGCTTGTTCTTCAAATTTTATATAAAAAAAACAAACCTGAGCTTTTCTATTAAGAGACAACTTGTTTTTTGACATTGAGCGAAATCGCTATGCATTAATCGCCAGACACAGGACTTTGACAGATAGTGTACTGTAGTATTGGTCAGAGTCCGAGCTAGTCCGTGATTTTTCCGTACAACAAGTTTGACGGAGCCTTAATTTCTAATAACCAATTTTTACAATTTCAGCACCATGCGATTCATCAGCGCCATTCTCCTGGCGCTAGTCGCCGTCATTACGGCTGACATTCCCCTGCCATTGGATGTTGAAGACGTACAGACCACTAACACTGCTGCTGATCTTGCTCACCGACTCCCCACTGATCTGGACCCAATTCACTATGATATAGAAGTCACACCTTACTTCGCAGCTAGTGGTACCAATGAAGCTTTCACTTTTGACGGTGTTGTCAGAATTACTTTTAAGGTAATTAATCAATATAGTGATTACAAAAACTGTAGTAAATAAAAAACTAAAACACAACTAGTTAAAATCGCGCCCTGAAAAGTACGATACAAAGAGTAAAAATAAGTTTATTATAAAAACGAATATCATATAAATCTAATTAGGTTTCGTTAGAAATGAGCTAATGAAGGTAATTAAGGCCTTTAATTCCATACCCAACACGACACCTGCTGGTTTACCATGACCTCTTAAAGCAGTATTGTTTTACTCTTATTCCAGTGTGGGAAAGAGATGAAGCTATACAGGATTGCTAGCGCCATCTCTTTACCACACTGGAAAAGGAGTAAAACAATAATTATTTAAGACGTCATGGTAAGCCACCAATAAAACAATTTTTTGACTTTATGACATGAGGTTAGAGGGCGGCCATATTGAATTTAGTGTGTCGTCACATAGCCCTTGCCCAGCGGACAATCAAGACGTTTTTAACCATGTCATTATTCAATTGATTTTAGGTAGTATAGAAAATAGTTACGCGGGAATAGATGAACATATATACATATTATTAAAAGCTTTTATTTAACTTGCAATGTATGTATGTATGTATGTTTGTTACGGTGAAATCTTGGAATATAAATTAGCACCACTTCCCGATGACCGATTGAGCTGAAATTTTGCACACACCTTTGGTTCTGAAGACAATACATGCTTAAGACAGACATAACTTAATCCTGCAGCCAGGATTGTCTCCTCACAAGAGAACTCCTCAGCGGCTAATAGTGTGGACATGAAACTTTGCATAAGAGTTCATATTTGATGCATAATCACAATTTTTATCATGAACTCAACCTGCAGTGAGGATCGTCTTGTCACGAGGGAACTCCTCAACGGCTAATAGCGTGGACACGAAACTTTGCATACGAGTTCATATTTGATGCATAATCACGATTTGTATCATGAACTCAACCTGCAGTGAGGATCGTCTTTTCACGAGGGCACTCCTCAACGGTTCATAGCGTGGGCACGAAACTTTGCATACGAGTTCATATTTGATGGGTAATCACGATTTGTATCATGAACTCAACCTGCAGCCAGGATCGTCTTCTCACGAGGGAACTCCTCAACGGCTAATAGCGTGGACACGAAACTTTGCATACGAGTTCATATTTTTTTTTTTTAACAGTTAATTGATTTTATTTATTTCTCTACACATTTCTTTTATCTTACACTGAATTTTACCATTATTGCAATTTGAACATTCTGTCTCTATAAACAAGTTCTCCACTTCTGATCTTCGCTTCACGGGTCGATCTGTGTTTCCAGAGGACATATCCATAAGAAAACATGGGGATTATAATAGCGCAGATCCCAAACAAGCTAGTTCTTGTGTTAGCACGGAAGTGCTCCAGACCAGTAACTTTCATTGACAGAAACTTCTGTAGAGCTGGATCGAAGACATATCCAGCTTCAGTGGCATGTTTAAAGGGGTTGGATTTCTGTTTTAATAACTCCTTCCTGAGCCCAGATCGCCTTTCGGCTTGCTGCTTGATAAGGTTGAACTCGGCATCAGATACGCCGTAGGGGTTCGTCATTTTTGAGACCAATTATTACGAAAATTACAGTGTTTGGTTGACTTATCTTTTGGATTTAGTCAGTAAAAGGATATTTGATGGATAGTCACGATTTGTATCATGAACTCAACCTGCAGCCAGGATCGTCTTCTCGCGAGGGAACTCCTCAACGGCTAATAGCGTGGACGCGAAACTTTGCATACGGGTTCATATTTGATGGATAATCACGATTTGTATCTTGCACGCATGCTTCAGCCAGGATCGTCTCCTCACGATGGAACTCCTCAACGGTTAATAGCATGGATATGAATAAAGTGTTGAGATTGAGATAATAATGTGTTCAGAAACGATTACGGCAAAACTAAAAATGTTAAAATAAAATTATAAGTAAAAAAACCTTTTTAAAAAAAGCTTTTATTTAAATGCTCTAAAAAGGAGAAAAATAAAATTTTCTTTTCATTTTGATAACTTTCAACTTATAACCTCATCATACACAATTTATATCATCATAAAAGCTTGTCGCGAGGTTTACTTGTATAAATAAACTAGTCCCTATTTAATTGAGTAACAATCTACCAAGTATAAGTTTTTTTTTTAATTTCAGTTTAATTAAATACATAAAGGTACTTACGCAAACCTCGCGACAAGCTTTTATGATGATATAAATTGTGTATAATGAGGTTATAAGTTGAAAGTTAACAAAATGAAAAGAAAATTTTATTTTTCTCCTTTTTAGAGCATTTAAATAAAAGCTTTTTTTAAAAAGGTTTTTTTCTTATATTTTTTTTTTATTTTATCTTTTTTAATTATCAAATTGTAGTAACAGAACTGCGGACATGGAACAAAAATAATAATTTTGTATTATTTATTTCTCAGGTGAAAACAGCTAACTTGAATTCGTTCGTCATACACGAAAGAGTTAGAACAATTAGAGACGTTACTTTGACGACTGTAGCTGGCGTAAATGTGCCACTAAGTACACCTAAATTCGAACGTCAAACTGCATATCAATTCCTGAGAGTGAATTTGGCCGCTGGACAAATCTTGGCCAATGAGGCTGATTATATACTGACCGTGGACTATGTCGGCAACATCAATGAAACGCCTCTGCAAAGAGGTGTATTCAGAGGAAACTACAGGGACGCGTCCGGCACACTGCGGTAAGAACTTTTTGTTTTTTAACCCCCGACCAAAAAAGAGGGGAGTTATTTTGAAGTGTCTATCAGTATCTGTCTAAGGCATCGTATCTCCTGAACGGATGAAGCGATTAAGATAAAGTTTTTTTGGGCTATCAATAAGAATAACAAACAAAAAGCGTGACTAAATTAAGAATAATTTATATTTTTTAAATAAACGTTAACTTGAATTCGACATGAATGACGATGCTGAACTAAAATCAGTAAAAAAAAAACCTAAATTTTAAGAAATGTTATCGAAGCTGTATAATGTTTTTATATTTCATTTTATTTTTTAGTTAGCCTGATATTTCCCACTCCTGGGCAAAGGCCTCCCCCCATTCCTTCAACTTTTCTGTTTTTGCCTCTTCTCGCCAATTAACAAGAAAGCCATCCAAGGCGTCCCGTCATCTTCTTCTTGGTCTGCCGCGACCCCATCTAGCTGTCTCAGGGCTCCAGTTTTGTGAAATGTGGCCCACAGATTTACCGAATTTGTATATTTAATGTTTTTATTTTTACAGCTGGTATTTGGCTACTCACCTGCAGCCTACTAACTCAAGACAGGCATTCCCCAGTTTCGATGAGCCTGGCTACAAATCCACCTTCAGAATCACCATCAACAGACCATCGACCTTCTCTGAAAGTTTCTCCAACATGCCCTTGGAATCAAGCAATGCGTAAGTTTATTTTTTATTAGGTACTTTTGTTAAAACATGATTTACAAATTAAGGTATACTGTGTAGGAGCTCGTAGCTAAATAATAACAGCCGCTCGCGGTTTTCATTTCGAGCTTGCTTGCAAAAGTCAAAGGACGCTGAAAAAGAGGAATAAGTTTCACACAAGCCTAAATAAAAGCTTGGCTTCCCTTTATAACCCACTACTATTCATGATCATAGGATTTTTGAATAGTCTGCTTGGGCCTAGGGGCCATCAATACATTGTAGGCACGCCACTCATCATCAGCCTATAATGTTACCACAGCTGGGACACTGACAGGCCTCCTCTCTGTGGGAGGGAGGGGCTGTAATCCACCACGCGGGCCCAGTGCGGGTTGGTAGATATCACATGTTTTCGATTTTTTAGTGCACGCCACTGGCTGCGGAAAATAGGTACCTAGCTAGCCTAGCAAACCAACAATTATTTTCTTCATCACATGAGAAATTTATTTTCATAATATCCACTGTTTCCAATATTGGTTCTGAGTTGATAGTGATCAATAGATCAATAAGTCGAAAAAAAAGAACCGCACTTGAGACTTTCCGAACACCAGATAAACATTTAATATAATTAAAAGATAACAAAAGTGGTAAACAATTTAGTAGATAAATCGATAAGAATAATTTACGGTTACGAGAGTATGGGTCTCGCTTTTAGCTTTTCTTTATTTTGTTTGAGCATGCCTCAGTTATAATTGGGTGTGTAATGTATGCCATAATAACAAATAATATATTATCACTTGAAATAACGTTCACATGATATAATTTTCATATCCTATAAAAACAAATAACCTAATTTCATGTGATATAGTATTACATTTCGTATAAACTTCTTTTGCTTTAAAAACATTTAGTATAACGTTCATTTAATCTAATTTTCATTTGACCTAATTTTCATATTTACTCATTTTCTGCCCAAATTATAGATATATATAGTATATTATAGATATATTATAGTAAATAACAGAAAACATCATACTGTTATAACCTCATCTAACCAAAATGATTCACCAACAATAGAAGGGATCTGGCGCTCGGCGGCCGTTGCCGCGGCACGCTCGCGTCGCTCGCTTGCCTTAGCGGGCTAAAGGTCATGGTTCTAACCTAACCTAACCCAGATGGTTCACCCATAATAGGGGGGATCTGGCGCAGGAATGTATGAGGAATAATATACGAACTAAATACTATACTAACTGAATATTAGTTCAAATGTGCGTTATAGAATTTTTTTATTTCACCGTATAAATTCAGGTAAACTCATATTATATCAATAATTCATTATATCATTTCATCGTTATACTAATAAAAAATTATATCAAATGAAAATATGTCAAATGATCATTAGAACTTTTGTTATTATATCAAAAGGTACAAACGCGTTATAATTACTCAGAGAGAATTACTAGAACACAATGTTTTTCACAAGGGTCACAAAAATCCCTTAATTACTTAATCAGGTTCCAAATAAATGTTAGTGTTAAAATAATTTTAAACGGTATAAAAAAAATGTTGACCAACGTACAGTTTTTCAATTCTCAATTCTTTATTACGTACCATAATGTATATACATAGATGGAAGAGAAATAATTATATAAGTCACAATTATGCACCCTGTCGGGCACAGCAAGAACACTGGGTGCTTAACCTCACTGTCCTTTCGCGTGTTACAGTAAAACCCCGCGTGAAACCCTTCGGGGGCCCCTTGATTACGCCATTGCGTGAGTCATCCGATATCGTAAAGATAAACACTTATAACTCGAGTTATATTAGCTCTAATCTTAAACGGTAAACAGTGTCGGGTTCGTGATGAACGGGGCCATTTATTAATAATAACCAACTCTTTTAGAACTACTTGAGAATTATACATATCCCATAGATATGAGAGAGGTCGCAGCAAATACGTCTGTTTTCGTTGCTTATTTTTGTTTGGTAAAACTACTCATTCAATTTACACGAAAATTTATATCTAACATCACAAATATACAAGTAATCTAATGACAGTGTTTTTTAGGAGTCCTACATACATTATTCTTATAAGATCCTAACTCAAACTTCTTGTTAGAATCGGCCATTTTAGAATTCCGCTGTTCAAAGCATGAAATATCAATAAATATGAATAGATATGCCTCGAATACATGAAATAATGAATTATCACTATTTTTTCTTTGCTACTATTGTTTCCAAGACCATTTTACATGGTTCAAGAGATAAATATTTTTTTTTATTTCGACTAACAAACTTCACAACAAAGGATTTTTTGTTGGCTCAAATCATATTTTTTTTGTTATTTTTTCAAGCAAATGACTATCTAAAAAGTTGCATTATACACTTATAACATACTATACATTTACTTACCAAAGTTTTACAACGTATATCTCACAAAAACAACACTTTTCCGAACATAATAACACGGGTTGCCATTGCGTTTGACATTCGACATAGACGAGTTTCTATATTTTTTTTAATAATGTTGTGCCGTTTAGTATTACTAACGATTAATTTTGTTTGAATCGACTACTAGTTGACCATAGAGGTAAATTTTGACAGAACGATTTAGAAATTTACTTTTTTTTTTTATATTCGTCCGTCCGTTCCATAAATGGAACGGCTGGGACCTAGTGTGATATATTATATTTTTAGTTACCTTATTAATAAGTTATACTGTTTTAATATTACTAAATAGAATGTAAGAATAACTGTGACAAGTACATACTTAGATGCAGAAATAAAAATGGCTATTATTATTTTAGTGTCGATGGTCGCGTAAGGGAGGTCTTCAGGGTAACCCCTAGAATGTCAGCCTACTTGGTCACTTTCCACGTCCACGAAGGTTTCACCGTGATTGCCCAGAACAACGATGCACAGAGGCCCTACAGAATCCTGGCAAGACCGAACGCTGCGGATCAAGGAGCTTACGCTTTAGAAGTTGGGCCTCCCCTAACTAGGTGGCTTGGTGACTACTTCGGAATCGATTACTACAGTATGCAACCAGTAATGAAGAACGATCAGATAGCGTCACCTTACTGGGCTTCAGGAGCTACCGAAAACTGGGGATTAGTGACATACAGGTATTTTTTTAGTCTTAGTTTTTTAACACAATATTTTTTCAGTGAGTTTTTTGGTTGTGTCACTAGATGGCGCTGTAACAAGTTTTAATGAAGCAAACGTCAAATCAGAGCTTTTTAATTGACTTAAAAAAGGAGGTGGTTTTTCACAACTTGAAGTCGGTTATATTTTTTTACACAAATGTTTTTTTTTCTATTTAGCTTAGCTTGTTACAAGTACTTCAAAGTTAATTTTTTGATTGATTTTAGGGAGCTTCGTCTCTTGTACCAAGAGGGTGAAACCAATGCTGTGGACAAGTTGTCTATTGGTACGATAACTGCTCATGAGCTCGCTCATAAGTGGTTCGGTAACCTGATCACCTGTCAATGGTGGGAAAACGTCTGGATCAACGAGGGTTTCGCTAGCTACTTCGAATATTTCGCTATGGATGGTGTAAGCATAATTATATTATAGCATACAGGACATCTAATCGCTACGACACGTATAATATGAGAGTATTTTGAATTAAAAGGACACACAAAGAATTTTATGAAATCGACCGTTTTAGCCAGGAATCATGCTCGCCACGAATATGAAAGCCCATATTTTTTTTGGGTACATCGATGATATTTGAATTATTTTTTAATTAATATTTTTTCAGTTTTATTGTCTACTCTTTGACTAAAAAATTATTGTTTCTTCCTAGGTGTACAGAGACTTGGAGTTGGCAGAACAGTTCAATATTATGTACGTTCAGAGTGCATTGTCTGCTGACTCTGGAGCTTCCACCAGAGCTCTTCAGCACGCTGTCAACACTCCCGCACAAGTCACTTCTCACTTCAGTGGTATCAGCTACTCTAAGGGAGCTTCACTACTTCTCATGCTGAAGCATTTAGTCACTGAAAATACTTTTAAGAAGGCTTTGAACTACTTCTTGATAGACAGGTAATTTATTTTCTTAATCTATTTATTTTACTGTAGACTCATAAACGAGTATAATAAATTCATTAATTAACACTGAAATATTTTGTTCTAAGATAAAATTATTTGTTTAAAAAAAAAAATATATAATAATTTCAAAACAATGTAATCGTTCGTTGTTTTAAGTTAAGCAGAGAATCATAACTCTTACGACCTAAAAGTAAATTGAACGCAAATTGAGTTTTAATAAAAATTGTATTACCATTAACAGTTATAAAACGAAGAATTTACTATGTTTGAATTTGCTAAAAGAATTGTACAAATGCAAATTACTAACAATTCTTAAAATTAGTAAAAAATAAAAAAAAATAACTAAATGTTTTTTATTTAATATTATTTTAGATAGAAATATTTAAAAATGTAATAAATTTGTGATGATTTAATTAGAGAAAATTACTATTTTCAGGTCTAACGAGCACGCGATCCCAGATGACCTCTACAGAAGCTTTAGCAGAGCAGTTGTAGAAGATGGAATTACTTACCAAAATTTTGATATTACCTCTTTCATGAGATACTGGGTTGATGAGCAAGGCTACCCAGTCCTAAAAGTGACCGTCAATTCACAAACCGGCCGCATTGACCTGGAACAGGTAATTATATTCTTCAGGCCTATGTATAAAGATTTTATATATCGTAATAATAAGCTAGGTATGGCCATGAGATGCGGAGGAATGAGAAAATGAATGAATGAGGAATCTTTTGAAGAAACTTTTGAGTATGAATGTGGATGTGTAGAGTATAATAGTAGAGGAAGATCAAAAAATAATAAATTAACTGAGTAAAGGATGACAATTATGGCAAGAAAGGAGGTGTCTGATGCGATGAAAAGTAATAAGAAGCATTTAAGAAGAAGATATGATGCGCTGACATCAAATAAATTGGGATAAGGGCAAGAGAATGATGACGATTATACTGAATTTAATTTTTGAAAAGAATTGGGTTATTAAAACTAACAAAGATTTTCGTAACATTGTTGTTATTTGCGATTTTTCCCCCGTACCTACTTCTCTTCTCTATTAGTCGTCATCTCGTGAGTCCTATTGGCCATACATAAATCCAGTTATCCTGCTAAATACACTATTTTTGACCAGGGGTTCGCTGATCGGAAAAGGTTCCCACGTGAACGTTGCACATATGGATGATGTAGCTTTTCATCAATAGTTCCGAAGATTATCCACTACATCCAAAATAACTTCATTATTATTAGTATAATTACTCGTAATAGACCCTCGTTTACTTCCAAGCCTGATTACTTCATGTTCTTCCACCATCAGAACCGGTTCTTCGTGAGCGGAGCCGCGCCGACCACGCAAGCTTGGCCCCTACCCCTGACCTACACTACTGCAAGCAACCCCAACTTCGAAAACCTGGTGCCTGCCAAAGTGATGACCGCGAGGACTGATTTCATTGAAAACGCAGCCGGAACTGGATGGGTCATATTCAATATTCAACAGAAAGGTGTGTTTATGAGTTCTTTTTTGGTAATACGGAATTACTTGTATTGATTATTGTTGGTATAGTGGGAACAAGCACTAATGATGGTGACATTTTCTAATGCTAGGTCTTTGTGACAACCGTACCAAGACAAAGATCCAAAAGTTCGCTATCTCCAAACTTACAATAGTCGTTGGCTAGTGTGTTGCTACTATGTTAACGAATAAACCAAGTTAATTCTTTCTTTCTTTATGTTGTGGTTAGTGCCTTACTTGGTGTCAGATGTTTTTTGCCACCCATGGGCCTCAAATCAAATTAAATGAAATTAAAATCATTTATTTCAAGTAGTCCAGTAACAGGCACTTTTGAATAGTCAAACAATAAAAATGAAGCTACAGTCCCAGTCACAAGATATAATAACTGTGAAAGTACTGTAGTTGCCCATTCCAAAGCATAGATCTCTATGGAGAAGAAAGGGCAAGAAACTCCATGGATCCTGGTCCTGATCCTCAATGGTCTCTGACTTGGCTTTACATTTTGTCAAGAAATATCTCTCAGGCATGCTGGTTTCCTTCACCGAAGCAAGTGATAATTAAATATAGTACGCACATTAATCCCAAAAATCAGAGGTGCATGTCTTGGGTTTGAACTTGAGACCTATGACTTGGCAGTACGACAGTCACCCCACTATCACTGCTATATACGTACAACTACTTGGCGTCATAATAAGGTCAGATATTAACTCATGCTTATTTTTATAGGTATCTACCGTGTCAACTACGACGAGAACAACTGGCGGCTGATCGCGACTGCTCTTAACACAAACCATAACGCCATCCATCGCTTGAACAGGGCTCAGGTATGAAAAGGCATTATTTATTTGCTATTTCATTCGCTGAAGTTGGTTAAAATTTCAGGAGTCTGAAAACAGCAGGAACAGCAAAAACTAAAGTTATACTTTTGTGAAAGTTTCCATTTGGCTTTGCACGTAATTATTCCGAGCCAACCCCAACATAATTCAGCGTGTGTAGATTCAATTCCGAAAATGATGTCCATTTATTGCTTCGGTTCGGTTTTGTTAGTAACAATAACAATAAAGTCGAAACTTCGTAAAGTCCTGAAACTAGTCAATCAGCTTCTTTATTTTTCGAATGTGAATTTTATTGTAAGTAAACAGATCATAATTTTGTTTGTAGATCGTTGACGATGTCTTCGCGCTTATGCGTGCTAACCAGCTGTCGTATAATCTGGGATTCAGTGTCCTTGAATTCTTGAAGAAGGACACAAGCTACTACTCCTGGTACCCAGCCATTTCTGGCTTCAACTGGCTGAGGAACAGATTCCAGCATCTTCCTGAACAATTGGCTGCTTTTGACGTAAGTAGACTACAGAAGAATGGTACTGTAGAGCACACGTCAGATGTAAAAAACCGGCCAAGTGCGAGTCGGACTCGCGCAGGAAGGGTTCCGTACCATTATTTATAAAAACAGGAAAAAAAAAACACTTTTTTGTATGCCCCACTTAAATATTTATTTTATTCTGTTTTTAGTATTTGTTGTTATAGCATCAACAGAAATACATAATTTGTAGAAATTTCAACTGGCTAACTATCACGGTTCATGAGATACAGCCTGGTGACAGACGGACAGACGGACGGACAGCGAACTCTCAGTAATAGGGTCCCGTTTGACCCTTTTGGTACGGAACCCTAAAAAAGGAGTGAAAGCTGAGCTCGCATTCTATTGAAACTGCGCACAACGCTACAGCGTTGTTCCGCAACGCTAGGTGTGCGTACCCACAAAAGTCGTTAACGTCGTGTACGTTTACGACTTTTGTGGGTACCTACGCACGATGACTAATCAAGCTATGCAAAACCAAATTAAGCGAACCTCTCATTGTACGGAAATTTTCATACAAAGCAAGGTCAGGTTGCATACATGTATAGCTTGATAAATTGCCAATATTTTGGCAATTGGCAAAGTGATTGATGAACATAATAAAGAATGTACTTTAAAAGTATTCGTTCTTCTCGTCTTTAATTTTGAGATTGTTTGATATTACATTATTTAAATCACCTGTAAACTGTACAGGTGCGCGTGTGTACACTTGTAAATAAACAAAATATGTATTTTTCTCTAGACGATTCTCTACGGCTACCTTGAGGCAGTCATCGCTGATCTTGGTTACGACGTGGTCCCCAACGAGCACCTCACTAGGACCCTGAACAGATTCTACGTGCTCTCCTTCGCTTGCAACATCGGACACAGGGGATGCGTTGACGATGCTGTTGCTAAGTTCCAAAATTTCTTTAACAACGCTAACACCCTTAGGTAAGAAGAATTTCTAAACTTTGTTACCGGGTAAATCGGGGTGATTAGAGTCGCAGGGGTGAATCCGAGACAAAACTTACATTTTTTATTCTTTCAACTGTCATACTTTCAACTATCACTCTTTCAACTTTTTTTCTTTAAACTTAGTTCTTTCAACTTTAATTCTTTCAACATTCTTTCTTTAAACTTTCATTCAAAGTTAAAACTCACTTCAAAGTATTGTCTCGATTCAAAAACGCAGGGAGCGTTTCTATTCACTCGGTTTTACGGTAACTTATTATCCTGCCCAATAAGAGATAGACAAAGTAAAAGTCAAAATTCTTTATTTGCAGTAAAAGTGGTAGAAACGATGGTAAAAAATAACAGTTAACATTATTCATAAAGCCAGCAATTTTTTATTAAACAACTAAAATCAAATTGAACTCTCATATTAGGCATTACTCAAAATGCCCAATGTCATATCGAATCCAAATAAAAAAAAACTAAAGATTTTTGCTCACAAAAAGACGATAAAACGTACACTGCAAAACCACATACGCGTACCTATTTATTGCGTGACTGGCTGCCATTTACAATGTGTAAATCGCTGTAATGATGATAAAGTGTAATCATGTAGAGAGTCCGTTGTTTTATTAACCCATTACTCTACTACATTAACGGCTTAATAGAACAAAGAGGAAATTGACCAGGCCCATAACGCACATCAATTTGTTGAATAAATTTTATAAATCTTGACGTAACTTAAACCCCGTACACACGGTGACATATCAAGCTAATCATTTCCAGTATAACATGACCTCGTTTATTTTTAATGGATTTCCCGTACAATGCGAAATCTGCACAAACTGGTTTTAATATTCTTAGCTTTGGAAACATAAGTTCTTTTAATGTTTTTTCATCCTCAAACAAACATTCATTGTCTAAAGCTGAGTGCTCAAACTTTTAGTATCGGCGATCTAACACAAAATATTTAGGCATCAGCACAATCGACAAATGGCTTTAATAATTTTTTCAAGCTTTTAGACCGAGCGTTTTTGACTATGCATTATCTATCAGTAATTAATTTAAGACTTTATTAAGTAGAAAAATTTATTGTTTTATGCTTTTTTTTCTAGCATCAACCCCAACTTGAGACGTCACGTATTCTGCGAGGGTCTCCGTGCCGGTGGGTATGCAGAATGGAACTTCCTGAGTGATCGTCGTTTTGCTTCCAATAATCAGGCTGATGAACTCGTTATGCTCAGAGCTTTAGGATGCACCACAAACGGCGCTGGTAGGCAGCAGTAAGTGTTTTGTAAATTATTTTGTTATACAGAAAGAAAAGGTAAAAAAAATAGGTTTACTGATGATGATATTAGTCATCATCATCATCATAATTTCAGCCGAAAGACGTCCACTGCTGGACATTGGCCTCCCCCAAGTGACGCCACATTGACCGGTCCCGTGCGCCTCGCATCCAGCGGATCCCCGCAACCTTCACCAGGTCATCGGTCCACCTAGTGGGAGGCCTTCCAACGCATCGCCTTCCGGTTTGCGGTCGCCATTCCAGAACTTTTCGGCCCCATCGGCCATCCGTTCTGCTAGCAATGTGCCCTGCCCACTGCCACTTATGTTTGGCAATTCTTCGGGCTACGTCGGTAACCTTGGTTCTCTTGCGGATGTCCTCATTTTTGATTCGATCACGCAACGAAACTCCGAGCATGATGTTAAAGAGACAGAATTTTAGCGAGAGATTTTTGACTTTAAAAGATCCAACGCATGCTGAAGAACTTGGTAGAGGTGTAAACAAGGTGTAAACAGATCCTTCACGAAGCCCGGCACCAAGCATTCTGTTCATCAAACTACGCAAAAAATATTGTTGGCAAAACGACTTTTTTTTGTGGTGAATGTTCCAGTAAAACTGAAATTATTTAAGAAAAATGTATACTGCATGTCGATTATTATTTACAATCATTTACGAAATAGTTTGCAAGACTTACCTCTGACAATGTTTAAAAAAATACTCTCCAAACTATTGCTTGTTAAAAGATATTATACCATTATGGACTATTTAGAAGACAAATCAATGGAATCTGATATTTGTAAGGTAGAATAATTGACGTCTCTGATTGTGAAGACATTTGCACGCCAGGGTATGACAGGATATGCAAAAAAAAAAATATATTAGAACACCTTATACAGCATATTCTAGCAAATAAATATTTTTGATTTGATTCGATTTGAGAAATCACGTTTTACGGTAAAACTCAATGTAACGCACTCAAGGCATTGTGCTTAAGCATGCATTGAATAGTAAGAGGATCATGGAGATATTTTAACTTAAACCTCAAAACTAATATTTTTTTTTAATTTGTGAAAATCTTTTACCCCCAATAGCTCCGTAACGAGAAGGTTCCCAGGTGTGGTACAGATAAAAAAAAACGCAATAACGTGGAGAACCAGTGACTTTCGGATTCGCTAAGGGTCTAGTTACATGCTTTATTATTGTCATTATAAATATCAATCGTCGCAGGTCTGCAAACTCAGGAAGATAGCCCTTCCACAGTTATTTTACCTCTGTCTTCTTTACATTACGATCACCGTGATCTTTATTTCGTTGTAAAAAGGTTGCTCTTTGGTCGCTACTGATAAGTCTGTCAAAAGTATTTGTTCTTTATCGTTTTGTCAATAAGGTTGTTTTTGGTTCTCTTTTTCAGCCATAAGACGTTAAATAAGAATACTTTTTAAACTGCTATTTTGGTCTTTATAGTTACATGCAATAACATTATTTTATATTTCACCAGGTACTTGGAGGGCATCTTGAATGACTTCGTCGTCAAGGCTCAAGATCGAGTGAACGCTTTCACTTTCTTCTACATGGGAGATCGTTCTAACGCTAGGAGAGCTCTGTCTTTCCTCAGGGAACGCGTTGATGACATACAAGATGCGTAAGGCTCTTTTATTTGTTTTAGCGAGATCATCATCTGACTATAAAAACTAAACCTACTTGTTTCAATCAGGATTAGAGTAGATTCCATTCAACGTTTTCGAAATAATTTATTGTTTCGTAATTTTGAGGTAATAGGATTTGTTCAATTTAAAAATACAACATGTTAAAAAAACCTCGTCTGATCACTGAGGGTATTATTGGGTATCGAGATTAGATTTGTAAAACAATTTAAAAAAATCTCCGATTAAAATTAAATCAAATGTACTACTAAAATGAGGAAGCTTACATGGCAACACAGGGGCACGGGCAGCCACACTGCGGTCGCTTCTTGGGGAGTAACGTCAAAACAAACAATTGACGATCGAACATACTAATGTTAGAATAATATATTCGTCTTGTTTCAATACTTAGTATGTATGTTCGATTTTAGAGAATTTTGGCACAAAAATTATGCATTTTAAAATTCATTAATACGTTTAATTTCATGAATGTTTTATGTTTCTTATTTTATATTTGGTATACCTTTATACCCCTTTCGAATCAGACAGGTTTTTTTATTTAAGCATATTGTAAACAATCACTACCAGGGTCCAAAGTCACCATCTGTTACTTACCGAGTTTACTCCGTGTCTCAAAAAGTATGTTAAGCAGTTGCTACCTGCGGTCATTTGTAAGTCTTTGACAGTTGTTACTACAGCAAGCGTAACATGACCACTGTACTGTGTAGAATCGATAAAATTACATATAGACAGTGACTATGTGTCATTATATCGATTTTTCCGCTCACATAACCCGTTTCTACAGTGGTCATGCTACTCGTGCAGGTAGAAAGCCGGAAAATCTGACAAAGACTGTTTGTCCCACTGTACCAAGGGGTAATCATACATAACTTCACCCCTGTAATCCCCAAAGGGAAAAACAAAACAATCGATAATCACGGAAGATATTCCGTAACTGATATCAGCATCTGCGTAGCCTTTTCCCAAACTATCTTGGGGTCGGCTTCCAGTCTAACCTGATGCAGCTGAGTACCAGTATTTTACATGAAGCGACTGCCTATCTGAACTCCACAACCCAGTATCTGCGTAATACGATACCCTTTGGTAAGACTGGATGTCAGAGTTTTGGCCTCTGTTTACTCGTAACGATTGCCAAAAATCAAAAAACTGATAGCCAGGACCAACGACTTAACGTGCTTTTCGAAGCACGGAGGTAACTCGGCAAGCACGGCTTAACCTTAAAGATCGACCTGTGCGGCTGTTATTATTTTAGCCACAAGGTCCTCGTAACTGATAGTATAAGTTTAATTATATTTAAGTCCCAAATATAAATATTTATTATTACATTTGCAGAGTCGTCCTGCCAGCGTGGTTTAACAACGTTCTTTCCAACATTGCCGGTTATTTAGACGCTGAAGGTTTAGCGGAAGTAAGTATATAAATAACATAATATAACATGATGCCTGTAATCCCCGAAGGATTAGGCAGAGGTGTACCTAATTTAGGACCCCCAACATTTCGCCGGTTATGGCTTTACGTCCCATGTAATAGGGGGCGAGCATATTGCCATCCAACTGACAAAGATCCAGACACCGGGGATGCTTCTGAAAAATTCCTAATGGTAAAACCCAACAAAAAATTGCCCAACCTGGGTCTCAAACCGACGGACTTTTCTCCGCGGCGGAGATAAAAATTACGCTCTGCGAATAAAAATGTCCGCCGCGGATTTATCGCGAACTCAACGCACACGGTGTGCAATCATCACCACAACTTTTTCTTTAAATTTCGGTCGTAACACTCTTTTTTTGACGTATCATTTAAAGAAGTTAAAAAAAGTCCGCGGACAAAAATCCGTCGTCTGCGCAGGCTATCATGCTTAGCAGTCGCGCTTGCGGCCATTAGACTTTAAAAACAAAAAAAAAATACCAAGCAGTCACTTAGATACACAAACCAGGTAGCTAAGTAATTTTTTTTTTAAATAAAAATGATTAATCAATTCGTGTACAGACGCCAGCAGGTCAAGCTACCCGAAACTGACAAATTTTCCTAATCAATCTTGAATCGTATTTTTTAACGATAAGATTGAAAATCTATTAAAGAAATTTGGCAGATTGTAGTAGCTTAGGTATCCTATATCAGCTCCAGTGCAATCTATAGCACTCTTATGTATGTATATCATTAATTAATTTATAATAAATACTAATAAGTCATATTTTCTATTTCTAGATGAGAACGTGGATTGAGGCCAATGAGCTGACTATTCCTGCTCTCAGTGGAGGTCTCAGTGCCATAGCGAGTGCTGAACAGTCCATGCAGTGGGGTACTAATAATGCTGACCAAATTATAGCGGCCGCTCAAAATCCGACAGGAACAACAGACCCCCCTACAACCACTTCTACCGAGCCCCCTACAACGACTTCTACAGAACCCCCTACGGAACCCTCTACAGAACCCTCTACAAGCACTACCCCAGAAGCAACTACTCCCGATCCTAACTCGGCAGTAATCTATATGCCAACAACCATGCTTCTGCTATGGACAGCGCTTGCTATGCTACTAAAATAATTAGCTTTGGCAATTAAAATGTAAGCATAACCAATCAAACTATGTAAAACCAAATTGAGATGGTCTTTTATTGTACGGGAATCTCTTGCAAAGCGAAGTCAGGTTATACTAGATATGTAAAGTTTGATGTGTCACCGAGCGTATAGTCAGAATCAAGTAACCCGAGGGCCTAGACAAAGAGGCATTCCATCAGTGATACCGAGATGGTTTAATACAAAATAATTGGGTTGCTATGCGGTCAGTTCAGACAGAAAAATCTGAACAATTTTCTGGCTGCATTAAAGACCGTATACCCATTGCTTAAAGTAGAAATTTGTATGAAAATCGATGCGGATGTCAAACGTCAAGCGTTGCCTCGCGCATGCTCGCTGCTCGGGAACAATGAAAAAAGTAATACGGTTTCATTTTGAATACAGTCAGTAGTTTACTCGCAGTTTTTCCGTTCCGTCTGAAATGCCCTATGTGCAACCGAAATGCTAATGCCAATCATGTTCGAAGTTGTTATAGAAATACGAAACGCTTTGAAGGCGATGGCCTCTGGGTCTGGGTGAAGGTTGCGGGGATCCGCTGGATGAGAGTTGCACGGGACTGGTCAATGTGGTGACACTTGGGGGAGGCCTATGTCTAGCAGTGGACGTCTTTCGGCTGAAATGATGATGATGATGATGAATTGATGCTATTTGTTACCTGTGCGAGTAGATTGGAAACCCATATGATGACGTGATTAGCTACTCGCCACGTTACACCAATAACACAAACATAAATCCATCTCCAAATGCAATACAAGGTTCCTATTTCCGAAATTCACTTCATTTGACAGTCAAATCCTACAATTGAAACAACAACCGTTTGTGCGTCGATGTCCACATTGACACACAAACGTTTACTACGTATACAGTACATCATTCTTATAGAATTTTTTCACCGGTTATAAAATAAATAAGCTGCTGTTCCATACAATTTGACATTGTTTGTAAGGGTAGTAGCCACGCACACTGAGACGTAGTATGTAGAGGGACGAATCACACGGGATGTGTACAGGAAATAAAATCACTTACGTGTCCGTTAATGATTGACAGTTTACTATGTAAAACATTGAAATATACAATACCTAAACTAAGTGAGATGTGGCGGGCGTATAAATAATAGCCTAGTCAGCGAATGTACATAAATAATCGGTGAATTAGCAACTGCTTGTGGCAGGTAAAAAACTAAAACAATTTATATCATGTGGCGATGCTCGTACATTGTTCGTATTAGACTTTTGCAGGAAACAGCAGTTTTTTTAGGGGCTTCAATGAATACGTGGTAATAATTTGTGCTTTAATGTCCCGCGCACCCTGTATATAACTGCTGTAAGAACGTCATTCCGTCGGCAATCGTTGTCTGAATCAGCTAGTAGACACAAACTATTTTACAATACTGTTATTAGAGAATAAGACATTTTTTGTACATAATATGATTAAAAAATAATAAAGTAAATATTTGCTTAAAAATTTGTTATCGTCTGGTTTGTTTTTTTTTTTCATGAACCGTTGTAATATTATTGCTAATAAGCTTAGATGACATTAACATAATGTCTACATTTTAACTGGTTGACCTTGACAACCCAGTTAGTACTGGCTAATACGATATCCCTTGGTAAGACTGGTTGTCAGAATTTCGGGCCACTGACTACCTGTAACGACTGTCAAAGATCTACAATTGACAGCCAGGACGGAAGTTCACACATCCATGGACCAACCTAGGCAAGTGCGGCTTAACCTCTAGATCGACCCGAGCAGCTGTTATTATTTAGCGACCTCACAGTTTTCCCAAACTATCTTGGCTTCCAGTCTAACCGGTTGCAGCTGAGTACTAGTATTTTACATAAAACAACTGCCTATCTGACCTCTACCAGTAACCGGGTAATATGATACCCCTTGGTAAGACTGGATGTCAGACTTTTGGCTTCTGATTTACTCGTAACGACTGTCAAAGATCTACAAATGACAGCCGGGACCAACGGCTTAACGTGCTTTCCGAGGCACGGAGGAAACTCGGTATGTAATTATGGTCACCCATCCGCGGACCAACCTCGGCGAGCACGGCTTAACCTTAAAGATCGACCCATGCGGCTGTTATTATTTAGCCACGAGCTCGTCTACATAGGACATAAACATTACAGGTGAAATGTGTACTTAAGATACTATCCGGATATACATGTGTGATTGTATGTTATGTGAAAGCTTTTATTCTAGATAAATTTAAAAAATAATGGACAGTGCTTATCTTAAAATGATCTTTAGTCTTTAAATACTTTTCAAAGTAGATTAGGTGCACTTTAATTTTCTTTATTCTTATCTTGTTTTTCACTTTGGAAACCAATGGCATCGTACCGATTTTGCGGCCACATCCAAAATGTCATCGTACTTCGTAACTTTCCCCCTTCCTAAATCCCTAATATTTTTAAAAGACCTATTCAACGATATGCCACACTATGGGAAGGACGAAAAAAAAAATTATCTACCCCACTTTACATGTAGGGGAGGTAGCCTAAATAATTGTTTTTTCTAAATTTTATTTTACCACTTTTTCGGCGTCATTAACGTGTATACTCATGCCAAATTACAACTTTCTAGTACCAATAGTTTTTGAGCTAAACCGCGGACAGACAGACAGACAGACCGACATGGCGAAACTATAAGGGTTCCTTGTTGACTACGGAACCCTAAAAACTAAGCCATGTATATGAGTCTAACTTATGAGGTTGTATGTTGGAAGCTTTGCCACGAGACAGCGCAGTGTGTTTGGCAGTTCTCAAAGCTGATGCTATCCTGAATGAAATGCAAACAATTGGCGACACATCAGAATACTTAGCACCATATATCACAGCAAAGTTTTCACCTACAAACTTTATGGTAATTCAATGGGAAAAAAAAAATATAAGCTTTCGTTTGGCCGCAACTCGCCTGATGAGAAGCCATGATGCGGCCTAGAGTGGAGCACGCGCGCCTAGAAGAAACCGATACAATCGAACTTTGTAGAGATCCAGATTATTATGATCAGACAACAGAGAAGCCGACGTTAAATAAAAAAAAAACTGTAAATTCCACAGACTAGCGGTTCGCACATTTTTTTTTATTTTTTAGTTTAGAAAAAATCTTTATTAACATAACAAATATACATAGCTGTAGAACTTATAAATAAAGCAACAGTAACACTAATAATTAATAACAAACACTTTTACCGGCTAAGAGCACCTTTATAAGTCTATAATAATATTGATTACAAACTTATCACAACATGAGACATTTATTAATTAAACTTTTACAATTAGCATATGAAATTATTGTGATAATTTCATTTTTATAATGAGGGGTAGAAGTAAATACTTAGCTACGCGCTCAGCGTAAGTGCTACCAGTGCAAGCGGTAGCTCAGGTGATCGCGCGCGGCCACTAGCGGCGCACGAGCTACCGCAACCCCCACGCGCTCACCTGTGTACGGTGAGCGCGGGGAAGCGCGGGCGCATCATACGGGTCCAGCTACGACGCGTTATCAGTATAGTGCGCAAACAACACGTAGGGATGGGGAAGCTTGTATGTACCGTATCCATCGATATGTCGCAAGTCTTTCAACTTAATTTGTCCTATGTTAGCAATCAATTTATTTTTATGACATTTATTTTTGTTATAAAATTTACGAGTTAATTTTAAGATGAATTTTGTAATGCTAGGTAACTTTACATTTGTGTGTAGTGCTTTAAGGTTTGTTTTAAACGGAGTATTAAAGGCAATTTTAACAGCTTTATTTTGAATTATTTGTAATAGGTTATAATTAGATTGACAGGTACAACTCCATACCGGACACGAGTAGGTGATGCAAGGTCTGATTAGAGTGGTGTATAACCGAAGTTTGGTATTCGGGCTGAGCTTACTTTTTCGGTTAAGAATAGGACTGAGAGAACCGAGTGCTTGAGCTCCTTTAACTCGTAATTTGTTTACATGATTTGTCCAGTTGAGCTTTTTATCCAACGTAACTCCTAGATATCGAACTTCTGTGGACCACGGAATCGGTTGCCCAGCGATTTTTAATTTTCTTTTTGGGGTGGTACGTTGGCGTGTGTACGAATACGTGGTTTAAGAAAAGAGACGAACACCTCATTACTTATAAAAGTGGCCACCACGCAACGCAAATTGACTATTTCTTGGTCAAACGGAACAACCTCAAATGCGTTACAAACTGTAAAGTGCTGCCAGGCGAAGACTTAGTCTCCCAACACAGATTGGTCATAATGGAGGTAAAAGTTAGTGTCCCGTCTCGTGGAAACAAAGAACGGCTCCCACATAAAACAAGATGGCGTATGATAGAAAAAGAAGAATGTTCAAGTATGTTTAAGAGCCAGGTAGTAGATAAGATGATTGAAATGAAGGATATGGAAGGAAAATCTGTGAATGAATGTTGGAAAGAGATGGCGGACTGTATAAGGAGAGTAGCAAAAGATGTGTTTGGAGAATCGAAAGGGAAAGGTATGATAGATAAGGATACATGGTGGTGGAATGAAGAGGTACAAAAGTGTCTGAAAGAAAAGAAGATTGCGTCAAAGAATGGCAGGGTGTAGGAATCGGGAACGACAGTTTGAAGAAAGAAAAGAAGAAGATTTATAAAGAATGGAAGAGAAAGGCAAAAAAGGCGGTAGCAGTTTCCAGGGCTAAGGCGCAGGAGAAGTTATATGACTCACTGGACAGTCCTAGAGGCCAGAAGGAGCTCTACCGGATTACAAAAGCAAGAGAAAGGAGAACGAGAGATATAAATCGTATAAAGTGTGTAAAAGATGGCGCTGGTAAGGTTCTGTCTGAAGATGATGAAATAAAAGGGAGATGGAAGACCTATTTTAAAAAGTTGATGAATGAAGAGAATGAATGGAGCGGTGTGCTTAATGAGGTACAAGTAAATATAGGTATGGTGAAGGAAATAAGCATGGATGAAGTGAGGAATGCAGTTCGAAGTATGAAAAATGGAAAGGCCATGGGCCCTGATGAAATACCAGTGGAAGTATGGAAGTGTTTAAAAGAAGACGGATGTATGTGGCTGACTTTATTTTTCAATAAGTTGTTGAGCGAAGAAGCAATCCCACAAGAATGGTGCAATAGTTCGCTAGTGCCCATTTTTAAAAATAAAGGTGATGTGCAGGACTGCAACAACTATCGAGGGATAAAGCTCATGTCACATAGTATGAAAGTTTGGGAGAAAGTAATAGAGAAAAGATTACGAGAGGAGAGTGAAATTAGCCAAAATCAGTTTGGATTTATGCCAGGTCGAGGAACAATGGACGCCACTTTTCACTCCGCCAATTAGGTGAGAAGTACAGACGTGCGCACAAGAACTTGCACATGGTGTTCATTGATCTAGAGAAAGCGTATGATAGGGTACCTCGGGAAGTGTTGTGGTGGGCCTTGAAAGAGAAAGGTATGCCTGGGAAGTATGCAGAGTTAATTCGTGCTATGTATCTTGTACCTACGTCCGGTCAGCTGTTGGCAACACCGACGAGTTCAGTGTGGCTGTAGGCTTGCATCAAGGGTCGGCTTTGAGTCCTTACCTCTTCCTGTTGATTATGGACGCTTTGACGTCGGACATACAGGAAGAGGCACCCTGGTGCATGCTGTTCGCCGACGACATTGTTCTTGTTAGTGAAGATGGACCAGAGATCCAGAGCAGATTGGAGAAATGGCAACAGAAGCTGGAGAATGTTGGCCTGAAAATCAGCAGAACTAAAACCGAATACATGTTCTGCGATTTCGGCGGTCTCTCCAGTCCTGGAGTCATAGCGCTAGATGGCGCGTTTCTTCCTGTCTGCTCCGACTTTCGGTATCTCGGTTCACTCGTGCAAAGCGATGGCGAAATAGATCGTAGTGTTAAGCACAGAATAAACATTGGATGGATGAAATGGCGGCAGGTCACGGGAACTATCTGCGACTCCCGCATTCCCCTTAAACTTAAGGGGAAGATTTATAATATAATAATATAATATAATATAATAATTTATTCAAAAATATAAGGTAAACATTAAATACAAGTTTTCTTAAATCTATGTCATGTTCACTCATGGTTTGTGCCTGAACTAGGTAATCCTGTGTTTCAGGCGATTGGAGGTAACATTAATTGATTAAATAATCACATATCATATTAATCTTATTGGTACATGTGTAAAAAGGTGTATAAAATTATAATATCTTAACTTATAAAACAATGGTTAGACCTGCTGTCTTGTATGGGTCAGAATGTTGGGCCACAAAAGGGATGAATGAAAGGCACTTGCATGTGGCTGAGATGAGAATGCTAAGGGGGATGTGTGGTGTTACGCGAATGGATAGAATAAGGAATGAGTACATTAGAGGAAGTCTGAAAGTGGTGCCGGTGACTGAAAAGATGCGTGGAAATAGGTTGTCGTGGTACGAGCATGTGATGCGGAGGGATGAGGATAATGTCGTGAGGAAAGTTTTGAGTATGAATGTGGATGGGTATAAGGGTAGAGGAAGACCAAAGAAACGATGGATGGACTGTGTGAAAAATGATATGGCAAGAAAGGAGGTATCTCATGAGATGACAAGTAATAGAGAGGTATGGAAGAAGAAGACGTACTGCGCCGACCCCAAATGAATTGGGATAAGGGCAAGAGAATGATGACGTTGGCGTGTGAAAAGGATAGCTTCAGTCTTGGATTCATTCAGCTTCAGCTTCCACTTGTTGAAATAAGATTGAAGTAGTTCAAGCGACAACTGAAGTCTACTTATGATTATGTCGACGTCTTCATCGCTTGTGTACGATGCTGTATCGTCGGCAAAACAGGCCAGATGAGTACGGGCCTGGACGGGAATGTCACTTACAAATATAATAAAGAGGTAGGGACCGAGCACCGAGCCTTGAGGAACTCCTGCCAACACCGTCCGTGGCGAAGACCTGTCAGTACCAATATGGACCACAAACTTACGGTTATTAAGGTAAGATTGGATGAGTTTTACTAACGCAATTGGAATTCCGTACATGATGAGTTTGTATAACAGGCCTTCGTGCCAGACGGAATCGAAGGCCTTTTCGATGTCCAGAAGGAACATACCGGTAGACTGCTTTAGATTAATATAATAAGAAATGTGTTCAGAGACTCGAGCCAGTTGTTGTACTGTGGAGTGACAGGAACGAAAGCCAAATTGTTCGTTCAAAATGAGCTGTTCAGAACAACGTCGCAAGCGGTTGTATATCATGACCTCAAACAGCTTACCGAGAACAGGAAGAAGGCTAATAGGCCTGTAACTAACTGGTAAGGAGGTGTCTTTTCCAGGTTTTTTAATAGCAATAACCTTTGCAGTTTTCCATGTATTGGGAAAATATCCTAATTTTAGGCAACCATTGAAAATTGTTGTGGTATAAACAACAGCTTTTTGCGATAGATTTTTGAGCATAATGTTGTGTATACCGTCATCACCTGTTGCCTTCCTGGTCTTGACTTTACGTATGACTTTCCAGACTTCAGTTGGCCGCACAGGTTGATGCAGTTCATTTATGACGTGATCATTTAATTGAGTGGTGGCTGACTGAACGTCCTTATCGACACTATCGTTTATCCAGCCATGTGTAAGATTTAAGTTTGCCTCGAAAGCATCTGCTAGCGCATCACATTGTTGAGGGGTGTTAGTTGTAAGAGTTCCCTCAGGTGTTTTAAGTGGAGGTATTGTGTCTGATCTGGATTTTAATGACTTTGCCAGTCGCCAAATATCGTTGCTAGGATTATCAACTTTCAAATTTTGTCCTGATGTTTCGTAATAGCCAAATTTATCAAATGGTTTGCACAATAAATGTGGAAGCAAAGCGCTTTGTTCGGGTTCGTGGAAATTCAACCATACCATACCACTTTGCCTATCCAAATATCTTCTAATTTTGATTCTTTTTCAGGGAGCTGTACTTGATCCTAGATGAAGCTGAGACGATCATGTCAATCGAGCACTAAGCGGCAACCTAGGTCTCATGAGCTATAGAAATAGAAATCGTTTATTTGCCAATAATGTAGGTATACAGAGTATGGTGGTCTTTTTGTTGAGCGTCCCGATACATTTTGCCTTATGGCATGCAAAATGATCAAATGTTAATAAATTAAATCGAAAAATGGCAGAAAAATCTAACACAAAATGTCAATAAATTAAATTAGAGAATGTCAGAAATATCAAGTACATACTTGACAAATGTCATAGAGTTAAATTTAAAAAAAATGCCAGAAAAGTCAGACACAATAAACCTCACTCACAAGTGGTCCGGCAACCCGCTGACCTACCATGACATCTTAAAGCAGTATTGTTTTACTCTTATTCCAGTGTGGGAAAGAGATAGAGCTATACAGGATATCTAGCGCCATCTCTTTCCCTTTCGTTTTAAGACATCATGGTAGGCCACCTGATCACCTGCTACGCGCCTGGACCAACGAAGGCTTTATCAGATGCTTCGGTTGTATTGCAAAGAATGCTGTGAGTTGTGTAAAAACATAGTTCAATTTTATGCCGTTTTTCACAAATACTAGGCGATGTCTGACTGAAAACTAATATTAAATAGCTCTGTTGGATTTTTAACTTTCAGTAGGAACCCGTGTCTTGAAGATGCAACATCATCATCATTTTCTTGCCCTTATCCCAATTCATTTGGGGTCAGCGCAGCAAGTCTTTTTCATCCGTCGTTTCTTTGATCAACCTACAGAGTACTTTTATTTACGCAGCCATAAACATATGTCTAAAAAGAGAATGGACGGTTCATATTTAAATTCAATTGTGGCAGATTTTTTTTTGTATCTTTTAAAGATCACCTAATTTAGAGTAAATTAAACACTGTTTGATTTACAACGCTGAGACTTGAAACTTCAACTGAACCATCATAATGGGTATTTTTTTTCTTAAGAGAAAATAAGCATTAGTGATAATGAAATGTCAATCATCCAAGACTAGAACAACATTTTTACAAAAAAAAAAAAACAAAACTTACCAACCGTTCTTGATCTTAGATGTTCCCTCAGTACGAGTTTACTGACCACTTTAACACCCGCTACTTAAAACCATAATCATCTACAGACCTTTTGACACAAGAACCAGCACGGTTCCTATGAACCATGAGGTCATAACCCCAGCGCAGGTCACCGACCATTTTGGAATAATCAGTCACCTCGCGGACTCAGTCCGTGTTTGTAGAAGGGAGATATATCCTTAGGGGTATACAGGCGTAATATTGAGATGTGATGTTAAGTTTTTTGTTCGATGTTGTTTACGAAGTAGCGACTGTCTTTCTGTCATCATCATCATCAGCCTATAATGTTCCCACTGCTGGTACACAGGACTCCTCTCTATGAGAGGAAGTGGGCTGTAATCCACCACGCGGGCCCAGTGCGGTTTGATAGATTTAACATATCTTCGAATTTTTAGTTCTAGGACATGCCGGTTTCCTCACGATGTTTTCCTTCACAGTTTTTGAGGCCAGGGGTGATGAAATAAATTACCCAAAGTAATGCGCCTGCCGGGGTTCGAACCCACGGCTTATTGCTCGTAAGTCGGGACTGCCACCACTGGGCCACCGCTGCCCTCTGAACCGCATCTTTCTGTGATGCTTCCTAATTATGATAACGATCTAGTATTTCTTCTGATAGCAATGCAAAAATGTAACGATCATGTTATTTTAATTATACGCATTACAAAGCATCTTGACTATAAGAAAAACAGGTCTATGTTTGGTATGTTGAAATCTCTGAAAAACGTACGACATTTATTATTCAAAGATTAGGTGAAGTAAACTTTTGATAAGATTCTGAACAGATTAAATATCATGATCTATAAGCTGCTATTCAATAGATAATAATTTTATGACATGTACCTAATGTCTAATAGCACCTAGTACCTACTCATATGATCTCATTATTCCGGTTTTGAATCGTTATCGAGAAAGGCAATTCGGATACTCCCACAGATTACCAATTTGTCATAGATCCGTAAGCTTAGGAGTGTGACTCTATGTTTTTGTCCTTCATAGGAATGTTGGTTGGTATATAAGAAATGAGTACAAAAGGGGAAGTCTGAAAGTGGTGCCTGGAAAGTTATGTGGTAATCGGTTGGTGTTGTGGGCATGTGATACGGAGGAATGAGGAAAATGTCGTGAGGAAAGTTTGCATGGGTATAAGACTCGAGGAAGACCGGAGGAAAGATGGATGGACTATGTGAAGGATTGTATGGTAATGGTTGGTCACCAATCCACGGACCACCCTCGGCAATCGCGGCTTAACCTGAGGATCGATCCGATTGGCTGTTATTACTTAGATACAAGCTCCTCGTATAAAAAAAATAAATTATATATATTTTCATGAAATACAGATGACTTTGACTGTTGGGCAAGCACTTTAAATAAGCTAGTCTGCTCAACCGCCATAATTTAAGGGTTGGGTTAACCAAGTGTCGCCATATTGACATAAGGGGAGTTTTGCCATAATCGCCACGCTTGGCAGGTGGGTTGGCGATCGCAGTACGGTTGTTATAAAAGCACAGAGAACGCTGCTGCCCATTCTCTGGCAAGTCCCTTAGTCGTCTCTTACGACACCCACGGGAAGATATGGGATGGTGCTATTCTTTATGTCCGACACCATACAGAAGTTAGCATAAGCAAACTAAAATGTTCCCTTTACACATCGACAAAGATATGAAAATATAGACTTCCCCTCAGTGAGACAAAGAGGGCTTTAATCCAAATGCACACATAGACTCAAAAACCCACTCGCATAAACCATGTGCGCTCCTTTATCCCTTTATGTTTCGTTCTGTTATATTTCCTCTTCTTTTCCTTTCTTTTATTTCTATATTGTTTTTTAATTGCATACCGTGTTTAAAGTAAGTGGAAGAGCGGAGAAACCTAACACACGCATCTCCTTGCTTAAAAGATGATCTCCAAATCAAGTATGTTTAAGAATCATGTTTATCTATATATATGTATTATTTTTATATTATACATGTATATGTACATATATGAAGTAGATGACTTAACTTTTATTATTTAACGTTTTTCTGTAGTAGGTACACCACGGACAACCCCCTATTTTATTTTAATTCCATAATGTCCATATAAAGGTTGTCTGGAAGATATCGCTATCAGCGATAAGACCGCCGTTGTAACCATAAAATTAGCAGTTTTGAAGGCCCGTCATGTTTCATTTTTGGTGTACAATTAAGTTTTATTCTATTCTATTCTAATTGAAATAAACATTTTTTTATATGTTTCCGAATTTTTGGTCCCAGCACACGCTGGATTCCTTATCAAGTTTTGTGTGATAAAATAATTTACGCAATACAATCCCCAACCGGGTCATAAAAGCCCAAACTCAAGGTTAGTCAAAGGACGGTAGGTAAGTTAGTGAGGTTAGGTGGAGCGTATAGGGTTTTAAGTTCAGCAACCGAATATGCAATACCAAAAATTTGTAAAGATCCATTTGTGACTGGCCTGAGATTGCCACGCACAGGGAGAAGTGGATAGCTTCAGGGGAGATCTTTGCCCAGCAGGGAGATGCAGTGAGTGGGTTGGAAAAAGTGATTTATAGGGTGCCCACCCACGCCCTTAAATTTCTGAGCCTAACGTTACCTCTCCGATTTAGGTACCTATCACAATTTAATACACGAGTAGTGACTGTTTCCTATTTCTTCTTTGCAGTTAGGTAAAGATAAGATAAAGATTTATTTATTTCTCACCACAATTCATAATTACATTAAGTATTAGATTTCGTGTGATGGCTTTTATAATACTGTGGGAGACTGGTGCCTAAGATAGACTAAGTTAATATAGAGGTTTTGTTTTGCAAATAATAGCCAGACACACCACAGTTCTCTTCTGTCGTCAATGCTATCGGTTCGACCCGCAGTCGCATAGCTTGGGGAACGGAAAATTAGGATCGCCTCAGTCGGGCAGCCAGAGGAAGCGCATCTGGCAGTCACTTCGTTTCCCATGATAGTCTTCATGACTTACGGTCCGATAGATTGCTTTAGATTGTTAGTTTAAAAATGAACTATGTTTTATCATAATTTTCGTGGTGCTTCTCCAGGCACTCCTCAGACCCGACTCATCGCCAGTATTGTGGCGTGCCCTGCACGGGGTTGCGACAGTAGATCTCCCCATGTCACCATGACACTGCATGAGGTTTCGCGGGAACACCGTCCAATGAAACGGTTTGTGTATGAGTAAGCTGGGTAACAAACTAAAGTTAGTCGTAAACGAACCCTAGAACGGATGGACCGCGGCAAAATATAATATATATAATATAGGCAAACGTAAACTGACGATCTTGAATGTTTCTAAAATCTCTAAAATGGACAGCATGGCGGCAGGCGCAGTGGCTGAGCGAAATACTGCTGCGCTACGTGTCGAGGCTTTGATTCCCACAGGAACACCCAAATACTCCGAAATATTTTATTCCGAATTTCAATGATCCGAGTGCGAAAAGTCCGAATTTCATAATACATCCTCATTTTTTTTAATAATAGTCTTTTATTAAAAATGACGAAATTTATTTTACCGAAAGTCATAACTGCGATTTGTTAGTTTTCCGATTTTCATACGTTCGAAGAATCAAATGCTCGAAGGGTTCTCGGTCCGAAAAACGACATTCCGATTTTCAATACTTCGAATGGACTAAAAGTCAACATGTTGTGCTACAAAATTTAGTGACAGAAACAAATCGCTGCAAAACCGACTTCACGCAGTCTTGTCTGCCCTACCCCTAGAGTGTAATTTAAGCCCGCGTAGGCGCGGAGGGGTGGAGCGGCCCGCGAGCTGAGGAGCAGGTGGTGGTAAAGCCAAAGCTGCGGTGGTGAGCGTTAAAACCATCTGCGACGATAAGCTCGCGTGGGGCCGCCCAAACCCCGCAGCGCCGGAGCCGTGACAGAAATAATGCTTGCTGCATGTTGCATGCCTGCTTGCTTGCTGCTTGCCTGCTTACATGCTGCATGCCTGATTACTACATGTTGCATGCTTGCTTGCAGGCTGCATGCTTGCTTGCATGCTGCAAATCCCCTGTATTATTGATGAATCACTTCGGTTAGATTAGGTTAGAATTGTGACTAAGGAAACAAAATGTTTTTATGCGAAACAAAATATTTTAATTCACAAGTAAACAACCATAGTTTTTAATGAGAACCAATACACTGTAAAAAATGTACTTCATCATATAGTTTTTTCTTTAAAATTATTTTATTTATCTTTTCTTCTTTCGCTATATACTTTCTTCGTTTCGGTTTTGTTGGCTCACCGTTCATTATTGTTTCTATTTCACTTAAATTTATTTAACTTTCTTTAATTAATTCGTTGACAACTAAGATATTGTTATGATCTAATAATGTACAATAATGTTACACAGTATATAGCAAGCAGCAGTGTATACAAGCAGTATGATACCTAATTAATTTCTTTATAGGATATACCCACAAGGATAATAACGGTAAACAATGTATGCAATTATGAGTAGGAAAACGCATCTGTCATTAGTTTTATAATTCTACCTCCACATACTAAACATAATATTATACTTCTCTCTGACGAGCAATTATGTGTTTATTTGTCTTGCTATTCAGTTTTACAAAGCGTTTTTAATTCGGAATTGTATTAATCGGTATTTTAATAATCGGAATTTTTGATGTTTCGAATTATCATTAAGTCGGACTTTTTGTTTTTCGGTCTATTGAAACTCGGTATTTTGAGAATAGTAATTATAAACGTTAGGAATATTGAAATTTAGGAATTATAATGATAAGTCGGAGTTGTTATATTAGGAATTTTGAACCATTCGGAATTATGACAATCGGTATTTTGAAATTCGGCCTTGTGACTATCGGAATAAAGTTTTTCGTATTTATGTAGTATACCCGTGAGTTTAAATGTTTGTAAACGTACGAGCGACCAGGAGAAATTCCAAGGGTGGCGAAACGTTTTAAAAACAGTTAAAAATAAAGCTAATATTTTAAACTTAACTTGCTTCCCAGGACAAGAGTTTAAATGTTTGTAAACGCACCCACGATACAGGAGAAATTCCTACTGTGGGGCAATGTGTTTACAAATAAAAAAAATTGTAAACTTACCGATTAAGGAAAGAATTGTTAACTTACCGATTGAGGAAAGAATTTTGATTTGTAATCCTAAAATCAAAAATCACGAAAAAAAAGTCCCGATTGTTATGGCTTGCGTCATCAGTGGGTCCAATCTTAGTGAGTAACAAAACAATTAAGATTAGATCGACATTAGTTCATCAACAAAATAGTACTAGGCTACAGCAATTTCAAAATGTTTTTGTTTTTAACTTTACTATAACATTACAACTTCAATCTGAGCCTTCACATCGCATGAGCCTTGATTTGATGTTATCTTATTTTTCTCTTTGATTAAATTAAGTACGTATATATCCTATATTCGTACTTTATTTTATCAACTTCCCTCCAAACTCCATATAACCAGTTTAGAGAAAATTCATACCACTGACATGCAGATAGCTCGTGGCTTAATAATAACAGCCGCACGGGTCGATCTTTAAGGTTAAGCCGTGCCGAGGTTGGTCCGTGGATGGGTGACCATAATTACATACCGAGTTTCCTCCGTGCCTCGGAAACCACACTATGCCATTGGTCCCGGCTGTCCGTTGTAGATCTTTGACCCTCATTATAGGCAGTCATTGGCCCGAAAGACTGACAACCAGTCTTACCAAGAAGTACTGTATTACTCAGTATAACTGGGTTATGGAGGTCAGATAGGCAGCTCCATGTAAAATACTGGTTTGGAACTGCAGCTGGTTACACTGGAAGCCGACCAGAACATACTTGGGAAAAGACTGACAGATGAGTACTGTGTGCTATATTTATATGGATGCTACGTGCCTAGAAAAATACCGTGCACATTAATTTGTCTAATTTGTTAGGAAATTTATATTTCAAAAATATCTCAAGGGGCGAGTTTTCAGTTGTTCGGCTACAGTTTTATCTAATAATTTATCGAAAGATAGTCTTTTTGGATAATAATTGTTTATCGGCTGATATTGGTTCAGTAATCCTGATAAACTTTACAATAAAAATAATATAATATAGCTGATTATGTCTATCCGAAGTTACCGTCTTTGAATTCACTTTGTGTGGTGTAACTGTCCAGCAGGTACGTATTGGCTAGAATTTTGTGAAAATGATTGTGATGCCGAACAAATGAACTCTTTTAATTACTTCGTAGTCCTACTTCTGGTAGCAATTAAAACAATAAACACATAAGTAGCAAAAGGAAATTAAATAATTCTATACAAATTAAATGAAGGGCCACGTAAGATAACCGAAATGGAGGTAACGCAACATTCATTTCATTGTATTGTAAATGTATCATTCATTTTAATTATTTGTTTGAATATTTTATATACTTAAATATAAACCAATAAACAAAAGAAAAAATAAAATAAATCCTTCAAGAAATATTATTAGAATTCTTTCATCTTTTTTTCTTTTGCGTGATACCGATTTATTGAGACATTGTAAGATGTTACATAACTAAGCTTGTTCTTCAAATTTTATATAAAAAAAACAAACCTGAGCTTTTCTATTAAGAGACAACTTGTTTTTTGACGTTGAGTGAAATCGCTATGCAATAATCGGCAGACAAAGGACTTTGTCAGATATTGTATTGTAGAATTGGTCAGAGTCCGAGCTAGTACGTGATTCGTCCGTACAACAAGTTTAACGGAACCTTAATTTCTAATAACCACTTTATAAAATTTCAGCACCATGCGATTCATCAGCGCCATTCTCCTGGCGCTAGTCGCCGTCATTACGGCTGATATTCCACTGCCATTGGATGTTGAAGACGTACAGACCACTAACACTGCTGCTGATCTTGCTCACCGACTCCCCACTGATCTGGACCCAATTCACTATGATATAGAAGTCACACCTTACTTCGCAGCTAGTGGTACCAATGAAGCTTTCACTTTTGACGGTGTTGTCAGAATTACTTTTAAGGTAATTAATCAATATAGTGATTACAAAAACTGTAGTAAATAAAAAACTAAAACACAACTAGTTAAAATCGCGCCCTGAAAAGTACGATACAAAGAGTAATAAAAATAAGTTTATTATAAAAACGAATATTATATAAATCTAATTAGGTTTCGTTAGAAATGAGCTAATGAAGGTAATTAAGGCCTTTAATTCCATACCCAACACGACACCTGCTGGTTTACCATGACCTCTTAAAGCAGTATTGTTTTACTCTTATTCCAGTGTGGGAAAGAGATGAAGCTATACAGGATTGCTAGCGCCATCTCTTTACCACACTGGAAAAGGAGTAAAACAATAATTATTTAAGACGTCATGGTAAGCCACCAATAAAACAATTTTTTGACTTTATGACATGAGGTTAGAGGGCGGCCATATTGAATTTAGTGTGTCGTCACATAGCCCTTGCCCAGCGGACAATCAAGACGTTTTTAACCATGTCATTATTCAATTGATTTTAGGTAGTATAGAAAATAGTTACGCGGGAACAGATGAACATATATACATATTATTATTAAAAGCTTTTATTTAACTTGCAATGTATGTATGTATGTATGTATGTTTGTTACGGTGAAATCTTGGAATATAAATTAGCACCACTTCCCGATGACCGATTGAGCTGAAATTTTGCACACACCTTTGGTTCTGAAGACAATACATGCTTATGACAGACATAACTTAATCCTGCAGCCAGGATTGTCTCCTCACAAGAGAACTCCTCAGCGGCTAATAGTGTGGACATGAAACTTTGCATAAGAGTTCATATTTGATGCATAATCACAATTTTTATCATGAACTCAACCTGCAGTGAGGATCGTCTTGTCACGAGGGAACTCCGCAACGGCTAATAGCGTGGACACGAAACTTTGCATACGAGTTCATATTTGATGCATAATCACGATTTGTATCATGAACTCAACCTGCAGTGAGGATCGTCTTCTCACGAGGGCACTCCTCAACGGCTAATAGCGTGGACACGAATCTTTGCATACGGGTTCATTTTTAATTGAGTAACAGTCTACCAAGTATAAGTTTTTTTTAAATTTCAGTTTAATTAAATACTTATAGGTAGTTACGCAAACCTCGCCACAAGCTTTTATGATGATATAAATTGTGTATAATGAGGTTATAAGTTGAAAGTTAACAAAATGAAAAGAAAATTTTATTTTTCTCCTTTTTAGAGCATTTAAATAAAAGCTTTTTTTAAAAAGGTTTTTTTACTTATAATTTTCTTTATTTTATCTTTTTTAATTATCAAATTGTAGTAACAGAACTGCGGACATGGAACAAAAAATAATAGTTTTGTATTATTTATTTCGCAGGTGAAAGCAGCTAACTTGAATTCGTTCGTCATACACGAAAGAGTTAGAACAATTAGAGACGTTACTTTGACGACTGTAGCTGGCGTAAATGTGCCACTAAGTACACCTAAATTCGAACGTCAAACTGCATATCAATTCCTGAGAGTGAATTTGGCCGCTGGACAAATCTTGGCCAATGAGGCTGATTATATACTGACCGTGGACTATGTCGGCAACATCAATGAAACGCCTCTGCAAAGAGGTGTATTCAGAGGAAACTACAGGGACGCGTCCGGCACACTGCGGTAAGAACTTTTTGTTTTTTAACCCCCGACCAAAAAAGAGGGGAGTTATTTTGAAGTGTCTATCAGTATCTGTCTAAGGCATCGTATCTCCTGAACGGATGAAGCGATTAAGATAAAGTTGTTTTGGGCTATCAATACGAATAACAAACAAAAAGCGTGACTAAATTAAGAGTAATTTATATTTTTTAAATAAACGTTAACTTGAATTCGACATGAATGACGATGCTGAACTAAAATCAGTAATAAAAAATGCTGTATAATGTTTTTATATTTCATTTTAATTTTTAGTTAGCCTGATCTTTCCCACTCCTGGGCAAAGGCCTCCCCCCATTCCTTCCACTTTTCTCTGTTTCTTGCCTCTTCTCGCTAATTAACAAGAAAACTATCCAAGGCGTCCCGCCATCTTCTTCTCGGTCTGCCGCGACCCCATCTAGCTGTCTCAGGGCTCCAGTTTTGCGAAATATGGGCCCACAGATTTGCCGAATTTGTATATTTAATGTTTTTATTTTTACAGCTGGTATTTGGCTACTCACCTGCAGCCTACTAACTCAAGACAGGCATTCCCCAGTTTCGATGAGCCTGGCTACAAATCCACCTTCAGAATCACCATCAACAGACCATCGACCTTCTCTGAAAGTTTCTCCAACATGCCCTTGGAATCAAGCAATGCGTAAGTTTATTTTTCATTAGGTACTTTTGTTAAAACATGATTTACAAATTAAGGTATACTGTGTAGGAGCTCGTAGCTAAATAATAACAGCCGCTCGCGGTTTTCATTTCGAGCTTGCTTGCAAAAGTCAAAGGACGCTGTAAAAGAGGAATAAGTTTCACACAAGCCTAAATAAAAGCTTGGCTTTCCTTTATAACCCACGACTGTTCATGATCATAGGATTTTTGAATAGTCTGCTTGGGCCTAGGGGCCATCAATACATTGTAGGCACGCCACTCATCATCAGCCTATAATGTTCCCACAGCTGGGACACAGGCCTCCTCTCTGTGGGAGGGAGTGGGCTGTAATCCACCACGCGGGCCCAGTGCGGGTTGGTAGATATCACATGTCTTCGATTTTTTAGTGCACGCCACTGGCTGCGGAAAATAGGTACCTAGCTAGCCTAGCAAACCAACAATTATTTTCTTCATCACATGAGAAATTTATTTTCATAATATCCACTGTTCCCAATATTGGTTCTGAGTTGATAGTGATCAATAGATCAATAAGTCGAAAAAAAAGAACCGCACTTGAGACTTTCCGAACACCAGATAAGCATTCAATATAATTAAAAGATAACAAAAGTGGTAAACAATGTAGTCGATAAATCGATAAGAATAATTTACGGTTACGAAAGTATGGGTCTCGCTTTTAGCTTTTCTTTACTTTGTTTGAGCATGCCTCAGTTATAATTGGGTGTGTAATGTATGCCATAATAACAAATAATATATTATCACTTGAAATAACGTTCACATGATATAATTTTCATATCCTATAAAAACAAATAACCTAATTTCATGTGATCTAATATTACATTTCGTATAAACTTCTTTTGCTTTAAAAACATTTAGTATAACGTTCATTTAATCTAATTTTCATTTGACCTAATTTTCATATTTACTCATTTTCTGCCCAAATTATAGATATATATAGTATATTATAGATATATTATAGTAAATAACAGAAAACATCATACTGTTATAACCTCATCTAACCAAAATGATTCACCAACAATAGAAGGGATCTGGCGCTCGGCGGCCGTTGCCGCGGCACGCTCGCGTCGCTCGCTTGCCTTAGCGGGCTAAAGGTCATGGTTCTAACCTAACCTAACCCAGATAGTTCACCCATAATAGGGGGGATCTGGCGCAGGAATGTATGAGGAATAATATACGAACTAAATACTATACTAACTGAATATTAGTTCAAATGTGCGTTATAGAATTTTTTTATTTCACCGTATAAATTCAGGTAAACTCATATTATATCAATAATTCATTATATCATTTCATCGTTATACTAATAAAAAATTATATCAAATGAAAATATGTCAAATGATCATTAGAACTTTTGTTATTATATCAAAAGGTACAAACGCGTTATAATTACTCAGAGAGAATTACTAGAACACAATGTTTTTCACAAGGGTCACGAAAATCCCTTAATTACCTAATCAGTTTCCAAATAAATGTTAGTGTTAAAATAATTTTAAACGGTATAAAAAAAATGTTGACCAACGTACAGTTTTTCAATTCTCAATTCTTTATTACGTACCATAATGTATATACATAGATGGAAGAGAAATAATTGTATAAGTCACAATTATGCACCCTGTCGGGCACAGCAAGAACACTGGGTGCTTAATGTGATATATTATATTTTTAGTTACCTTATTAATAAGTTATACTGTTTTAATATTACTAAATAGAATGTAAGAATAACTGTGACAAGTACATACTTAGATGCAGAAATAAAAATGGCTATTATTATTTTAGTGTCGATGGTCGCGTAAGGGAGGTCTTTAGGGTAACCCCTAGAATGTCAGCCTACTTGGTCACTTTCCACGTCCACGAAGGTTTCACCGTGATTGCCCAGAACAACGATGCACAGAGGCCCTACAGAATCCTGGCAAGACCTAACGCTGCGGATCAAGGAGCTTACGCTTTAGAAGTTGGGCCTCCCCTAACTAGGTGGCTTGGTGACTACTTCGGAATCGATTACTACAGTATGCAACCAGTAATGAAGAACGATCAAATAGCGTCACCTTACTGGGCTTCAGGAGCTACCGAGAACTGGGGATTAGTGACATACAGGTATTTTTTAGTCTTAGTTTTTTAACACAATAGTTTTTCAGTGAGTTTTTTGGTTGTGTCACTAGATGGCGCTGTAACAAGATTTAATGAAGCAAACGTCAAATCAGAGCTTTTTAACTGACTTTTAAAAAAGGAGGTGGCACAACTTGAAGTCGGTTATATTTTTTTACAAAAAATAGTTTTTTTTCTATTTAGCTTGGCTTGTTACAAGTACTTCAAAGTTAATTTTTTGATTGATTTTAGGGAGCTTCGTCTCTTGTACCAAGAGGGTGAAACCAATGCTGTGGACAAGTTGTCTATTGGTACGATAACTGCTCATGAGCTCGCTCATAAGTGGTTCGGTAACCTGATCACCTGTCAATGGTGGGAAAACGTCTGGATCAACGAGGGTTTCGCTAGCTACTTCGAATATTTCGCTATGGATGGTGTAAGCATAATTATATTATAGCATACAGGACATCTAATCACTACGACAGTATAATATGAGAGTATTTTGAATTAAAAAGACACACAAAGAATTTTGTGAAATCGACCGTTTTAGTCAGGAATCATGCTCGCCACGAATATGAAAGCCCATATTTTTTTGGGTACATTGATGATATTTGAGATATTTTTTAATTAATATTTTTTCAGTTTTATTGTCTACTCTTTGACTAAAAATTTAATGTTTCTTCCTAGGTATACAGAGACTTGGAGTTGGCAGAACAGTTCAATATTATGTACGTTCAGAGTGCATTGTCTGCTGACTCTGGAGCTTCCACCAGAGCTCTTCAGCACGCTGTCAACACTCCCGCACAAGTCACTTCTCACTTCAGTGGTATCAGCTACTCTAAGGGAGCTTCACTACTTCTCATGCTGAAGCATTTAGTCACTGAAAATACTTTTAAGAAGGCTTTGAACTACTTCTTGATAGACAGGTAATTTATTTTCTTAATCTATTTATTTTACTGTAGACTCATAAACGAGTATAATAAATTCATTAATTAACACTGAAATATTTTGTTCTAAGATAAAATTATTTGTTTAAAAAAAAAAATATAATAATTTCAAAACAATGTAATCGTTCGTTGTTTTAAGTTAAGCAGAGAATCATAACTCTTACGACCTAAAAGTAAATTGAACGCAAATTGAGTTTTAATAAAAATTGTATTACCATTAACAGTTATAAAACGAAGAATTTACTATGTTTGAATTTGCTAAAATAATTGTACAAATGCAAATTACTAACAATTCTTAAAATTAGTAAAAAAAAAAAAAAAAAATATTTGTTTTTTATTTAATGTTATTTTAGATAGAAATATTTAAAAATGTAATAAATTTGTGACGATTTAATTAGAGAAAATTACTATTTTCAGGTCTAACGAGCACGCGATCCCAGATGACCTCTACAGAAGCTTTAGCAGAGCAGTTGTAGAAGATGGAATTACTTACCAAAATTTTGATATTACCTCTTTCATGAGATACTGGGTTGATGAGCAAGGCTACCCAGTCCTAAAAGTGACCGTCAATTCACAAACCGGTCGCATTGACCTGGAACAGGTAATTATATTCTTCAGGCCTATGTATAAAGATTTTATATATCGTTATAATAAGCTAGGTATGGGCATGAGATGCGGAGGAATGAGAAAATGAATGAATGAGGAATCTTTTGAAGAAAGTTTTGAGTATGAATGTGGATGTGTAGAGTATAATAGTAGAGGAAGATCAAAAAATAATAAATGAACTGTGTAAAGGATGACAATTATGGCAAGAAAGGAGGTGTCTGATGCGATGAAAAGTAATAAGAAGCATTTAAGAAGAAGATATGATGCGCTGACATCAAATAAATTGGGATAAGGGCAAGAGAATGATGACGATTATACTGAATTGAATTTTTGAAAAGGATTGGGTTATTAAAACTAACAAAGATTTTCGTAACATTGTTGTTATTTGCGATTTTTCCCCCGTACCTACTTCTGTTCTCTATTAGTCGTCATCTCGTGAGTCCTATTGGCCATACATAAATCCAGTTATCCTGCTAAATACACTATTTTTGACCAGGGGTTCGATGATCGGAAAAAGATCCCACGTGAACGTTGCACATATGGATGATGTAGCTTTTCATCAATAGTTCCGAAGATTATCCACTACATCCAAAATAACTTCATTATTATTAGTATAATTACTCGTAATAGACCCTCGTTTACTTCCAAGCCTGATTACTTCATGTTCTTCCACCATCAGAACCGGTTCTTCGTGAGCGGAGCCGCGCCGACCACGCAAGCTTGGCCCCTACCCCTGACCTACACTACTGCAAGCAACCCTAACTTCGAAAACCTGGTGCCTGCCAAAGTGATGACCGCGAAGACTGATTTCATTGAAAACGCAGCCGGAACTGGATGGGTCATATTCAATATTCAACAGAAAGGTGTGTTTATGAGTTCTTTTTTGGTAATAGGGAATTACTTGTATTGATTATTGTTGGTATAGTGGGAACAAGCACTAATGATGGTGACATTTTCTAATGCTAGGTCATTGTGACAACCGTACCAAGACAAAGATCCAAAAGTTCGCTATCTCCAAACTTACAATAGTCGTTGGCTAGTGTGTTGCTACTATGTTAACGAATAAACCAAGTTAATTCTTTCTTTCTTTATGTTGTGGTTAGTGCCTTACTTGGTGTCAGATGTTTTTTGCCGCCCATGGGCCTCAAATCAAATTAAATGAAATTAAAATCATTTATTTCAAGTAGTCCAGTTACAGGCACTTTTGAATAGTCAAACAATAAAAATGAAGCTACAGTCCCAGTCACAAGATATAATAACTGTGAAAGTACTGAAGTTGCCCATTCCAAAGCATAGATCTCTATGGAGAAGAATGGGCAAGAAACTCCATGGATCCTGGTCCTGATCCTCAATGGTCTCTGACTTAGCTTTACATTTTGTCAAGAAATATCTCTCAGACATGCTGGTTTCCTTCACCGAAGCAAGTGATAATTAAATACAGTACGCACATTAATCCCAAAAATCAGAGGTGCATGTCTTGGGTTTGAACTTGAGACCTATGACTTGGCAGTACGACAGTCACCCCACTATCACTGATATATACGTACAACTACTTGGCGTCATAATAAGGTCAGATATTAACTCATGCTTATTTTTATAGGTATCTACCGTGTCAACTACGACGAGAACAACTGGCGACTGATCGCGAATGCTCTTAACACAAACCATAACGCCATCCATCGCTTGAACAGGGCTCAGGTATGAAAATATATTATTTATTTGCTATTTCATTTGCTGAAGTTGGTTAAAATTTCAGGAGTCTGAAAGTTGGTTACAGTTTCAAAATTCTGTGTCAAAAAATATTAGAAGTGGTATACCCAGGAACAGCCAAAACGAATGTTATACTTTTGGTTAAAAACCCACTCGGCTCTGCTCGTAATTATTCCGAGCCAACCCCAACATAATTCAGCGTTGGTAGATGCCGAACGGAATTTTTCGATCGGAACGCACCCATTCAATTCCGAAAATGATGTGCAATTATTGCTTCGGTTCGGTTTTGTTAGTAACATAATAAAGTCGAAAGTTCGTTAAGTCCTGAAACTAGACAGTCAGCTTCTATATTTTTAAATGTGAATTTTATTGTAACTAAACAGATCATTATTTTGATTGTAGATTGTTGACGATGTATTCGCGCTTATGCGTGCTAACCAGCTGTCGTATAATCTGGGATTCAGTGTCCTTGAATTCTTGAAGAAGGACACAAGCTACTACTCCTGGTACCCAGCCATTTCTGGCTTCAACTGGCTGAGGAACAGATTCCAGCATCTTCCTGAACAATTGGCTGCTTTTGACGTAAGTAGACTATAAGACGGATTGAACGGTACTGTAAAGCACACGCCAGATTTAATAAAACCAGAGAAAACTGGGCTTACATTCTATTGAAACTGCGCGCAACGCTAGGTGCGGAAAAGTAAACTTACACATTTGGGACTTTTGTGGGTACGCGAGATGACTACTCAAACTAAGCAAAACCAAATTAAGCGAACCTCTCATTGTACGGGAAGGTCATACAAAGCAAGGTCAGGTTGCATATATGTATAACTTGATATATTGCCAATATTTTGGAAATTGGCAAAGTGATTGATGAACATAATAAAGAGTGCACTTTAAAAGTATTCGTTCTTCTCGTCTTTAATTTTGAGATTGTTTGATATTACATTATTTAAATCACCTGTACACTGTACAGGTGTCCGTGTGTACACCTGTAAATGAACAAAATATGTATTTTTCTCTAGACAATTCTCTACGGCTACCTTGAGGCAGTCATCGCTGATCTCGGTTACGACGTGCTCCCCAACGAGCACCTCACTAGGACTCTGAACAGATTCTACGTGCTCTCCTTCGCTTGCAACATCGGACACAGGGGATGCGTTGACGATGCTGTTGCTAAGTTCCGAAATTTCTTCAACAACATTAACACCGTGAGGTAAGAAGAATTTTCAAACTTTGTTACCTGGTAAATCGGGGTGAATAGAGTCGCAGGGGTGAATCCGAGACAAAACTTAATTTTTTTATTCTTTCAACTTTAATTTTTTATACTTTTAACTTTCACTCTTTCAACTTTCTTTCTTTAAACTTTAATTCTTTCAACTTTCATTCAAAGTTAAAACTCATTTCAAAGTATTGTCTCGATTCACTCCTTCGTTTCTATTCACTCGGTTTAACGGTAATTTCTTATTCTGCCTTTTATGTATTATCCAAATTGATTTACAGTTTGGCAGGTGTATGTAAAAATACCTGTTCTGTATGGTGTCGGACGTAAAGAATAGCACCATCCCATATCTTCCCGTGGGTGTCGTAAGAGCATACTAAGGGACTTGCCAGAGAATGGGCAGCAGCGTTCTCTGTGCTTTTGCAACAACCGTACTGCGATCGCCAACCCGCCTGCCAAGCGTGGCGATTATGGCAAGATTATGTTATGTCAATGTGGCGAAACTTGGGGGAGGCCTATGTCCAGCAGTGGACGTCTTTCGGCTGAAATGATGATGATGATGATGTAAAAATAACTCTCAGAGTTCTTACTCTCTCATATCATTATGGATTAATTAAATAAATTAAATAAAAGTCAGTGATCAACTGCCAACCTACGTCAACGCAAGGAAAAACGCATAGAAATGACTTTTACTACTCGAGAAAATTAAAAAGTTTCATAATGAAGCACAGTGTGAGTTTTTGCCTTAATTGCGCACATCCCTGTTTTCCAGGCTTATTTGATAGATCTAATTGGTTAATGCAACTTTGGGGAAGTAACTAGAGGTCACTTTTGCTTAGTTTTTGAAATATTTAGTTTCGTAAATATTTTGATTTGATTATTTAAGATTTCAATAAAATGTATTATTTCTTTGTTGTCTTAACGTTTTGGCAATGTTTCATGCTTTAAATAATATGCGTTACATGGTTATTAACAATACCTAAAAATATCCGCCTTGTTACAGGCCTATGACGCCTTTGTTACAGGACTTCAGAGATAATTCGTTTTTATGGATTCCACAAATTTCTATGGAAATAGGGTTAATACGCGTGAATGAATTTTATTTGATGAATATTTAGTAGAGTTAAAAATTTTATCGGGGATGTAGATTTATGTAATGTTGATGAAAAAGAAACAGTAAATATTATTTTAAACCGACTTCAAAAAAGGATGGTTTATTTTCGGCTGTTTGTATGTCCATCTTAGTCAATTTATATTATTGTTCGTCATCTGATTGAACTAAAATGTCTTCTGATGACAATATCATATTTTCTTTCTATAGTAGTATCTGTAAAAAACATAGTCTAAAAAGTGAAAAATAATAGTATAAAAAATATAGTAAAAAGTGAAAAAATATAGTAGAAAGTGAATAAATATAGTAGTATCTGAATCGGAAATTATGAACAACTTTGACTTGTATCTATTCATGGATCAAGTTAATCTCGTTAACTGTTCTGTTTTGTTAAAAATCATTTCATTATTGTTAAACAATTATAATATACTAGCTGCCCGGACAGACTTCGTTCTGTCAAAAGTTAAAGCAATGCACTTTTCCTACCTACCTACCCTACCCTACCCAACCCTACCTACCCTACCCTACCCAACCCTACCTACCCTACCCTACCCAACCCAACCCTACCCTACCCAACCCTACCCTACCTACCCTACCCTACCTACCTACTACCTACTACCTACCTACCTACCCTACCGTACCATACCCTACCTACCCTACTTTACCCTACCTACCTACCCTACTCTACCCTACTCTACCCTACTCTACCCTACTCTACCCTACTCTACCCTACTCTACCCTACTCTACCCTACTCTACCCTACCCTACTCTACCCTACCCTACCCTACCCTACCCAACCCAACCCTACCCTACCCAACCCTACCCTATCCTACCCAACCCTACCTACCCTACCCTACCTACCTACTACCTACCTACCCTACCCTACCCAACCCTACCCTACCTACCCTACCCTACCTACCTACTACCTACCTACTACCTACTACCTACTACCTACCTAAAAAAAAAAAAAAAAAAAAAAAAAAAAAAAAAAAAAAAAAAAAAAAGTATCCTATGTCCTTCTCCTGGCTCTAAACTACCTCCCTGCCAATTTTCAGCTAAATCGGTTCAGCCGTTCTTGAGTTATAAGCGAAGTAACTAACACGACTTTCTTTTATATATATAGATTACTAGCTGCCCGGACAGACTTCGTTCTGTCAAAAGTTAAAGCAATGCACTTTTCCTACCTACCTACCCTACCCTACCCAACCCTACCTACCCTACCCTACCCAACCCTACCTACCCAACCCTACCTACCCTACCCTACCCAACCCTACCTACCTACTACCTACCTACCCTACCCTACCCTACCCAACCCAACCCTACCCTACCCAACCTACCGTACCATACCCTACCTACCCTACTTTACCCTACCTACCTACCCTACTCTACCCTACTCTACCCTACTCTACCCTACCCTACCCTACCCTACCCTACTCTACCCTACTCTACCCTACCCTACCCTACCCTACCCTACCCAACCCTACCCTATCCTACCCAACCCTACCTACCCTACCCTACCTACCTACTACCTACCTACCCTACCCTACCCTACCCAACCCTACCCTACCTACCCTACCCTACCTACCTACTACCTACCTGCTACCTACCTAAAAAAAAAAAAAAAAAAAAAAAAAAAAAAAAAGTATCCTATGTCCTTCTCCTGGCTCTAAACTACCTCCCTGCCAATTTTCAGCTAAATCGGTTCAGCCGTTCTTGAGTTATAAGCGAAGTAACTAACACGACTTTCTTTTATATATATAGATATAATATATTCTGCCTGTTAAGAAGAATTTTTTTTTCGATAAAAAGTAAGACGTACAAAAAGTTGAAAAGTGACCCTAGCATGAAAAGTTAAAAATCAATAACTCTGAAGTCCTGCATTGTTTTTCCTCGATTTTTTTTTTGCGGTTTGGGAATAAAATAGCAAGATTTCTAAGCTTTAGAACTATCACCAATCTCATATAATCTTTTAGAAATAATTACTTCACGCTTTAGGAGTTAAAAACGGATTTTGGGACGCATAGTCGTTATTTATGTTATTTTTTCTACTATATCGTTACTCTTATATGGCATGCATGATTTAGCAATACGATCATTTCTTAAAAATGATTTTTAAAGGAAATATTGTGTTTCTATGGTGTCTATGGAGTTTTCTCAATTTTCGTAATAACTCTTAAACTAAGCGAAAAAAACTTCTGGTTACTTCCCCAAAGTTGTTTTAACCAGTTAGATCTATCAAATAAGCCTATAAAACAGGGATGTCCGCAAATAAGGCCAAATCTCACACTGTGTGAAGGGACAGACTCTTGAATCACAAATTTTATCTGACTGTTGATGCGTGGCACTGCATATCATCCACGCACTTTTCATAGGACGGCCCAACATTACTATTTTTTATACGTTTCAGGAACTTCCGCAAACGACTGTTTTGAGCACCCCTTACCTCATTTGCATATGTTCAGGCTCAAAAACCAAAAACGCTCATTGAGTATAATACATAATTTTTTCATGTTTTTAGCGTTTTTGGCTATGCCTTATCTATCAGTAATTAATTTAAGACTTTATTAAGTAGATAATTTTATTATTTTATGTTTTTTTCCAGCATCAACCCCAACTTGAGACGTCACGTATTCTGCCAGGGTCTTCGTGCCGGTGGCTTAGCAGAATGGACCTTCCTGAATAATCGTCGTCAGGCTTCCAACAATCAGGCTGATGAAGTCGCTATGCTCAGAGCTTTGGGATGCACCACAAACAACGATGCTAGGCAGCAGTGAGTGTCTTTTAAATTATTTTGTTATACTGAAAGGAAGAAGAAATAAAGAAAATTGGTTTACTGATGATGATCATAGTGAAATAGAATTTTAGCGAAAGATTTATAAGTTTAAAAGATCCAGTACATGCTAAAGAAATTACCTCTACTAATTTATTTAGCATGTATTGGATCTTTTAAAGTGGTGTTTACAAGGTGCGGAGCAGCGGTGGCCTAGTGGCGGCAGCCCCGACTTACGAGCAGTAAGTCGTAGCTTCGAACCTAGGCAGGTGCATTACTTTGTGTAATTTCATCACCGCTGCTCTCAAAACGGCGAAGGAAACATCTCGTAAGGAAACCGGCATGTCCTAAAACCAAAAAATATCGAAGACATGTGACACCTACCAACCCGCACTGGGCCCGCGTGGTGGATTAAAGCCCACTCCCTCTCATCGAGAGGAGGCCTGTGTCCCAGCAGTGGGAATATTATAGGCTGAAGATAATATAAACAAGGTGTAAACAGATCCTTCACGAAGCCGCCGACCAAGCATTCTGTTCATCAAACTACGTCAGCCTACGCAAAAAATACTGTTGGGAAGCGACTTTTTTTGGTTTGTTTCTGCCTTAAGAGTTAAGACGTAATTTAATAGTACATTGTTACCCCAGGGGTGAAAGTAACTTATTTAGTCCCGAGACGGGATTTGGCGCCCGAATGCAGTGAGGGCGCCAATAGTTCGAGGGACTAAATTAGTCTTTAACCCGAGGTAAACACTGTGCTTTTCATTACGAATACAAGGAAAGTAAAAATAAAAACATGAATTAGCTAAAGAAAAAAAAATATTTCGTGTTGCCGCTTTCCCACCTATTTTTTTTTCTGTGGCCAGCCAGCTATTCAGCCATTATTTTTAATTTTCATCATTAATAAAATGGTAAATATTTTGCCCAACTATGTTATTTTAAAGAAAGTGTTGAAACTAAATTATAATAAAGTTATTTAAAAAATATATATTCTTTAATTGATTAAAGAATATATATATATATACAAGGTGTTGTTTTGCATCCTCGTCAAAATTCAGGATGTTGTCACAAAAGACATAAATATTTAATATAAATTACGGTACCTAGTAAATTATTAAAAAACACTGCATTTTTTTACTGTTTAAATTTGTCAATATTTCAGAATAACCCCCATAGCGTGGTTTAGGGATTATAAAATTATCGAAAAAACGTTTGAGGTTTTTTGTTTGTGTGTAAGCGACGTTATAAGGCAGGGATCAGACGGCCCGTGTTTAAAACACGGGTGGTTCACAGTTACCGATTTCAGTAAATAAATAAAAAAAAGAAAATTACTTACTCATTTTATTATTGATTCGGGTCGAGTATCATTAGCATAGTTACCTCTTAGAATTTGACGAGGTTGCAAAACAACACCTTGTATATATTTTTCTATGCAGCCACGATGTAAAATTGAAATAACTTAAAGTTAAGTATTGATACTTAACTTTAAGTTATTTCAATTTTACATCGTGGCTGCATAGAAAGTTGGAACATGGTTCAATAAAAATATGAAAATAGAATTAGTTTTTTTTTTGACACCTGTCAGTTGAAAGCGATTCTCCCGAGGGATGAAGAGTATTACTTTCATCGCGCTCCTCAGGCAACTTCAGACCAACTTTCAGAGTATGAGTAATAAAAAATAATATTAAGTGGTCCATGACTTTTTGGACCGTAATTTTTCTCTTCAGTTTCATACAATATCATTATTTTATATTTCACCAGGTACTTGGAGAACATCTTGAATGACAACATCGTCAAGGCTCAAGATCGAGTGAACGCTTTCACTTTCTTCTACATGGGAGATCGTTCAAACTCTAGGTTTGCTCTGTCCTTCCTCAGGGAACGCGTTGCTGACATACAAACTGCGTAAGAGTCTTTTATTTGTTTTAACGGAATCATCATCTGACTATATATACTAAACCTACTTGTTTCAATCAGGGTTAGTGTAGATTCTGTCCAACGTTTTCTAAAAAGTTTAATCGTAATTTTGCGGTAATCAGATTTGTTTAATTTAAAAATACAACATGTTAAAAAAACCATGTCCGATCACTGGGGGTATTATTGGGTGTCAAGATTAGATTTGTAAAAACAAGTAAAAATAAGTACCCCGATTAAAATTAAATAAAACGTACTAAAATGAGGAAGCTTACATGGCAACACAGGGGCACGAACAGTCACACTGCGGTCGCTTCTCGGATAGTGACAACAAAACAAACAATTGGCAATCGAACATACTAATGTTAGAATAATATATTCGTCTCGTTTCAATACTTAGAATGTATGTTATGATTTTAGAGAATTTGGGCACAAAAATTATGTATTTTAAAAATTTATTATTACGTTTAATTTCATAAATGTTTTATGTTTCTTATTTTATTTGGTTATGTCATTGGTATACCTATATACCCCTTTCGGATCATACAGGTTTTTTTAAGCATGTTGTAAACAATCACTACCAGGATCCAAAGTCACCATCTATCACATACGAGTTTACTCCGTGTCTCAAAAAGTATGGTAGCCCCTTGGTACGGTGGGACAACCAGTCTTTGTCAGACTATCGCGCTTCTGTCTACCAGCACGCGTAGCATGACCACTGTAGAAACGGGTAAAGACGACGGAAGAATCAACATAATGACAGATAGACGATGACAAGGTGTCATTTCGGCACATTGTCAAAATAGACAAAACTCGTTTCTTCAGCGGTCATGCTACGCGTGCAGTAGTAACAACTGTCAAAAACTTACAAATGACTGCAGGTACCAACCGCTTATCATACATAACATCACACCTTGTAATCCCTTAAGGTCAAAACATAATAATCGATAGCCACGGAAGATATCCCGTAACTGATCTCTCTCTCTGGGGTCGGTCCCTCATGTCTGAGGATCGTGGTCAGCTTGAAGGTTGCATCGGGAGCGGATGATATGCTTCCATCGCTTTCTGTCCATCGCGACAACTGATAGTATATGATATTAATTGATATATGATCGTAGCTGATAGTATAAGTTTAATTACACATTTATTTATTATTACATTTGCAGAGTCATCCTGCCAGCGTGGTTTAACAACGTTCTCTCCAACATTGCCGGTTATTTGGACGCTGAAGGTTTAGCGGAAGTGAGTATATAAATAACATAATATAAAATGATACCTGTAATCCCCGCAGGGTTAGGCAGAGGTGTACCTAATTTAGGACCCCCACATTTCGCTAGTTATGGTTTTATGTCCGATGCAATAGGCGGCGAGCCTATTGCCATAAACCTGGTATAGATTCAGACTCCGCGGCTGCTTCTGAAAAATTCCTAACGCTAAAACCCAAAAAAAAAAATTGCCCAACCAAGGTATCGAAACTAGGACCTCAAAGCCTGCGCAGACGACGGAGTTTTCTCCGCGGCGGAGATAAAAATTACTCTCCGCGAATAAAAAATCCGCCGCGGATTTACCGCGAACTCAACGCACACGGTGTGCGATCATCACCACAACTTTTTCTTTAAATTTCGGTCGTAATTCTCTTTTTTTGACGTATCATATAAAGAAGTTAAAAAAACGTCCGCGGACAAAAATCCGTCGTCTGCGCAGGCTATCATGCTTAGCAGTCGCGCTTGCGGCCATTAGACGGTATAAAGCAAAAAAAAATACCAAGCAGTTATTTAGATACACAAACCAGGTAGCTAAGTAATTACTTTTTTTTTAATAAAAATGAGTAATCAATTGGTGTAAAGTCGCCAGCAGGTCAAGATACTCGAAACTGTCAAATTTTCCCATTCAACCTTGACCCGAATTCTTTAACCATAAGGTTGAAAATCTTTAAAGAAATTTGGCAGATTGTTATAGCTTGTAGCTTAGGTATCCAGCTCCAATGCAATGTATAGCACTCGTATGTATGTATATCATTAATTTATTTTTAATAAATACTAATAAGTTATAATTTCCATTTCTAGATGAGAACATGGATTGAGGCCAATGAGCTCACTATCCCTGCTCTCAGTGGAGGTCTCAGTGCCATAGCGAGTGCTGAGCAGTCCATGCAGTGGGGTACCAATAATGCTGCCCAAATTATAGCGGCCGCTCAAAATCCGACAGAAACTACAGACCCCCCTACAACCACTTCTACCGAGCTGCCTACAACCACTTCTACCGAGCCCCCTACAACCACTTCTACCGAGCCCCCAACAACCACTTCCACCGAGCCCCCTACAACCACTTCTACCGAGCCCCCTACAACCACTTCTACCGAGCCCCCTACAACCACTTCTACCGAGCCCCCTACAACCACTTCTACTGAGCCCCCTACAACCACTTCGACCGAGCCCCCTACGGAACCCTCTACAGAACCCTCTACAAGCACTACCCCAGAAGCAATTACTCCCGATCCTAACTCGGCAGTAATCTATATGCCAACAACCATGCTTCTGCTATGGACAGCGCTTGCTATGCTACTAAAATAATTTGCTTTGGCAATTAAAATGTAAGCACAACGACCAATCAAACTATGTAAAACCAAATTGAGATGAGCTTTTATTGTACGGGAAGCTCATGCAAAGCGAAGTCAAGTTATACTAGATATGTATAATTTGATGTGTCGCCGACCGTATAGTCAGAATCAAGTGAGCCGAGGGCCTAGTAGACAAAAAGTCATTCCTTCAGTGATACTGAGATGGAACAATACAAAATAATTAGGTTTTCATGCGGTCAATTCAGACAGAAAAATCCTGGGACAATTTACTGGCTGCATTAAATAATATAGGACCGTATTACCATTGTCTAAAGTAAAAATTTGTATGAATATCGATGTAGATGTCAAACGTCAAGCGTCGCCTCGCACATGCTCGCAACTCGGGAACAACGTAAAAAGTAATACGGTTCCATTTTGAATGCAGCCAGTAATTTACTCGCAGTTTTTCCGTTCCGTCTGAGATGCCCTCTATGCAACCAAAATGCTTATGCCAATCATGTTCGAAGTTGTTGTAGAAATACGAAACGCTTTGAAGGCGATGGCCTCTGGTCTAGACCCTGAAATATACAGGGTGGAAGCGACATCGACGCACAAACGCGTATTCAGTACATCATTCTGATAGATTTTTTGTATCATCATCATCAGCCTATAATGTTCTCACTGCTGGAGCAAATGCCTCCTCTCTAGAGGGAGTGGGCTGTGATCCACCACGCGGGCCCAGTGCGGGTTGGTAGATGTCACATGTCTTCGAATTTTTAGTTCTAGGACATGCTAGAAATTTTAAACCGGTAATTAAATAAAAAAGCTGCTGTTCCTTACAATTTGACTTTGTTCGTATTGCACTTTTGCAGGAAACAGCAGTTTTTTTTAGGGGCTTCAGTGAATACGTGGTAATCATTTGTGATTTGATGTCCCGCGCACCCTGTAGGTATACAACTGTGTAATGTAAGAACGTCATTCCCTCGGCAATTGTTGTCTGAATCAGCTAGTAGACACAAACTAATTTATACTTATGTTATTAGAAAATAAGATTATTTTTGTACATATGATTTAAAATTAATAAAGGAAATATTTGCTAATTTGTTATCGTTTGGTTTGGTTCAAAATCCTTATCATCTATATATCTATAAACTACGTGTCACGTTGTTTGTCGGGGATTGACTCTTAAACTACATAACCGATTTTAATCAAATTTGCACACCGTGTACAGTTCGATCCATCTTGAAAGATAGGATAGCTTACATCTCAATTTATAGTCGCAATATTATTTTATTGCAAATTAAGTCACAATTATCTGTTAGCTCCAAACGATTTTAACAGATGGCGGTATATGTTGACTGGATTGAGTAAGTGTTCAATAGATGGCGCTGTATAGGAGCGGAGCAGCAATGAAAAATAATGCGAAATCGGGGAAAATGTGACGCAGACGAAGTTGCGCGGGACAGCTAGTTTATTTTTAAAATCAACATAGTAATATTATTGCTAATGAGCTTAGTAGATATTAACATAATGTCTACATTTTAACTGCTGTAACAAATGGAGCCACTGCCTATCTGACAACCCAGATAGTGCTCTAATAGTCCTCTTGGTAAGACTGGTTGTCAGACTTTCGGGCCACTGACAACCTATAACGACTGTCAAAGATCTACAATTATCAGCCAGGACCTTCCGCTTACCGTGCTTTCCGAGGTCCGGAGGAAACTCTATAAGTAATACGTGGTCACGCATCCATGGACCAACCTAGGTAAGTGCAGCTTTACCTCAAGATCGTCCCGACCGGCTGTTATTATTTAGCTAGCTCGCTCCTAACAAACCACTAACAACGGCGTCATAGCTAACTAATAACAGCCGCACGGGTCGATTAAAAGTAAAGCTTATACGCTTGCCGACGTTAGTCTGTGGATGGGTGACCATCAATTATATACCAAGTCCCTGCCATGCCTTAAAAGCATGAGCGGTCCTGGCCATCATCTAAACTATATATATACTTATATTTAATATTAGAAAGCTAAATAGTTCGTTCGTATGGTTGAACGCGATAATCTCGAGAACAACTGGTTCGAATTGAAAAATATTTTTGTGTTGGATGGCCTATTTATCTGAAAGGCGATAGGCTATATAACATCACGTTACGACCAACAGTAGCTGAGCATCAATGAAAAACGTTGCAAAAACGGGGTAAACGTGCCGCAGACAAAGTTGCGCGGGTCAGCTAGTTCATAAATATTTTTGATAGTCATAACAGGTATATCCATCTCGTCAGAAGCCCGATAGTCTAAGAATAGGTCTTACTGAGTAACATGATACTCAGTTACTGGGTTGTGGAGGCCAGATCTAGGTAGTCATTCTTTGTGAAGTATTTATTTGCATTATCATTTATTTCTCTTCACAAAGTTTGCTTAAAGTTAAAGTGTACAAAATTGGCTCAGCGCACCGAGGGTTCCGTACAAAAATAATCAAAAATATTTTTATAATATGATGTAACTAAATATTTAAGGTTTTCGCAATTTTTCCTTTATCTGTGCTAGAAGACGTTGCTTCGTACCAAATTTCAAGATTCAGAATTCACGGGAAGTACCCTGTAGGTTTTGATTCCCTTGCGAGTGTCGGAAATTTGCGGACTTTGCGGCATAAACGGCTGTATCTTTGATTGCGTTGGCTTAGAAGTTTGATTTTTTCACAGCTCTAAGGGTCAGTAGACTTGAGTATTTGATATAATTCAAGCTTGATACCTCCACGCGTTCCTGAGAAAATAGTACATTGTTACCCCAGGGGTGAAAGTAACTTATTTAGTGCCGAGACGGGGTTTGGCGCCCGAATGAAGTGAGAGCGCCAATAGTTCGAGGGACAAAATAAGTTTTTAACCCGAGGTAAACACTGTGCTTTTCATTACGAATACAAGGAAAGTAAAAATAAAAACATGAATTAGCTTAAGAAAAAATTAGTAAATTTTATTTCGGATTGCCGCTTTCCCACCTATTTTGTTTTTTTTTTCTGTGGCCAGCCAGCTATTCAGCCATTATTTTTCATATTCATCATTGAAAAATTCGTATATATTTTGCCTAACTCTACGTTACCTATTTTAAAGAAATTATTGAAACTAAATTACAATAAAGTTACTTTACACTAAAGTTACCTTTAAGTTATTTCAATTTTACATCGTGGCTGCATAGAAAGTTGGAACATGGTTCAATAAAAATGTGAAAATAGAACAAGTTTTTTTTTAATAATTTGACATCTGTCAGTTGAAAGCGATTCTCCCTAGGGATGAAAAGTATTACTTTCATCCCGCTCCTCAAGCAACTTCAGAACTACATTCAGAGTATGAGTAATGAAAAGGGTCTTAACAGACAGACGGATAGACGGACAACAATGTGATCCTATAAGGGTTCCGTTTTTTCCTTTCGAGGTTTGGAACCCTTAAAACTTTATATTAAAGGCTAAGATTTATATGTCGCAGTCTGATGATTTTATTCCGTTTAGACTTTCACCATGTGGGCAGAACATGGGTTTCGTGCAATGAAAACACACACACACTGTACACTGCTTTTATCGAACTAACAAATTACTTGAAATTACAATCCAACACAATAACACTAGGCACCATGAATCGGGTTACAGTTTCGGGACGTCTCGACTCCGCGGTGGTCAGACTCAGACTGTCCGCCTCGCTGGGAGCTCGAAACATCACGACTCTGTAGTAAGCGCGCTTAGGTGTGGGTAGACTGATAAGTTGGTCGCTTGACCTTTGGCGCGCTTTCGATTCATAGTCAGTCTTGTATCCGTAATAATGACTCCGACTCCGACACGGCCATCCTGCTTGCACACGTCCTCGTGTGATGGGTACCCTGCAAACAATTACTCCACGACAGAAATTTGTTCCACTCGGTCACTCCTGACCAAACTTTAGATTCAACGGGGTGGTGGAAATAAGAACATTGTAGAACTAGCCGTTTCGTTTTAACCGAACCGATTGGAAATAATCGAAAATACAATAATGATAACCCTGGGCCATGTACCATAGTCGTTCAAATCAACCTTTAAAACTCTACTGCCACAAAAAAACTACTAAGCTTATAGAAATTCTCGAGTAAAGCCACTAACACCACGGCTCTCTAGCCGGCCAGCAATCACATGGCTCTCACACATCCAGCGCATGGATCAAAACTAAAATTAGATCAAACAGACGATTAGGTCAATTAAAATGCAAGAGCAACCAAGTATCTCTTCATCAATCTAATCACCACATAAAGCAGGAATCTCATCCGTGGCCTATGGGCAACACTCAGGCCCTCCAACAAACCTCTGTTTGTTTTACTACGTTCCTCAAGAACGCCGAGTCCCACATGCATGACTCTATGGTCTCTACAAGACCCGACCTCCGCCAGAGCCACCCGCGCACCGCGCATCCACGGACTACTATAAGCAGACACCGACTTCTAACGGACTACGGCTACGAAATGGCAACTGGTACGGTCTGACCATCCGAACCAAGATTCCACACTATCTCTCAACTCTAAATCATTTACTTCAAACGGTACTTGGCCCTCGGGCATTCTCCTTAACCCATAATGTGCATACTTGTAAGTACGCTTAGAACTTAATAATCTCAATGTGTAGCGATCCCCCTCTAGTACTTCGACTGGTACGTGACCCGCTGGCATCTTCCTTAGCCTACCGCGTGCGTATCTGTAGGTACGCTTAGAATTTAAAGCTTTCCGTGTTAAGGATAACCGTCTAAAACCTCAATCACTCTAAACAGACCTTTAATCTTTAACAACCCAAAATCACCAATCGCAAAACGTTAAATTTTGCCATCGTTTCGTCTACTCGACACACTTGTTATGTTGAGCTAAGCTAACCCGTCGCGTCTATAGGAAACGTGTACCACCGGCTCGTCACCTTAAGTACCGGGTGCAATTAGGCTTGTGCTTTACCGGAATGAGACTTCGCTACTTAGCACGTAACGCAGCTATTTACGAATTTTCAAACGTACTGAGACTTTCCCGGGAACTAATTATAATCGAAAAGCTTTTCAGTAATCTTTTCAGCACCAAGGTGAACAATAAGAGTCGCGGAAATTACTGTTTACCGACCATCGGAGAATACGAGCTAAATACGGTACGCATTTAGACCTACCATTGCGTTGAATATGACGGTGAAAGACGCCTGAACTTAGCACTTAAGTCTTGGCTACTCATTGCCAGTTACATTCGTTGCCATAACAGTTAAAAACCGATTGAAACTTATTACCACTATTATGCCTCACCGAACGTACACAAAAGATTTTCGTTAACGAAAACTCCCTAGCTGTTATGTTTGCAACAAAACCCCGATTTAAAATCTCGCCACCTAACATGACGTCACTTTGTAAATAATTATCAGGCAAACATTGCAACAAAGTTTCGATAGGGTAATCGTTAATCACTACACATCATAAAATCTGTTCTGTACTGAATACTCGTGTCTGTACTATACCAGTCTTAGCAACAACGTTACTAATAAGTTTGCCATTAAATTTCGATTGAAAAACTTTCTTTCACCAACGAGTATTCAGAATCAGAATAATAAGTAAACCGTAACAACTCACCCCTGTGTTGCAACGTGCCCGCGATGTTGCTTGTACGATGCAGACATCGACGCGGCTCAGCACCCCGCCGTCAGCAGGCCCGCTGCCCACTGCCAGCACTGCATACTGTCACCGACGCACGTACGCCGGACGGCTACGTGAACCGGCATGACACTTTTGACGCACAGCAAGGCCTTCGCGGCCCTTTGTCGCTTGTCCGATGCCCGTAGCAGCCGGCACAGGCAGCGGCTTCTTCGTGCGACAATCCGCTTCGTTGAGTCCTGGTTTCTCCCTAGTCCGCAAGCATGGCACTTGATTTGCGGTAGCGATGAACACTTTTGACGTTTTTCTTTCCTTCGTCATGGTCAGTGCGCATTATCTTTAGGGGTTCCCCTTTGGTTTGTCACTACTCAGGTTAATGAGAGTCGTAAAAGATACGGCGCACACGAATCTGGCCTTAAAGAATTATTTAAACTGGTACCACGTCCAACCTGGATAGGTTCTCAGTGTTTCGCAAACATTTGTGTTCAAGGTACATCTAGAAATTCGGTAGTACATTTTGGAGGTACACCGTAGATGGAAAATCTATCGCGCATTTCGCGAATGTTTAAGTAGGTAGTTTCCTTTCGTCTGTCTATTTAACTTCAAAAGATAACCTTCGTTTTCCGAGGCACACCAACTAATGACCACGGTACACCAATGTGCCGCGGAACACTATGTTACATCACTATGTTACACTTTGTTACACTTTGTTACTCTTTGTTACACTTTGTCACAGCTTTGTAGATGCGGAGCCCTTCAACGCCTTTCTTAACGTCCAAATAAGCTGGATTCCTTCCACTGCACTCAACACGAAAAAATCAAAAGTCACTTCATTCAAACTAGGCTGATAATCAGCACTTTTTGAATGTCAAAATTACAAGAGACAGTCCCCCAAAACGCCCGCCCTTCGCCACTTCCTATGTGTTTTAGCTGGGAAGAAGAAGTGGCGGAACAAACTCCCCAGCAACACATCTGTCTGTTAGGTTAGAAGAACCAGATTCTACACAAAACAAGTCAGCGATGGATGACGCATTACTAGCGCGCATCGCACTCTGTGAAATGTGGGTATTCTATTAGGTACACTCTGCCTAACCCTTCAGAGATTACAAGCGTGATGATATGTTATGTTTTGTGAGGATCAAAATCCGCTAACACACTTAACAAAAACACTAACCGCAAACACTAGCTTGCTATTCACTGGCTGAGTTTAAGTTCGTATCGCAAGTGCAATTATTCGTTTTGCATTTCAAAAAGTAACCGTCACTGATTGTTATTGTCACTGTTCTCGCGTGTGATTGCATTAGCACGATTTGATCGCACTTCTGATGTCGCAGTGTGATTATTTTATTCCGTTTAGACTTTCACCATGTGGGCAGAACATGGGTTTCGTGCAATGAAAACACACACACACTGTACACTGCTTTTATCGAACTAACAAATTACTTGAAATTACAATCCAACACAATAACACTAGGCACCATGAATCGGGTTACAGTTTCGGGACGTCTCGACTCCGCGGTGGTCAGACTCAGACTGTCCGCCTCGCTGGGAGCTCGAAACATCACGACTCTGTAGTAAGCGCGCTTAGGTGTGGGTAGACTGATAAGTTGGTCGCTTGACCTTTGGCGCGCTTTCGATTCATAGTCAGTCTTGTATCCGTAATAATGACTCCGACTCCGACATATAGAACACACGCGATCGGGTTTGCCACATCTAATATTGCGATATAAGTTTAAACCTTCACCTATTTTGGATAGTTTTCCATATCTAAGTACTGCTGTTAGACCTACAGTTAAATATTTTATCAGTCTAATAAACGCTTTGTACAATGGTATCGGTCTAATCTTATGTCAAGATGTTTTTGTCGATTCGGTTGAGAGAGAGTTATGGTCTAGATATAGAGAACCTTGTAGATAATGTTTGTTTGTCATCGTTAATGTTTTTTGCCATTTTTTTGGATATATACAGAGTTTAAATGGACCTTCAAGCAATCAAGGTTTTTATTCATCAAACTTAGTATCAGTGCGCAAAAACGTTTTTTTTTTTAGTAGTGTTTGTTCTTGTCTCTATTCTAGGTCAGAGATGACATAGGAATTGCTGGGAAACTATATTTTTTTGCTGTGAGAAATCATGGTTTACGTTTGCGCACAATAAAATGTACTCAAGACATTGCGCTGAGTACGCACTGAATAATATTATAATGATTTATCTAAAACTCTAGCTTTCCATAATTTTTATTTGTTATTGTGAAATTAATTATGTAATTGATGATACTAACATTTGTGCGCCTAATGGCAAAACATAGAGAACTAACCAAAATGTAACATCTCACACACCTGTGTATCTGTAACCTATGTTTACAAATAAACATTCTGATTCTGACATTCTGATTCAGAATAGTACAGGGGTCAGGGAGGTATTTTAAGTAAAGTTATACAATAAAAATCTTTTTTCTTCTAATGAAAATCCAAGATGGAAAATAAAGTTGAATAGTTTTGTTTAATATGAGGCTTTTTGAATTATAAAAAAAAATATGCTAGCTCATTTACACCATTTACTATATCGAAATGCGCGGGTGGATAACCGGGGCATTTGAGCTACGGCATCGTAGCTCGGAAGACATGTATAAAATAAATTCAGGTTTAACCCATTTAGGTCACTAACAATCTAAAATTAAAAAAAAAAACGCCGTTACGTACTTTTTTTCTAACCAGAATGAGTAAGAATTCTCTGGCTTCTTACTTTGAAAATCACAAACTTTTACACAACTATTTATTCTATACTAACACTTACGCGTGAGCGAAGCCGCGGCCAATAACTATTATAACATTTAAATGTCTATTTTCGACATTATTTTGCCGGGGTAACATACACGTGGGCAATTACCGAACTTCACGCGGGCGATGCCGCGGGCAGAAGCTATTATTCTACAAAAAAAGATAGAATGTATATTTTAGATTTTATACATTAAAATGTATCGTTTTATGGACATCAACGCGCCAACGGTTACCGTGAATTCAGTAACCAAAAGAGTCGGAATTATTCATGGGTTGAAAAAAATTACATCCTTCAAGGTGAAAGCTAAATCAATGCCAAAATAAAAGCACTCCGTTAGATTTTCAAGGCTCGGCTCAGTACAGAGACATGGCATTTGAACTACATAATTACAGTCGCATCTTTACAACGGGTACTACCACTGAAGAAGGCAAATCACAATGAGCAAGGAAACTACAAACTTTTATTGACATTACTTACTGAGCAGTAAACCCATAAAACATGACTAGTACAAAAGACGAGTGGTGCACTATCACGAATGATAACACACACTTAAGATGAGCCTTATCAGTCGCAGAGTAATGACTGAGAAATATCTGACGCTATGGTTATATTCTGCTCAGTTTGCACAGTAGTTGACACTAGTGAACACGGCAGGTTAGTTTATTTTAATTAAATCTTTAACACTTCTTAGGAATTCGTGGCTAAATAAAAACAGCCGCTCGGTTCGATCTTCCGAGATACCGAGTTTCCTCCGTGCCTCGGAAAGCACGTTAAGCCATTGGTCCCCACTGTCATTTGTAGATCTTTGACAGTCGCGTTACAGGTAATCAGTGGCCCGAAAGTCTGACAACTAGTCTAATAAAGGGGTATCGTATTACCTAGTACTGGCTGGGTTGTGGAGTTCACATAGGTAGTCGCTCCATGAAATGAAATTATTGGAATAGCAGCTATAGCAATACTTTCCTGTCGGCATCTAGAGTTCCAGTGTTAAGCCAATCTTAACATATTTGGGAAAAGGCTAGGCAGATGATGACCGAGAGATCCTGGGATTGGTCCCCAGGTAAAGTGTTATTGGGTTCAGTAAGAAAGTTTATACAGGGTGTAACGGAAAAGGTATATACATACTTAAGGGTGTGCTACAGACCATTAAACTGAACATGTTTCTTCATCGGATAAACTTCGTAATAGCGAAAAAAATATCGGCAGCAGATATATTTTTCGCTAATACGATGTTGGACCGATGGAGAAACAAGTTCAGTTTGATGATCTGTAGTACACCCTTAAGTATGTATATACCCTTTCCGTTACACCCTGTATAGCAGCCTAGCTAGAGCTTGCTGATATGGTACTCCCACGGCTCGGAAACGGCGTTAATATGTTGGTCCTCCGCCTGATTTCTGAAAACAAACTATAATAACATTTCAAGTTTCAGTCCAGTAAAAATTGCAGCGACTTACGAGTTTGCAGGTCGTAAGTTAGGATCTAGACCGGCTTCAATTAATTGTGAATGCCTAACATAGTGGAGAAACAGAACCCGCTACCTATGATGACTAAGTCGAGACTATTACCACTGGCTTACAGAAAATTTATAACAAGCAAATACTTCTCCAAGAAACTGATACAGATTTTTTTTTCACAGACATGTATCAAAATCTGCTGGCTTTAGCATTAACGGGCTTGCTCTCAAATGTCTTCGCTACTGATCCCAACTATCGGCTGAACACGCCGATAGTACCGTCAGAATATCAGCTATTGATAACACCGTACTTCGAAACTGGTGACGCAAACCAGTTCACCTTTGATGGTACAGTCAGTATTCAATTTACGACTACTGCTGCCACCAATCAGATTAAACTGCATTCAGAAGATCTGACCTTCACCTCGGATAATGTAGTTGTTGCAGTCTACAATACAGGAACAAGTATACCATTGAATGCCACAAATGGTCTGGAATTTAATAAAACCTACACGTTTGCTTACATTAATTTAGTAAGTAATTTGGAAACGGGCCTGGAATATGTTTTGCAGATCCAGTACAAAGGACCGATTAGAAAGGATCTGTCTGGATTCTACAGGAATCACTATTTCCAGAATGGAGATAAAAAGTAAGTACTTTAACATTTTGTTGCACCATGAATTTGTTTACCTTTTTATTAACTTAAGTTAACTTAACTAACTCCTTTTTAAGTTATTTTATGTTATAAAAAGTGGTTTATTTAGGAACTTAAGATGATAGTACTACATACCTACTATGCAAGTACTTCATGGCTGTTACGGCTCTATATTTGATCGCAAACTTTCATTTAGAGATCTGTACAATAGAGACCTAATATTTTTATATTAAGCGGTAGACATAACACAGTAGTTATTTTAATCAAAATCTAACATTGGAACCGATTATAATAATTATCGGGGGAATTACAAACTTGACGGCTGTTCAGAAGTGACATAAAAAAAATACTCAGTAATCTTGTACCATAAATTGCATAAACACAATATAATCTCCTTAGAAGTACCTACTTGGCACAGTTGGCGCGTGTATGTAGTTCTATTGTAAACCACTTGAACTTATGAGGACAATGAATTCTTTTAAAAGAGCCTAGTGATACGAAAGTGCTAGTGTAAGAGGAAAATGAGGATAAAACTTCCTATTGGAAGGACACATTATTTTTTTATAAATAGGTATAGGCTTGAATGTCGATGGCTATACGAATAGACGAACACTAAACAAACGATGGATGTGCTGTGTGAAGGATGATATGGGTAGAAAAAGGGTGTCTAAAGAGATGACGAGTAATAGAGAAGCATGGTAGAAGTAGACTACATGCTGCGCTGAGCCCAAATAAATTGGAATAGGGGCAGGAGGATAATGAATTGAATAAGATCAATATTTTACTGTCCTAGTTACATTATCTCCCACTCCACTCGTTTATCCTTGATTTGGTTGTAGTTATTCATTGCATCAAGAACAAAAGTAAGAAAACACATCAATAGGTAATATTACCTCATCTATGCCAAAGCAAACACGTTTGATAACGCTGAGATCCCTTATCAGAATAACACATCCTCTACTGCAAAGATAGGCCGTTTCAGCGCCGATAAACATAAGCTGGTATTAAAAGTCTGAAGATAAAGGTGTTACACTAAATATATTTACTTTTGCAATGTATTAGATTAGAGAATTGTGGAATCATTATTGATGTGTGATAATTGACTTTCACATTGTCATTGCATATTATTATGCAATTATTAATTTCAAAACGCCTAGCGCTTCCCGTGACCCAAGGGCTGGCTTTTACTTTGGCCAGAGGTTAAGTATTGGCATACAATGCTGCCAGTGTCTTGGGCACATCACCAGCTGACAGCGTTGAGGAGGAGTTTTTTGACGCCCTTCTATAGTTTATTGTTACATTAGTTATTTAATTTATTAGTATGTTAATCTTTGTAATGTTAAGAGTTAGTTCCCTTATGAAGTAAATTATTATTACTTCAAGTACATAAATTAATAAAAAATGTATGTGAAATATTACTGATGTCGTGGTGTACACTGAATCGTTGGTCTAGTTAGTGATCGAAATTACGACAGCTGAGCATTAGGTCCTAGGGTCGTTTCCCGGGTCGGGCAAATTTTTATTGGGTTTTTCCATCAGAAATTTCTCAGTAGCAACCACGGAGTCTAGATTTGTGCCCTGTTGATGGCAAAGGCTCGCCCCCTATAACATGGGACTTAAACATAACTGGTGAAATTTGGGTGCACTATTACATACACCTCTGCCTAACCCTTCGGGGATTAAACGCGTGATGTTGTGTTATACTATGTCATTGTCTCGTGATGTGTTTTTGAGAAGATGGGAAAGGAGACAGGTACCATACAGTGAAGAGAAACAGACCGAAAATTAAATAAATAATTGTCCCATGCTCGAAGTGCAATAAGACTTCTTTTTTAGGGTTCCGTACCCAAAGGGTCAAACGGGACCCTATTACTGAGACTTCGCTGTCCGTCCGTCCGTCCGTCTGTCACCAGGCTGTATCTCATGAACCGTGATAGTTAGCCAGTTGAAATTTCTACAGATTATGTATTTCTGTTGACGCTATAACAACAAATAATAAAAACTGAAAAAAATAAATATTTAAGCGGGGCTCCCATACAAAAAAAGTTCGTTTTTATAAATAATAGTACGGAAACCTTCGTGCGCGATTCCGATTCGCACTTGGCCGGTTTTTCATCCCTCCCCTAACACACCCAAAACGGATAAGGATGGGTGGATCTCTCCCGATCCACACACACATTGTAACTCATAATATTGCTTGCGAAAATTGACGTAGATATTACGTTTTTTTTTCTAAAATCTAAAAAACACCGATTTCTTTTCAAAATTAAAAAGCTTCAAAAAGGCTAATAGATTCTAAGAGATTTGAATAAGAACCGTTAATAAAGTGACATTCTAATAATGTAATTGTTGAATGGAAATGGAAAATTCAAAATACATGTGATGAAAGAAAGAAAGAAAAAATGTCTATTTGTCGCAGGGAAATAACGTGCAATCAAAATGACAAAAAAAAAACATACAACACATAACAAAAAAATTTAACAGCTTGCCCGTCGGGGCTGCGACAAGAAGGTTACCACTCCGTATGATAGTGAGCTACCGAAAGGGTCATGGCAACGTTTTTGAAAATGATGTGAGTATTCCTTGTCTATTGCTAATCTCATTGTATATTCCAGATGGCTGGGTGCTACTCAAATGGAGCCAACTCACGCAAGAAAGGTGTTCCCATGCTTTGACGAGCCTGAATTGAAAGCCACGTTCGTAATTGGAATCGACCGACCTGCCTACTTTCAACCTTCATTAGCCAATACTGACTTGGAACGGAGAGAACCTTTGTAAGTCTGTTCCACAGCTGACTAAACGAGAAGCTATTTTGTCTATTTTCTCGCATTGGGTCCCGTGTCAGTTAAAAAGAATTTTGTCAAACAAATAACTCGTTACTTTAGTGCCTAAATGTACAAATATTCTAATTCTATTCTTATTCTTTATTGCACACAAAAAATTAAATATACATACAAATAACAATATAAAAATGTATGTACAACGGCAAGCTTCACCCAGAATGTAATACCCAATATTCTTCAGTTTAGTACAGTATTCACTATTTAGTATAGTTTAGATTGTAATAGCCTCGCCCCCTATTACATGGGGCTTAAACACGTGCAAAATTAGAGTGTACTATTAGGTAAACTTCTGCGTAACCCTTCGGGGATTACAGGCACGTTATTCTTCCGTTTATAATTATGTGATTAATCACTTTCAATTATAACCGGAAATGATCAATCACGAAGATTGATCATTTTCGATTATAATTTAAAGTTAGTTATATTATAGCATTATACCTGCCATTATCATATACAGATTTGCTTTGATCTGATAAGTATGTTATAAGTAACAAATAAACAGCAAACGCATTCCAAACAAGAGTTTTTCAATCTTCAAAAGGAATGACATAACCTTTTTATTCTAGGAGCAATGGAAACATAAGAGAGATCTTCTACCCGACACCGAAGATGTCAACCTACCTCGTTGCATTCCTGGTCTCTGAATTCGAAGCAGCTGCCTCCAGTCTCAACGGAACCCAGGAGTTTGCGGTCTACACTCGCCCAGACGCCAAGAATCAGAGTGAATACGCCTTCGAATTTGGCAAGAAGGTGGTCGATGCTTTGGGCACGTACTTTGGCATCAACTACTACTCGACCAACAATCGTTTGCGGCTAGATCATGTTGCGTTACCTGATTTTAGAGCCGGAGCTATGGAGAACTGGGGTCTTATTAAATACAGGTATTCATGAATACAAATAGATTAAATGGGTTTACTGTTTATTAAAGTTACCAGTAAGGGCTATTCAAAAGATTCTAAAGACAATGTGAAAGAAAATAAGCGCCAGACTATTAAACTTGTATTTGTAGTGTAGTAATTAATACCAGACAACATTCAAGTCTGCATAAAAGCAATAAAGCTGTAAAGAAATTACACTCATATGCATGTAAATCTATACGTTCTGTATACCATAAAAGCAGTTCACCAAGAAGACTCTTGCTCTTAATTTTGTATAAAAAAAAAGTATTCTTAATTTGACTACTGAGATGAAGTGATAAAGTATGAAAGAAGAAGACAATATCACCCAAAATAAATTGGGCTCTCCTTTTCTCGTGTGGTTAGTGCCTAACTTACTGGCCTACCATGACGTCTTAAAGCAGTATTGTTTTACTCTTATTCCAGTGTGGGAAAGAGACGGAGTTATACGGGATGTCTAGCGCCATCTCTTTCCCACACTGAAAAAGGAGTAAAACAATAATGTTTTAAGACGTCATGGTTGGCCACCTGGTTTTAGATTTTTATGCTGCCCATGGGCCTCTGTCTTGGCTTTACATGCGGTCGAAAAATATGTCTCAGGCATGCTGGTTTCCTCACGATGTTTTCCATCACAGAAGCAAGTGATAATTATACGCACATGAATCCGAAAAGGCGTTGGCAGTACAACGGTCACAACAATAAGCTATATGACACTGCTTAACTGCTTGCTCTGTATGGTGTCCGACGTAAAGAATAGCACCATCCCATATCTTCCCGTGGGTGTCGTAAGAGGCGACTAAGGATCTTGCCAGAGAATGGACAACAGCGTTCTCTGTGCTTTTGTGGCAACCGTACTGCGATCGCCAACCCGCCTGCCAAGCGTGGCGATTATGGTAAAACCGCCTATGTTATGTCAATGTGGCGAAACTTGGGGGAGGCCTATGTCCAGCAGTGGACGTCTTTCGGCTGAAATGATGATGATGACACAGCTTAAAGAAAATTGCTGATGATGTTTACTTATATATTTAAAATTCTTGCAGGGAAGCCTTACTGCTGTACGTTCCCGAGGTCTCGACCCCTTACTTCAAGTACAGGGTAGCACAGATTGTCGCCCATGAGACCACGCACATGTGGTTCGGTAACCTCGTGACCTGCCATTGGTGGAGCAACACCTGGCTGAATGAAGGTTTTGCTAACTACTTCCAGGATTACATCACCGCTTTTGTATGTATTTAAGTGTTTTTCGTTTTTTTTTTATTTGGTTAGAGGCCAATTCGTTATTAATTAGTATACTAGTAGTATTATTCATCAATAGTACTTGAAGTAGGCCTTCCGTTTTTAAATTACTTTCTTATCTACAGTTTTCGTTATCTAGTCATATGATTTGGTTTGAGTATCATTTATAAATCATGATTTGTAAATTATGACTCCAAATGATGATTGATGAACTTTCGATATTCCAATGCGAAACCAAAAATCCTCGAACCAAGTTCCTGCTTGACTGGTTTTTTAAACAACTCATTAATTTACACAAATACTTACAATAGGTGGATCCAGAAGTGGGTTCAGCTAACCAGCTGGTGTTTGGGTCAGTATACAGCGCCTACGATGCCGACAACTCGCCATCTTCTCCACCAATCACGAACAACAACGTCAATTCTCCCGCCGAAATCAGCGGCCATTTTGGAACCATCACCTATCAGAAAGCTGGTTCCGTGATCAGGATGATGCATCATTTTATTGGGGATGACGCTTTCAAATATGGATTGAATTTTTACTTGAGGAATAAGTAAGTTGCGGGTTTATTTTTTATTGGAGGATTTTTAGGATTTCTAACAGTAAAGTATAACAGAATATTCTTTGTAAATGCTTGCTATCTAAGAGTAAAAAGGACCTTCATTGCACAAAAAAAGCAAAGAAAAAGACCTGATCTAAGGTATATCTCCAATATCCAATACTTTGAACATCACAAAAAGATCATAAAGTTTTTTTTATTATTCTATTCTATCATCTTAGTTTATCGGCTCGTTGTTAACTAGTTGTCAGTGTTGGACTAAACAGTGTATGTCTATGTGAGCGGTCTGAATCATTGCATCAAACGTGTCAAGTACGGCAACGACTCTGTTGACTCATGGCTTATCAGTCTGCTTTGCGGAATGTGCAAAGAATAAATCTCAAACAGCTCTAGCTTGCTATGCTGAAGGCGTGTGCTCATTCATTTGTTTTTCTCCTAAAATGCTTCTTCTTCTTTACAGCTCATTCAGTTCCGGCTACCCTGAGAAATTGTACCAAGGTCTTAACGAAGGAGTCCGTGCTTACAACTCCCTCTCTTCCTACCCCCAATCTAGCATTGATGACGTCATGGGTTCCTGGATCAATCAGGCTGGCCACCCTGTACTGACTGTGTACATTGATTATGAAACTGATATTGTTACTTTGACACAAGTGAGTACTATTTTATTCTAGGTGGAGTGTTTTGAGATTAGTTAACTTGCAAGCTTCCACTATACAGGATGGAAAGTACTCCGCCGCAAAATCTTTTAAAAAAATCTGCTGTTTCTACAAGTACAATAACCTTTACAGTCAAAATGTATGGAACTAAAATTTTTTTATGCGCTGAGTATGTGGTAACCGTTTTCGCATAGGTGTCACTTCCATAGGATGTAGACGGGTAATACTTTCCAAATACCTAAATTGTATTCTGAAAGCAAAACCCCCCTTCTTGGGGAAGGCCTGTATCCAGCAGTGGACATCTTTTGGCTGAAATGATGATGATGATTCTGAAAGCCGATGTTTGTTTTGCTTCAGACCATAACAACATCTGGGGCCCACATAAAAAAGTTTGCATAGACGAACGAGATAGAGATATATAAAAGTTTGCATATATTTCGATCTTGTTTACTTTTACTACTGGATATAATTAGTGTTGTCTTGTCGCTTGTCTATGATATAAGTTTTTAAACTGACATGGTCACTAACACTATCAACAACACTTGTAACGGGATATTTACCATGTTTATTATTTGTTATGAGTTCCCGATATTTCGGCGCTGTTGCAAACGCCATGATCACGGATAAACTGGATATCGGGAACTCATAACAAATAATAAACATGGTAAATATCCCGTTACAAGTATTGTTGCTTGTCTATGATTCTTGGAAACGAAAAAACATAATGTTCGAAGTAGAAAAAGTTCTTCGTCTTTTCTTGACTATTACCGAGGTTGAAGATTCACGGACCCGAAAACAGATGAGCGAGAATATCACCCAGACAACAGTTGGGTGTAACAACGAAGATTTCCTAAATGTAGTTTTTTGTTCCAGAAACGCTATTACGTAAACGGCTCTCTGTCATCAAACGAAACCTATAAGATACCGATAACGTACACCACGCAAGCGTCCCCAGACTTTGAAAACACCAAGCCAGTGTTCATCATGGACGAACAAGTGTTTCAATTCAAAATCGCTAACATTAGCGAAGATCATAGCTGGGTCATTTTCAACGTTCAAGAAACAGGTAGGGCTACAAAAGAGAGTGTACTTATTTAAAGGGATGAACTTCAATGACTTGCATCTCATCATCATCATCATCAGCCTATAATGTTCCCACTGCTTAGACACAGGCCTCTTCTCTATGAGAGGGAGTGGGCTGTAATCCACCACGCGGGCCCAGTGCGGGTTGGTAGATGTCACATGTCTTCGAATTTTTAGTTCTAAGACATGCCGGTGTCCTCGCGATATTTTCTTTCCCGGTTTTTGAGGGCACCGGTGATGAAATAAATTACACAAAGATAAAAATTATTTGAATACATAATTTTTTTTGCCTGGTTTGCAAGTATTCTTTGCTTTATTATAAAACTAGTCTCAGTAAAAGTCAATGATAATTAGTACACGAAAAACAAATGTGGTGGAATTGAGGACCTTGCAGCAAAAGGGGCAGATCCAAATTTTAGCCGTTACTCGTTTTTTCCCCTACAATTAGAATAAAAATTAGAGCTATCTATTGACAAAGAAATTGTAATGTTTGTTAAACACTCGTTCGTTTTTCTCTTACTTTTGATTGTTAAATATGTTACGTGCAGATTAATAGTTCTTGAGATAAAAAAAAACTATAATGATGTGTCTTATTGTATAAAGTACAAAATAACACCTAGCAGTTTTTTTTTAATTTTGGTACAAAACTGAGGCAGATCCAAACTTCAAAAAATAAAAAGTAATTCTAAAACTTATTATTTATTTACCTTTAAAAATAATATTTTAATAATAATTTTGTAAAACATGTGAATATGTTTCTATCATACTTTAAGACATAACTGTAAGAAATTAAAATATTTTTTTTTTTTTTTAAATACCCAAAAGTTTTGAAACTTGACTTGCCTCTCTTTTGCTGCAAGGTCCTCAATTAGAACTTAATCATAAAATAATTTTCTACATAATCCTGAATTTTCACGTAGTGATTTATTTATCGCTCTGTATGGTGTCGGATGTAAAGAATAGCACCATCCCATATCTTCTCGTGGGTGTCGTAATAGGCGACTAAGGGACTTGCTAGAGAATTGGCAGCAGCGTTCTCTGTGCTTTTGTAAAAACCGTACTGCGATCGCCAACCCGCCTGCCAAGCGTGGCGATTATGGCAAAACCACCCTTACGTCAATGTGGCGACACTTGGGGGAGGCCTATGTCCAGCAGTGGACGTCTTTTGGGCTGAAATGATGATCATGATGATTTATTTATTTAACACTTCAAGCACATAGTACAGAGGCAAACTTAATGCCATAGGCATTTTCTACCAGTCAACCTTAGGGTGATGCAAAGACAAACAGTGGTAGTGTATATCTAAAAATAAACTGATAATTATTATTTTTTACAGGTTTATACAGAGTGAACTATGATGACAACCTATGGAATATGATTATATCCGCTCTGAAAGGAAACAATAGTAATGTCATTCATCCTTTGAATCGTGCCAAGGTATTTGTTAAGCTAATGCACTTTTTGTTTAATTCTTTTTTTATTCTTGTTCCCTCCCACCTTAGAATTGCGCCCACCACTAGTAAAATGGGGCAAGGGTGGGAAAATGATGATGACGCTGAAGTTAATAATAATTAATATTAGCAAATCAAGTATATTGACTTGGCTCGCGAGGTTGCCGACATGTGGGATGTGGACTCTACAATCATTGTGCTGATAGTCGTATCAGCCAATGGCTTAATTGCTAATAGTCTCGACCAATATCTGATGAGGCTCTCGTTAGGCAGCTGCATCAAGGGCTTAATTCAAAAAAGTTTGTTGGAAAAATAAACTATGACTGGTTTAAACCATATCCTTGGTTAAATAACACTATCTCTGGTTTAGGAATATCTACAATCATTTATTTTTTGATTACACTAGTTGCCATTCAACATACAGCTTATTAGAAATAAGATCATTACATTTATTTGTCGGCCACATCTTACTAAAACTTGAGTAACTGGAAAGGCCAAAAAGGTGTTTTTTGGACATTTTACAAGCCAGAAACCAGAGTTATTGGGTTATTCCCATCAGGAATTTCTCCGAGTCCGAATTTGTGCACGGTTGATAGCAATAGCCTCGTCCCCTTTTACGTGAGACTTAAACAAAAGTGGCATTAAGTGGCTTAAGCAAAAATGTGAATCTAATGGGTAAAACTCGACCTGACCCTTCGGGAATTACAGGCTCGATGTTATGTAAAAACAAATAAGTTCTTCTTTTTGCAGATAATAAACGATCTCTTCGCATTAGTGTACTCGGATGAAGTTCCGTTCGCTACTCTGTACAGCGCATTAGACGCCCTACACGGAGAGACTGAGTACTCCGTCTGGTTCGCAGCACTTAAAGGCTTCAGCAGAATATGGCACCTGTATCTAGGAGACCCTGAAGCTTTGCCTTCTGTTGAGGTGAGATTTTTTTGAAGTGTTATCTCATTTTTACAATTATAAATGCGAAAGTTGGTAAGGATTGATGTTTGTGTCTCTTTCACGTAAAAAATACTGAACAGGTTTGGTTGAAATTTCCCGTATGGACACTTAGGAAGCTTGGTGGTTGTACGATCCCGTGGATCAATTACCGAACTCCGCGCGGGCGAAACTGTGGGTATAAACAAGTCTATTATGTTAGATTAAATGTGAAGAGACAAGCCTCGGAAAGCACGTGAAGCCTTTGGTCCCGGCTGTCATTTGTAGATCTTTGACAGTTGTTAAGAGTAGTCAGAAGCCAAAAGTCTGACATCCAGTCTTACCAAGGGTTATCGTATTACTCAGTTACTGGGTTGTGGAGGTCAGATAGGCAGTCGCTTCTTGTAAAATACTGGTACTCAGCTGCATCCGGTTAGACTGGAAGCCGTTCCCAAGATAGTTTCGGAAAAGGTAAGGCAGATGATGATGATGTGAAGTGACAAGTTACAACAGCAATAGGCGGCAACAACGCCGTCTATAGAAGTGTTTTCTTAGAGTGACATATAAACTAGTCATAACGCTTCGGTCTGCCACAGCGCTGCTGGGGCTGGGATTTACCGCTGGAGTGCGGTGCGATCATCTTCAGAATTATTGACTAACTGTCCTAAATAGTTATTTTACCTCTTATCCGTCTAACATTGTTTTGCAAAAGCAATGTGTATTTGTATTTACCCTCGAGTTACAATTTGAAAGTGGTTTCTCTTTGTTCTGAAATCGTCGAGCAAACAAGCAAATATCACCTACACCTCTAAAAGTTTCTGATTCGTCGTACTGACATATCTCTGTATCATACTATTTTTTTTTTAAATATACCATTTTATCATTATAGGACTTTATCTTCCATCACTTGGACCATGGAATTTCAAGCTTTGGTTATGAAGTAAGGGCCACAGACAGTTTCGAAGATTTGAGAAACCGCATGCAGATTTTGGAGTTCGCGTGTCAGCTGGAACATAGCGGATGTATTGAGAACACCGTTCCTTTGTTCAGAGCTTTGAGACAAAATGGCACTGAGTGAGTACAAATTGATAGAAATATTGGTGATATCGTTTTTCGAGAAACTGGTCACTTGTGTATTCTTTACTTTGAATGATATGTCCTAGAATTAAAAATTTGAAGACATGTGACCTACAACCCGTTCTTGTCCCGTGTAGAGGACTATGACCTACTCCACCACAAAGAAGGAAGGCCGGAGTCTGAGCAGTGCAGGCGGGAGTAATTAAAGGCATATGGTAATGCAGCAAGGTCTCAATGCTTCATGCAAAATTTTATCCCACCATCTAGCGTGCGGAAGCCACAACCACCATGCTCATTAGCATGGTGGTTGTGGCTATAAGTGTGAAAGTTGGTAAGGATTGATGTTTGTGTCTCTTTCAAAAAATACTGAACTGGTTTGTTTGAAATTTCCCGTATGGACACATAGGAAGCTTGGTGGTTGTACGATCCCGTGGATGAATTACCTAACTCCGCGCGGGCGAAACTGGGGGTATAAACAAGTCTATTATTATAGATTAACTGTCAAGAGACAAGCCTCGGAAAGCACGTGAACCCGCTAGTCCCGGCAGTCATTTGTAGTACTTTGACAGTCGTTAGTGCAGGCGGGAGTAATTAAAGGCATATGGTAATGCAGCAAGGTCTCAATGCTTCATGCAAAATTTTATCCCACTATCTAGCGTGCGGAAGCCACAACCACCATGCTAATGGTTGACAGTTTTTTTTGGATTTAGGTTGTGCATGAAATCAACTCTCCCTTTTGAACAACAAAAAAGACAAAATCGGTTTTTAATGCAAATTATTTTTGTCCATGATATCTTTACCAGGGTGCCCCCAAGCTTGCGTCCTGTGGTATACTGCGCGGGACTGCGTCATGGTACTGAGGAAGACTACGACTTCTTGTGGAACCGTATGCTGAGCACCAACGTGGCGAACGAAGTCTGGGTCATCGAAGATGCTTTGGGTTGTACATCTGATGAACACAGTTTGAGGAGGTAAGAATAATATGATTTTTAGATTATACAAGGTGTTGTTTTGCATCCTCTTCAAAATTCATGAGGATGTCACAAAGTACATAAATAATCAATTGAAATTACGATACCTTATTAATTATTAATAAACACTGATTATTTTGGTTGTTTAAGTTTGTCAGTCTATCAGAATAGCCCCCTTAACATGGAATTAGAAATTAACGAATAAACGTTTGAGATTGTATGTACGTGTGAAAGCGTGGTTATAAGGCGAGGATCAGACGGGCCGCGTTTAAAACACGGGTGTTCACACTTACCGAAACTCGTAAATAAAAAATAAAAAAATACCTATCCATTTTATGATTGATTCGGGTCGAGAATCATTAGCATAGTTACCTCCTTGAATTTGACGAGGATGCAAAACAACATCTTGTATACCTCCATTAAATTTTGATCTTGTCAAGACTCCTAGCTATCTTGGCAACTTCAAAGTTAAAAGGAGATAACAATGTTGCAAATTGATAAATAAAACCAAAAAGTAATGATCATAGTTAAGTGTGATTCTGAAAATTTATTATAATTGATTATAATTTAAAAGTTATTCCAGCAGATGTTGTGATTTTGTTATGAGTTCTCTAAATAATCCATTTATTTTCTTTCCCTTTATAATTGCCTCCAAAAGTTCTTACTTTACATACTCCAAAAAAAACCTTCTATTATTAATTTTAGTTTCTAATTGTGTTATTATTGTTCATTTACATAGTTTCTTATTTTATGTCCGTTTCAGGTACTTGACATCTGTGTCAATTGCGGACACTCCGATCAGGACCCAAGATCTAACTATACCTTTGACGAGCGTCCTGAGGACCTATGGTAACTTGCACATTGTCATGGATGTCTTGAAATCTAATTACACGGTATGGAGCACAATGTGAGTATTTGGTGTGTAGGGATTAAACTAATTTTAAAAGGGATTGAAACACTGGGGTCTTAGGGTCCGAGTGCCCGCCCACCTAGTAATTCCGGACATCGCCAAGCGTTTGGACGCCTCTTCTCGAGATTAGAGGGCTGGCCTATATCTTGGTCAGAGAATCAGCATTGCCATCCAAGCGTGATAATGCTGCCAGCCTTTTGGGCACTTTCCCCGCTGACAGCGATGCAGACGATTTTTTTGACGCCCCTTTATTCTTTTCTGCTTTTGAAACATGGAGGTACTTACGTATTTTCATTATTAATTTAGGTCTGTATAGTTAGTTATTCGTGAATATATGAGATATAGAATAAAATAAAATAAAAAACTTTTAAAAGTGTCTTAAGTAAAATTTACAGGCGCAAAAACCTGTTTTAAACACCCCTCAATCTTAAAAAAAAGACGGCCTGCCCTTTTATTTCACAACGGTAAGGATTTTCTTTGTACAAGTAATATAACAGACGTGTATTTGACCATATATTACTTAAGATTAAACCTTAAAAAATATTTAACATAAAATTATTTAAAATTTAAGCATGGAAAACGGTAAAACAAAATATTACCGCAATGTTTTATGTCCGAAACACGCAACGATGCTTGCTTCGGTACGGTTTATTTTGATTGATGTCCGTCAAACAAAATAATCGATGGTCCAGTTTCATCTTTGTCGAAAGAGTTCCCATCTTGTTTGTTGTTTTAACTCTTTTGTTATGATTTTGCTAATTGGTAGCACTTATTTCCTTGTATTATTTGTGTTCATAGCACCGATATAAAGAACAAGATGTTTTTTAATTTTGCAGATTCCCATCGATGGACACGATTTTAGGCTCAGTCGCGTCCGTACTTCGCACTGAAAGTGACTTTAATGAGGTAACTATAGTTATTCAAGTTATAGTAGTATGTAGTTTTAGTAGGTAAGAACGTGTTTTGATCTGTCTTTTACTTACTTTTGACCCAGTAACCCAATCACGGTATTCAGTTTTAAGTATTAGGGGATACCCCTTGTAATTATTCACTGCATAACCAAGTAACAACAGTTTATCAAAAGAAAAAAATATTGTCACTTGACCTAGAAAAGCAAACTAAGGAAGCGATACAACTTTTTCGTGGTGCTATGAATCCTACGTACAAATGATAGCAAAGTGTTGCACAAATTCATTGACAAGGCTGAGCCAGATCGCTAGGCGGTATCACTAACCTGATAGGTAGGAGCTTTTCCCTAATACCTGTTCCAATTAATATTGTAAATGCGAAACTAACTCTGTCGGTAACCTTTTCACCCCTGACTTAATGAACTGATTTTGACTAAATGTGATTTAGGTACAACGATACCATAAACGGGGATAAGACATAATTATAATATTTATAACATGCGAAACATCAGGTGAAAGCTAGTGTCGCTATGTAACAAGACGCTAGATTCTGTTGATAAAATTACGTAGTAAATCCGATCTACATTTGCAAAAATATTCCGCATGCCCCTAATCGCCGAATCGCTTTCAAATGTAAACACAAGAATAACCTTTTAGCTCGTCCGTCCCTAATTGAGGGCCTGGTGGTGACCCAAATGACTGTTTAGCAAACACTTCATTGGAGGGCTAAACACACTCATTACCTAACGTGGCTATGTTGATAGAGGGATGTGTCAATTTCATTCAATTGGCACTGGCTGCGGCTAATGATCGTTTGTTTTCACTAAATTGTCCTGAATGCTTTGATGGTGTTGTTTTTTTTCGGTCACTTTCAACAATCTGGTATCTGGCTGGAAACCTTTCCAAAAGGTCAAATTAAACATGGACTAGGATTAAAATCAAAAGTCATTTATTCAAATTAGGCTGATAATCAGCGCTTTTTTAACGTCAAAATTACAAGAGATAGTCCCCGAAAGCGCCCGCCTTTCAAATGTCTAGCTTAAGTCAATCCTATTGGAAGATACGAACGTCTAAGCTCATAGAAGCAGCGTCCTCTTGTCCGATATTAGAACAAAAAACGATCACCAATTTAATATGTTTGAGGTGACTCATGGAATGCTGAGTCAGAGAAGTATGGAAGAAAATATGCTGCAGCGACCCCAAATATATTGGGGTAAGGGCCAGAGAAAGATGATGATGATAATCTTAGGTATATGGACGGTGACCTATTCAACCACCTATGATTGTTCAGACGTTTATTTGGATTAAGTTCCTTTTTTTATTAGTAACCAGACGTTTATTTTGGGTTCAGATTAATTCTATTAGTGTGAGGAGCTCGTGGCTAAATAATAACAGCCTCACGGGTCGATCTTTAAGGTTAAGCTATGCTTGCCGAGGTTGGTCTGTGGATGGGTGACCATAATTACATATCGAGTTTCCTCCGTGCCTCGGAAAGCACGTTAAGCAGTTGGTCCCGGCTGTCATTTGTAGATCTTTGACAGTCGTTACGAGTAGTCAGAAGCTAAAAGTCTGACATCCAGTCTTACCAAGGGATATCGTATTACCCAGTTAATGGGTTGTGGAGGTCAGATAGGCAGTCGCTTCATGTAAAATACTGGTACTCAGCTGCATCCGGTTAGACTGGAAGCCGACCCCAAGATAGTTTGGGAAAAGGCTAGGCAGATGATGATTAATTCTATTAGTAACATCTATTGTCACCAATATGTAAAAAGCTTACATCAATTCCATAACGTGATCTTTTTTCACCCAAATCAATTCTTCCTTCACACTTAATGCATTTGCATTAAGGATATGATATATATCTTTACAAAATGCTTTCCATCCGTTCCCGCATTCGTCCGTACTTTGATTATCAGTCACAGCAATCATTGTAATGGATTTCCCATTATAAATGAATGTTCTGACCTAAATACGATATCGCGCCGATGGATGGGTTGTGAGTGAAAGTTTTCATATTTCAACGAGTTTGGCAGTAAGCCAAGGAGGAAACACTGATGTTGAACATCGCGATTTTATAATTGCCGCCTGCTTTAAAAATACTTACAAGATCAGCTGCTCAGCTAAAAATGGCTCTCGGATTTTCTCGGTTTCTTTACAAAATGAATCGTTATTCTTACCGATCGATATTTGCTATCATTTATTATTACTTTATTTGTGAAAATTGTAGAAATCAGTTTTGCTGTTTTAGAAGCAGAGACAAAAACGTGAGGAAAGTTTTTTGTATGAATATGAATTGCAATAAGCATAGGAAAAAAATAAATTAATGGACTGTGGTAAAGAAGAAAAAACCGGCCAAGTGCAAGTCAGACTCGCGCACGAAGGGCTCCGTACTATTATTTATAAAAAAGAGCAAAAAAATAAAATTTTTGCATGGGAGACACCTAAATATTTATTTTATTCCGTTTTTAGTATTTGTTGTTATAGCGGCAACAGAAATACATAATCTGTAGAAATTTTAACTAGCTAACTATCACGGTTCATGAGATACAGCCTGGTGACAGACGGACGGACAGCGAAGTCTCAGTAATAAGGTCCCGTTTGACCCTTTGGGTACGGAACCCTAAAAAGATGAAGACATGATCGACCGAAACCAAATAAAATAAAAATTATGTGCAGAAGAATAATGATAGTAATTCGGTGGCACATACGGGGTGTAAATCACCTCATCACGAAGCCGTCAACCAAGTATTCTGTACATGAAACTAAGTAACTTTACGCAAAAATTATTGCTGGGAAACGACTTTTTTTTGGGTGGTGTAAAATCATGTTTTGTGGTAGAACTCAATGTAACGCACTCAAAACATTGTGCTGATGGACGGAATGAATAGTACGGGAGTCGTGGAGGTGTTTTTAAGTCAAAAATCTTCCATTAAAAACTTGTATTTAAAAATACTTGTCAAAAAGTTGGAACTTTGACCCCTAATATCTCCGTAACTAGAAGGTTCCCAGGTATGGTGTAGAACAAAAAATGATCGCAATGACGGGGAGAACCAGTGCCTTTCGGCTTCGTTAAGAGGTGTTTTACCCCCTCTATAGAAGGGTTGTGTATCATGCCAACACCTTGACAGTTATCAAACTGTTTACTCATGCAACATCTAATTATAAAATGGTATTAGTATTGTAGTAAATATAATTAACATTATTACATTTTATTACTGCAATTAGACTTCATTTCGTTGTTTTAGCACAAGATAATTGGTTCGACCTTGCTAATTTACTGACATAACACGTTGTTAGGTTTTATTTTAATTTTTTTTTATGTTAGTACTAAAAATTGACATTCAATGCCATAATGTGATAAAGTCACATTATGGCATTGAATGACAATTGTGTAGACCAAGATGCACGCACGGCGACCAATCTATATATCTATTAATTATCTCATCATCATCTACCTAATCTTTTCCTAAACTTTATTGGGGTGGGCTTTCAGTCTTGCCGGATCAATCAAGCTATACTAAACCAGCTTACGCGGATCTCTCATTATATTGGAAATCTATACACAGCAAACCCATGTTATACTGGAAATTTATAAGCTTGTGTGTGTGTACCTTCTTGTAACGACATTATGGTTTTACTTTTTTGGCCATATTAATTTCATATTCCTAAGAGAAACTTCACTTTTAGATTTAAACTTTTAAATAATGAGAGTTATGCAAAGGATTAACAATTGAAATAGAACCATGATTAGTCGATTAAATTATGGATCTACAATAAAATAATCGGGGTTTGGTCTCAGTTGCGGTCGCAATCTCGAATGCTGAGCATTATGTCCCGGGTTCGATGCCCGGGTCATGCAAATTGATATTGATTTTTAGCAGTGGCAGCGATGGAGTCTGGATTAGTGCCCAGTCGAAGGCAATAGGCTCGCCCCCTATTAAATGGGACTTAAACATAACTGGCAATGTGGGTGTACTATTTGGTGCGCCTGTGCCTTTCCCTTCGGGGATTACAAGCGTGATGGTATGTTCTATGGTCTTCTTTGATAGGACCTCAACATAAACACAGGACACCAAACTCGCTTTTCTTACGAACGTCCTGAAAATAAGTCTTCCTCATCGCCTATAATGTTCCCACTGCTGGGACACAGGCGTTCTCTCTATGAGAGGGAGCGGGCTGTAATCCACCACGCGGGCCCAGTGCGGATTGGTAGATGTCACATGCCGGTTTCTTCACGATGTTTTCCTTCACTGTTTTTGAAGGCAGCGGTGATGAAATAAATTACACAAAGTAATGCGCCTGTAAAGGTTCGAACCCACGGCTTACTGCTCGTAAGTCGGGGCTGCCACCACTGCTCCTTAAGTCTATTAAAATTAATGCTTTTTCATTTTTTTTTAGTTTGAATCGTTCCTGTCATCCTGCACAGAGTGTACCGAGGCTACGAAGACATCTGCCAGGAATTCTCTGGTACAAGCTAGGGCTTCCACGTCCTGGGCTAATAGCCACAAGGCTGAAATCCTCAAGTCTATCAAGACCTCAGATGATTCACATTCTGCTGTAACTGTACCATCTGTTGTAATGATTTTGCTAGGATTTGCTGTACTGCTCTTTACTAAGTTCTGATTTTTTACTGATATTTTTAATTCAGTATTTTTTTTTAATATAGCTACTGGCTGGTGAGTCTAGTATGTAAGTTCCCCGTTCGGATTTGAATGTTTTACCCAGTTGATATTTTGTTGTATTTGATGTTATCTTATTTTACCCAACTGTAATCGATCACAAAAGAAGGGTACTGTTTTTCGAATATGAATTCGAATTTTTGTTAAGTAAGTTTATTTTCAGTATTGTATTTAGAATTTATAATGAATTGTTCAGTATTTTATTAGTGTACTTATTAAAATTAGTTTTAAGCCAGAAGAAGAGACTTTTCTCCACTAAAACGTACAATTAATTATGGTATTAAGTACTTAGCGAAATAATTATATTATGTACATACAAACCTACTCTATAATGTTAAAATAAATATCATCCATCTTTGATCAATCTTTTAATTTTTTCTTCAATAAGCACCTTGTTTTTCTAGAATCCAACATGATGATAATGGCGATGCTTTAAGTAATAAAGTATCCGGAAATACCGAGTACTTGGGGGAAGGCGTTATGAGTGAAAAAAATACAGTTTATTTTTGTTTATTATTGTTAATCTCTTTTCACTTTTAACATTTCTGTCTCAAATAATATACTCAATAACTCGATATTTTTCAATTTAAACAAAAACATAACTCTCCTTGCAAGCACATCAAGGCATTTTTCGGCATAAGTACTTTTCCAGTATAAAATGGCCTCGCTTTGTATAAATTTCCCGTACAATGAAAGATCCGCATATACTGGTTTTTTTCTAGCTTTATTGTGTTCGTGCGTAGGCTCGCTTTAATCTTCCAACTCTCAGATATTCCGCGATCATTTATTCCGTGTTTTATAAGAGACTAGCACTTCGCCCGCAAAAATTGTAATATGATATAGCCTATGTTACTCGGTAAAGATGTAGCTTTCTAATGACGAAAGAATTTTTAAAACCAGTCTAGTAGTTTTTGAGTTAAATCGTAACAAACAAACAATCAAATCTTTCCTCTTTACATTATTAGTTTAGAAGAATACACGTCAACATGATCGAATTGGGGCACATTAACTGCTGTAGTTTATTACTTTTAACCTAAATTAGTTTGTTTAATTCTTAATAGATTTGGAAGCGGTCAGGGAATGTCAAGTAATAAATCTTAAATTGTGGCATCCTTACGTAACTATTGTGACTAAATGTAGAAGAAAATAAAGTGATGGGCAAATGTAGCGGGGATTATAAAAGATTGTTTATAACGAGATCTTGAATTTAATGTTATATTACGCAGCTGATTATTATTTTATAAAGCTCAAATTTTTAGGGTTCCGTACCCAAATGGTCAAACGGCCCCTAATACTGAGACTTCGCTGTCTCTCTGTCCGTCCGTCCGCCTGTCACCAGGCTGTATCTCATGAACCGTGATAGTTATCCAGTTGAAATTTCGACAGAATATGTATTTCTGTTGCCGCTATAACGAATACTAAAAACAGAATTTGATAAGTATTTAAGGGGGCACCCATACAAAAATGTTTTTTTTTGTTCCTTTTTATAAAATGGAACGGAACCCTTGGTGCGCGAGTCCGACTCGCACTTGGCCGGTTTTTTCACTATTTTCAGGTTGGTTTTGATAAGAGTAAGTGGATCTAGAATGGCTTACAGCAGTATTTTTTTAATATCACTCCAGTTTGGGAAGAGACGGAGCTATAGAAGACGTCTAGTACCATTCTTTTCCACTCTGGAATAAGATTAAATCAATACTGCTTAAAGACGTCATGGTAGGCCACCATTTCGGAAGAATTTAGATTGGGTGTTTACATCATGCATAAGATCTTCATTTTCCTTATTACGTGTGACTTTGGACTCAGATAGATAGATATCTAATAGAAGCAATAGATTCACTTCAATTTCCTTATATTTTTTGACATTCAAATGCGTTTTTTAATGGCCTAATTTAAATACTTAAATGGTTTGATTTTGAGCATCTATTGTGTACACCACACACATTACAAGAAAGAAGTTTATAATGTAGCAAAGGATTATACTTTTTGTATCAAACTAGATTCTGAATCAGATAGCCCAGAAATATTTGAACAGTCAGAGTAAGACTCAGATCATTAATAAATAATGTTAACAAAAAAAAAATACAAATTGTGACAAAACACACCTCTGCCTTCTAACAATAATTTTAGTTCTCTCATGACCTCACATCAAAGATAAATTCTCCAAACCAACAACAATATACAAACTTTTTTTCTTACCACAGACGGCATTAGCCATCACTGTTGGTCGTTACCCATGTGTCAAAGTAACCGTGGGCAGGTAATCTCTATGTTATATAGAATAGTTGCTAAGTGCGCCGCCCACGTGTCGCTTCCAGTCTTCCAGATCAATTGTCTTGTGTTACCGTTAGACCATTGTTAGGTGTTGCGTGAATTGGGACGTGGGCAGAGGGCATCGGGATACGGGATTTTTGATTTATTTCTTCGTCCGTTGTTTTGTAAATTGGATTGTTGATTTATGTTGACATTCTTGTGTAAGAAGATTTTTACCGACGGATGCAACGAATTAAAAATTACATAACATAGACGGTGGTATGCTGTTTAGATTTAATGTCCCCATTTTGGATGTTTTCAGTGTGATTTCGAAGGTTACTTCCAGGCAAGCCATGATCTTCGAGTGCTAGGAAAAAAGTAATACACTTTGACAGGGTGCTAATTTTTACACAGAATCGTATTTAAATCCACTGTATTTTTATAAAACTTGGGTATTTAATATAAAAAAAAAAAAAAATTATAATGTTTCTATTAGTAAAAATCTGAGGAATAAAAAATATTCATTATTGTATCACAGTAGGTGAGTTACACAACATGAATATCTATTTTGCAAAGTAAACAATTTTATCATATTCCAAAATACTGATACTTCAAAGAAATCGTACCGAAATAATACTTGAAGGTGAGCCACATGCACAAACAAAAGTATAATGCAATCCAATATATCATGATCTGTGACATTATAATTTAAAGTTCCCTCAAAGCTGTGGCGAATAGAAGAAACTGAGCGGGCGCGGAAGCTCATGTCATACTGGTTTGGCAAGACCGGCGCCAAGTTTCGATCTATGGAGAGGAACAACACTACAAGCATTTACGCGCGCGTCGCGTTCAGACGTATTTAGAACGCTCTCATTGGCGGGAGATTCGAAAAACGAACTATGAAATAGTGACAAAATTAAAAATAAATAAACTAATTGCAACGCAAGATTAGGCTGAATGTAATTGATGCCGTTGCCTAAAAAACTAAAATGGCGGGAGAAAAAATATATCGCGCGTTTTTCCTTTTCTGTTTGTTTTCGTTGACAAAAGGAAATATTGTGGTGGACGAAGAATGTTTGAATTATACAGTGTATCCTATACAGTACGAGCTAAACATTTATCCTTACGTGAATGCGGATCTTTCTTATTATGACTGTGAACTAACAATAACTGTAATAGCGAACGCACCTAATGTGAATATGATAAGCCTACACGCAAAGGACATAGAATTAGAAAGTGGTTCAATCAGAGTTTACGATGGACCCCGGGACATAATAAATACTGCAAGGCCGTTTGAATTCATAACTCTAAGGAGCATGCTACATATTTATTTGAAAGAGCCATTGAAGATGTATACGGCGATGAACAGACAATTTTATTTTATCAAAATAACGTTCAGGAAATATGTGAAAGAAACAAGTAAGGGTGTGTTTTTGGTGAAATATTACGACGAGCAGAGTAAAGATTTCAAGTAAGTAGACCTGTAATTTTATAACCATGTTTATTTTGAATAGTGTGTAATTATCACAAACTATACAGTCAACACTAAAAACGGAAAATTTACCATGTTTACTATTTATTTTCAGTTACCGATATTTCCTGTTTGCGTTCCTTTTTTTATTGTACCTCTAGGATAGTAACGATTAGTATTAGTAGTAGTGAACGATTATTTTTCTAGCTAACAAGTCCATCTTAACCAAACACAGTATGAACGACCTTCAATCTACAAATAAGGGAAAACAGCTTAGGCATCCTACACACAAGCAGACGGCTTATTCAGATTAAAAATATTGTTTCTGTAATGACGGTTTAGAACAAATGACAATCTATCAGCGATAACGAGAATAAAAAAGTCAAAAAGATATTGGATCAAGCTTTTTTTTTTTTGATAATGACATCCTGTGGATGCTGGCTGACCGGGCAAACCTGTGGATGCTTTGAATTTAAGGCCTGTGCTAACTCTATGCAGCCTGGGGTACTGACAATGTTGTCAAATATAATTCAACTGTTCTTGCCGACCCGACCTTGTAGGATTATGCAGCTAGTTTACAATGCGTGTTAGATAATACACTTTATCTCGCGCCATATTAAATCATAAGGAAACATAGTCATAAAAGGTAGAGTAGGTTCATAGTTTTTCCGATCAGACATTTTTGCGACCCATGTAAAAAAAATATATATATTCATATCGGCACTGGCTTGGATATTTAATGTCATTTAGAATAATTTTGTTTAGCCAACATTAGCATAAATTGTGACTATAATGACGATATCTCGTTTTTTTTTGACTGGGATAATCGATAATTAAATATCGATTTCACTAGGCAAAACAAAAAAAATACACAAATTGATTCTCATTTGAAAATCACAGTGTGGGGATTTGCAGTTTTAAATACTTATTTTAGCGTTTAAATCGAGCGCTTTGTAACACTGTTTATCCTACCCCTTATAGTGCTGTGACCTTTTAATCTATTGTCTGTGGAGTCTAACAAATCGTTAAACTCGCAAATCATTTACTGATGTGCTAACATGATGATGTAAAACAAATTGTATTCTGCTACATTTTGCACTGTTGCTAACCAAACAAAAAATGCTAATGATTTCGTTACGATCTTTTTAGACTGACTGATCTGACATGACTGATCTACCTAGTACTTTGAGTGTATATTTTTGGCGCCTGAATTTAGATTATTTCCTTTTATATGGTTGAAAAAATAACGTTGCAATAGGTTTATTATTTTGTTTAATAACAAGTAAAGTTAGCTTCAAAGTCGCTCTGGGTGAATAAGGTGACCCCGGTGATCGTAAAAAACGTTCTCATTCATAATAACTGTAAGCTTATGCATTGCTGTTCTATTATGGGACATAAATCTCTGAAGTAACGAAGAGAGTTGGTTTTAGGATATGTAAGTGTTCGCCGACATTAAACAAAAAAAAACAGTTTTTCTAATACTTAACTGGAGGAGCTCGAGCTATATAATAACAGCCGTTCGGGTCGCTCTTCAGGTTAGGCCGCGCTTATCTAGGTTGCTCCGTGGATGGGTGACCACCCATAACATATCGAGTTTCCTACGTGCCTCGGAAAACACGTAAAGCCGTTTGGCCCGGCTGTCATTTGTCGATCTTTGACAGACGTTACAAGTAGTCAGTGGCCGGAAAGTTGACAGCCATTCTTATGAAAGGGGTATGTACTGGGTTGTGGAGGTCAGATAGGCAGTCGCTTCATTTAAAATACTGGTATTCAGCTGCATTCGGTTGGGCTGGAAACCGATCCTAAGAAAGTTGGGAAAAGGCTTGTCCCCTATTTCATGGGACTTAAGAGCATCCATATAAGTCCTTATTTTCCGAAATGACTGAACCGTTTTTAATGAAACTTCATACGCATAAGCAGGCTAAATAGGTCTAAAAAGTTACTAAAAACATTTTCGAAATGCCTTTAAAAAAAAATGGAATTTTTTGTTTGTATTGATACGTTATAATCTATCTAATTTAGCTGTAACACTATTTTGTAAAAATGTTTTAGTAACTTTTTAGACCTATGTATCCTGCTTGTGCGTATGAATTTTCATTAAAATCGGTTCAGTCATTTCGGAAAAAATGGACCTGAAAGTTTGTATGAAATGTTGTAAGGCGTAAAGACTCTTAAACATAGCTGGAGGAATGTGGGTGTACCTACTATAGGTAAATCTCTGCCTAAGACTTCGGGAATTTCAGCGGGATGTTACGTGTGGAAGTGCTATATCTATGCCAAATTATTATAAACAGCGTTCTCTCTATGACACATTGTTTATTATTAAATTATTTGTTCACGAATGTTCTTGAAATTCTAAGTCAGGTCAATGGCGTATGAAAATAGCATTCTTAGTTCTTGCAATGGCTAAGAGTAATTACCGAATTCGTCACAGAATGGACTTAATAGTGAACTGTTTGTTACAATGTTTACGTGTTTGTTTGTTTGACGCTTGTTTGTTTTCGTCTGAGTATTTCTTACGAGTGTTGACTGTCAATAAGCAGGTGTTGCTGGGAAATTTGTTACACCACTTCTTCGCAAGCGTAAACATTAGTGGGGAGGCGCGGGCGTTTTTATGAAATTTCTGAAGTCCTAAAAGTTCTTTTTCCATGCGTAATTTGAATGAAAAATAGATTTATTCCTAGTTACTGTTCTGTTTTTTAATCATGTGCCTTATTCATTGAACGTTTATTATAAATCAGTGGCATAGAGTCTAGACCACTGATTAACATAATAAATTCTTTATAACATATAATCTAGACTCTAGCTAACGGTTATTAGAAATAATTAAGCATTTTTAATAAAAACAATAAATGGCACCCTCATCATTATTTTCCATACTACTCTGTCATTCGTCATGCTATAATTTACTCCTTTTTCCTTCATATCTTTTCTCACACAAACCCATGTATGTCATCTTGGTCTTGGTTATTTACTGAAAGAATGTTTTCTTCAGAAAAAGGTTTACATCGGCAGTACGTTTGTCTTGTTAATGTTTAATGCCTATAACCTTTCTGATCAGGGAGATGGACTGGGACCAAATCTACCACGCGGGTCCAGTGTGGGTGGATGTTTTGTAGTGGTGACGTTTTGTGCTCCTAGATTTAGACAAACGGATATTACGAATGTTGGTGCAGAATTACCGCATACACGCCCGCATTCCTTACTCAGAAAGTAACATCAACACAGGTTTCCAAGTATTTCGTCTAAAAGAGCGCATTCTTACTGACGTAATTTCAGCCATTGCTAATTTTATTTAGCGCAACCTTGGATGCATTGAATCAGTTCATTCAATTAAATAGAATTAAACGTATGTAGGGAATTATCAAATTATGTCATCGACAAAACAGTGTTGCCGGTTAACTGAGTAGGTATATCATTAAACATTATTTTGTTGCTTTAATTGACTTAAATGCAAACAATAAAATAATGATTAGTACATTTATAGTCAGTAGTTCTTGATAAAGAGATCAAGGGCTTATTGAGCTTGCTAGTGTTATTTCATTTAACTTATCAACCATGGTAAATGGGATCATGAACGAACGAGACTCATCCTACAGATAGTTATGGTGATAATGATCCATGATTCCCGATGTCCACCACCAGATTTTTAAAATCGTGTCCCTGTTCATCAGTGGTGGACAAGCAGGTGGTGGTCATTGGGAATCGTCGATAAAACGATACCATCAAGCAGATTTCGGACACAACGAGACTGCATTTGATGGCTTTCAGGGGTAGTTTTGGTATGCTGCCCTTTCATGCTCTAGCATTTCCAACATTGAATGAAAAACTCCGAGCATAAAAGCTGACATGTAAGAATACCATTGACGACTAATATATATTATAGCGGTAGGTGGTCTAGGTTTGTGGTTTTATTCTAACTTCTGTCTCACTTCAAAGGTTCACCTTTTAGTCTCAGGTCACCTTTTAGTCATCTGCTAGACATAGTAATCCAATCGCACATCCCTCAATTTGATCCTCAGGTATTCTAATCCAACTTGTACCAGCCAAAATAACTGACTAAGAGAATCAGATTAGAATTGCCGGCGATCGAGTACGTCGGCAAACGCATCAAACGTTTAATAAATAAATACTATAAATAATAAGGCACTATTAACGTTCTGTTAATTATAGGAATCGGTTATTACCGACAAGGAGGCTGCATTAGAATCCGCTATGAGAATAGGACTTAAATATTTCATTCATTCGTATATACATATTTATGCCGATTGCGAAGACAAAACACAATCGCACTGCAATTATTTTGTTGTTGTTTATTAATAGAGTATTTATCATAAAGAGCGTTGACCATTAATGATGGAAAGCAATAATAATAGGAAGTAAATAAGTAACCATTATTTTTTTATGGGTTTTTATTGTACATGCAACTATGTAGTTTAAACAACAAACTCGAACATAGGGCAAAGCAAAAAAAAAAACATACTAATTTTCCATATTTGTAAGTAACTCAGTCTGTCCGTCTTAAAAATTTTGCTGGAATTAGATGCACTAGGTTAGGACACGGAATACTTTTTAGCTTCACCTATAACTACCTGTGTAAAAAATTTAAGAAGTTAATTTTTAATATTTTATAATCGAAAACCGTGAAATGTCCTGGTTTCCGATTGAGCTGAAATTCTGCATATATGTTTAGTTTGGATGACAGTGCATGGTTAGTATGCTCATGCTCATGCTCTGTATGGTGTCGGACGTAAAGAATAGCACCATCCCATATCTTCCCGTGGGTGTCGTAAGAGGCGACTAAGGGACTTGCCAGAGAATGGGCAGCAGCGTTCTCTGTGCTTTTGTAACAACCGTACTGCGATCGCCAACCCGCCTGCCAAGCGTGGCGATTATGGTAAAACCCCCCAAAATGTCAATGTGACTTGGGGGAGGCCTATGTCCAGCAGTGGACGTCTTTTGGGCTGAAATGATGATGATGATGAGGATGCATGGTTAGTCAGGAATTTTTCAGTACCAGCCACGGAGTCTGGATTTGTGCCCCGTTGATGGGCAATAGGGTCGCCTTGTATTTCCTTTTTTTTAAACTTTGCCCTACACTAGGAATTTCTCCTGTATCGTGTGTGAAACTAACATACACAAACAGCCAGACCCGGAACAATTATCTGTAGGCCATACAAATAGTTGTTCCGTGCGGGGATCGAACCCGCAACACGCAGCGCAGCAGTCGATCGCTCAACTAGTGCGCCAACCGTGCCGTCTAAATTACAACGACTGTATTACAACTGGCGAAATGTAGGTGTACTATACACACCTTTGCCTAACCCTTCGGGAATTACAGGCGTAATGTTATGTTATGTAAATACACATCTACGGCTCTAATTGCATGATAACTAGTAATCACGCAAGCTCTACCACCTACGTGAATACCTGTCCAGTATCTATTAGCAAGTGACTAGTTTTTATCAAAACGCAGTATGGGTGTAAGGCCGATTACCATATTCGTCCGACCTTCTGTCCCACGTGCAGTCTGGATCATGTAGTGTTTGTTTATGGTCAAATGCCATAAATAAAAAAAGGTTTGTAGTGTTTTTTAGTATAATGCGTTAGTATTTTTGATGATAGTTTTAATTTTTGAATGAATTTTCGTGCCATTGTTCTTTGATTTGTGTAATGAACGTTGGTGTAGAGGAACTAGTGAGGAAAGTAAGAATTAACATTTATTAGTAAACTACCTTTGGGTGTTTCTACAAATAAACTTTCACTTTCAAGTTTGACGTAAAAATTGATACAAATATTGACTTTCTTTACTGGTGTACAGAATTATTTACTCTAACTCTTAAAAAAATATGTTTAACTCAATTGTAGAATTCTTCAAATACATAGCTAACAGCTATAGAATTACGAGTACCTCATTAACATAATTTACAAAAAACTAACACCTATACGACAAACTCCCGTTCCTTCATTAACACTACAGACACTGCACAAATAAATCAATTACAACTCGACCAAGCTAAGTTTGCACCTCGCGTCGATTACGTCACACTGACGCTTAGGTACGGTCTGCAAAAAAGGATTCGCTAGGTACGACTTTAAAAAAGCAAACAAATGTTAGTTAGATTTTTCTTTACATTTATTGTTTTTAACATTATTTTAAATACAGGTACATTCAATTTGCCGCATTCAGCGAGGTGCAAACTTAGCTTGGTCGAGTTGTAACTTAACATGTGTGTATATCTATACTATTGTCGATAATTACCTAAATAAATCGTCTGCCCAACGTCTCGGTTCGTTGGTCATACCAAATGGGACATACACTGTGTAGCTGTCATTTCTGAAACATCTGACAATCACTATAACGTCTGCTTGGAACGTGGGTTTCCAAATTCAAAAGCTACGGCAGTACAAAGGCTTTGATGTGACATTGACAGGACTTTTTCGGGAAATTATCACTGGCTACTTGCCTAGACCACTAAAAAAATAAAAACGATTGCAGCAGCAAGGTAGTGGTGGTTAGATTCAAACACCAGTTGATTCATAATTTTTAGTTTGACCTGCCATATCGTTATCCTTTATTCACTTCTATACAAACTTTATACGTTTTTAAATATTCCTTAAAAATGTTTAAAAATAAAACATTTAAAAATATTTTATACGTTTTTAAATATTCCTTAAAAATGTTTAAAAAAAAACATTTAAAAATATTAAAAAGTTGTAGCCCATCGGTATCGGGAACAGTAGTTAGTTTTTTATTTATTTCTATACAAATTTGATACAAAATAGTCCATAAAAAAAAGAAAATTGTAGCCCGCCTCTTTGAATTAGACTTTAACGTCAACGGTCGATCATGTGTGGCAACTGATCGAGTGTTTTATCGGTTGTTAAGGATATTGGAGAACAAAACGTTTTAGTTAACCCTACAACTACAACATCCAAATTTAATTAAATGAACCACAACATGGGTCATGGGTGACCCCAAAATAAAAAAATGATTACTTACAAAATATTAAACTTTAATAAATTTAAACAATTATTACAAGGTTTTTTGGATATTAATGGAATGCTTAAGGGAAAAAAAAATAGTACAAATCTGAAAATCTAGATACATTGGTGACAAATAGGTAATCTGTGTTGTGCACCTATATTTTTGGAGCACTTAACACATTTCTCTCTACCCTTCCTATCTTTGGCTCTAGTGCATAAATAGCAGCGGGAACTTGAAGTTGATCGAGCTTGGGCTACCTGAGCACTGTTTTCTTCATCTACTCCCAAAACATGAAGCATTATCACTTTAAGAGATTGGGGCAAATTTTTGACCTCATCAAAGCGGCGTTTCACGTAGGGCTGTACTAATTGAAGGGTTAGGTTTCTTAGAAAGTAGTTCCTTTTCAGTTTACTCCTGCGAATGTTTGCCTTGAGTATGAGCCTTATATTCATATCACACAACAGTTAATCACAAAAAAATAGTTTCGATAACCACAACACGGGTCGCGGGCGACCCCAAACTGCAATATCTCCGAACCTAATGAGCGTGCGCACCCCGCCATGCGTCACGGGCCACTGATTACCAATTACGGAAGGTACCTAGACGCACAGTGTTGTAGGTGCAAAACTCGCTAAATTAAAATAAAAATACGTGTGCGTGGGGTCACCCATGACCCAATGTTGTGGTTCTAGGGTTAAATGGTATTTTTCCTTATTGGTTTTCTCAATAGTGAGTGTTATGTTTAATTACGGTCATGCAAATCTTGCGTTTTTGTGTGTGGTGTATTGCATAATGTTTCGTACCTATTAATAATTCAAACATCTAGACTATCTGTTTTTGCCGCATATTTTAATACGCGCTACAACGATCTCAAACAGACACTTCCGGATGACTCACGACCTTGGTTCATATCTTGTGCTCAAATTAGTGTCTTGCATGGTTTGCTTGTTAAGTACCTATTAAGATAAACTGTGACAAAAAAGGAGACAGCTTTAATGTGGGAAAACGACTAGGATTTTGTAATGGAGATAAAAATAAAAGTGCGGATGTCAGCGGGAAAAACTAAAATTGAAACAGCTGCTCTTGAAAATGACATGAATTTAGTTGACTGTGCAATGCGCAAAAGTTAACTCAAGGAAATTAATTATTTAGCTACATAATAGCGATATTTCAATAATTGTCAGTTGTTGACAGTCATCACAGCAAATTAATATAGCGTCAATTTGGCAAAAAAATATATTTTGCCGGATCGTACAGTCAGTGAGCAGCATTAACTGACCCATTTGCTTCTCTTTTGCTTTGTGAGATGGGTCTGGTAATGGTGAAGGGCACTGTACAAGAAAAATATTTATCTTATCAGTTCATTTTAAACTTTTTGAACTTTTTGAGTTTGAAAACTTTTTGCTACTGTTAACATAATACCAAAGAATACATTAATATAATTAGCATACCAATCTTACATCATTGGTAATCACGGTTTGATAATGAAGGTTAACTCAGCGCGATGGTGGGTGTTACTAACTGCATATTTTTTTATTTTAATGTTTATAATTTCAACAACACCCACTAAAAATCTAAATATAGGCAATCTGTAGACCACCCATAACTAAAGCTGTTACATAACATCAAGCACGTTTTGCCCGAAGGCGTAGGCATAGATGTAAGTTAAGTATACTCACATCAGATGTACCTGACCCGTAAGGGCGGTAAATCACGAAGCGTGTCATATAGATGAGTATGTCATAATATGTAACGGGCAATTTGATAAGTTCGGGCACTATTAATAATGGCCGGTCTGTATTCATAATGCCCGACTCAATTGGGCAATGTGATTAAATCAGCATTATTAATCACTTTTCCCGGCCATTATGAATAATGCCCACCCTATCTTGGGCAAAGTAATAAAATAGGTGAACTGTAGTGTTATTGTTTATTAAATGAAATTAAACTTAAAAATTTTGTTGAAAAGTTAACAAAAAATAACCTAACCTAACCCAATTGCTCGGCTACAAGGCTTTTTACATAGGCCTACATGGGCACTTATAAAACGTCGACAGAAGAGGCACGGTTTGGGTTGGTCGTTTCCTATGGAGAAGAACCGGCAAGAAACTCCATGGTTACTCTTTTAAAATCATTTGGTTCTACAATATTTGGATGTTACAGCGTTAGTACCTAAGTATGAGAGGACAGCGTAGGCCCGACAATAAGTCATCGCTTAATACAAAAGGTAGAAAAAGATGATAGTAAAAATATATATATATATATATATATATATATATATCAATATATATATATGTATATATATATATATTAATAATGGCCGGCCAAAGTGATAAATTAACCACTTTGCCCATCACTTTTGGGCATTATTAATAATGGTCGGTCCTTATTAATAATGCCCAGTTAATCACGTTGCCCGTAACATATACATTTCGCCAAAAATGTTTAAGTCACATGTGATAGGGAAAAAGAAGATATTATGCGTGATGGAAAAACCCAATGTTAATTCTTCCGAACTGGTCGCCTACCATGACGTCTTAAAGCAGTATTTTTTAATCTTATTCCAGTGTGGGAAAGAGATAGCGCTAGACGTCTTCCATAGCTCCGTCTCTTTCCCACACTGGAGTGACATACTTTATGTAATGGTAAACCCCCCTGAGGACAAGTGGCAAACGCTTTCAAAGTGTTTCGTATTTTTACCACTTTCTACTACAATGACACGAGTTTTTCGAAAGAATAATTCAATCATAAATAGGTTTTTCTTTTTTTCTTTTAGTACCGTCGTATTAAATGTTCATAAAATGTAATTTTGCCTGGGCTTTTTGGAAAAAAAGCTAGAACTTCGTACTCAACAGTCTCTCTTACCACTACTAGATAATCGAGGCAGTCTGGAACTATAATGACTCAAATACTTGTCAAGAACGGAAATGGGTCAAAGGGCTATGTGCGAAGGTCATCATCATCATCGTCTGCCTAGCCTTTTCCCAAATTATGTTAGGGTTGTCTTCCAGTCTAACCGGATGCAGCCAGCCAGCTGGATGAGTACCAGTATTTTACATGAAGCGACTGCCTATTTGACCTCCACAACCCAGTAACTGGATGTCAGACTTTTGGTTTCTGACGACTGTCAAAGACCTACAAATGACAGTCGTCAGACAGCCGGTACCAACGGCTTTACGTGCTTCCCGAGGCACGGAGGAAACTCGGTATGTATTTATGGTCACCCATCCACGGAGTAACCTCGGCCATGCACGGCTAAACCTTAAAGATCGACCCGTGCAGCTGTTATTATTTAGCCACGAGTTCCTCAGTTCGTTAGTTCTAGTTCGGGCTATGTGCGAAGGTAACAAACATAAAATGTACAAAAATGAGTCCACCTCTTCGCAAAAATAGGTCAATGGGTTGTGTTTTTCCAGGTAATATACACATACAGGAAAATCCAGCAACGTTGGATTCGCCAAGGATAATTATTCAAGTCAGAACTCATTGGTTCTAGGTAAATCTTGACCTATTTGACTAAGTTTGTATTGAGGATGGTCAAATGTTTTAATGGACTATAATTTTTTCCTTGTTTTCAATTGTTATTACCTATTTCTACTTAGACAGATCAAGTAAATCGAGTCCTTCATCCATATACTTAATATCATGAACTATTTCAAAAGTAACTTAGTCTGTTCTTCTATCCGGTCCTGATGTTTGCCACATGTATAAACTATGACCAGCTGGCATACTATGACGTCTTTAAACATTATTGTTTCATTCTTATTCCAGAGTGGGAAAGAGATGGAGCTAGACGAACTGTATAGCTCAGTCGCTGTGCCAGCTGGTTTAGGATTATAGGACATCCATTTTGAATTCAGAAGTACTCATGGCAACACATCAAGCTTTATATTTCCAGTATAACATGGCCTCGTTTTGAATAGATTTCCCGTACAATAGAATAGAATAGAAAAAAAATATTTCAGACCGGAGTCCATAGAGTTAGTAACAATTATACTTAAAATCTAGTGTTAGTAAGTTACAGACCAATGAAAAATACACAATTAAAATTCAGCGTGGAGCCGCATCCAACTCCGCATCATCAGGGAATCCCACCGATCTGCGAATACACTGAGAATACTGTTGGTGCTGTCGCGAACACGAGTCATCAGGGATGCACACCTATTCCTAATAATTGCGGCAAAACCATCAATATTATTATCTGCAAACATCCCTGACGCACTACTCCGCCACGGCAGCCGCAGCAGCACTCTCAGTGCATTGAGACAATGACAATGAGAGATCCGAATAAACTGGTTTTGTATGGCTTGATTGATTGATTAAATAAATTCCTAACGTTTTCCTCTTTTTGTTACAGATACTTGTTCACAACGCGACTATCTCCAAACAGAGCGAAATACTTCTTCCCGTGTTTCGAGAACCCGAGGTTTGAAGCTGTGTTCAAGTTCAGAGTGTTCATCTTAAAGAAATTAAACGAAATACAATACACTAATACCAGTCTTGTCATCGCTGTAGAACAGAGGAGAGACAGGTAAGCTAAAAAGATGAATATTAGCATATATGATAAATAACAAATCTTCGTCTTTGTTTTTTGGCAAAAAGCCACACTTTTGTAAAATCTTTTCATTATAACTTAAAGCCATAATACTATTAATTATCGACATAAGTGGTATCCAAGGTTAGGCCAGAGAAACCAGGGCCATCTTAAAGCTCTTTGAGACGACGATATCTTCAAATTCCCGGGAAACACCTGGATAAGGGACCCACAGCACCCGGAAAAAAGGAGAGGCCTATACTCAGCAATGGATGATTCCGGTCTGATGATGATGATGATGATGGGAGTGTAGCGGTGGCCCAGAGGTGGCAGCCCCGACTTACAAGCAGTAAGCGGTGGGTTCGAACCCAGGCAGGCGCATTACTTTGTGTAATTTATTTCATCACCGCTGCCCTCAAAAACGGTGAAGAAAAACTTCTTGAGGAAACCGCCATGTCGTAGAACTAAAAATTCGAAAACATGGGACATCTACCAACCCGCACTGAGCCCGCATGGTGGATTACAGCCCACTCTTATAGAGAGGAGGCCTGTTCCCAGCAGTGATAGATAGTGATGATGATAATGACCTAAGTAATTGACCACCTCATTGATTACTCGAGGTTATGCTTTTTCACAATCTATTTTATGGGCACTAAACTCACTAGACCCAGAAATGTTGAGGTCTTATACTATTCTTATTAAAAAAACTGTATTTAGCAGGCCATATTTTCGTCATATGGATCCCAAAAATGATATTTAAACATCGTAAGTTCCTGATTTGGGGAGCGGCCCCTTTGACCTTAAGTCCAGATGGTTGTATTACCGCTGCACCATTTATTTAGGTCACCACACATACCGTTTCTATAATGAAGTTACAAGTTTATACGTATATAGCAACATGGGTGTCTTCGAATATTGAAAACTCCACATTATAAGTACAAATATTATATGTATTAAGTAAGTTAACATTTGATTTTTAAGTTAGTTAACATTTGACTTTCACATAACAACTGTATATCGATGTTGATAAACAGAAACACCGTTAGCACCGTTCGAAATTATTTTGATCAACTTAGTCTAAATCAGTCCAATGCTGGATATAGGCCGCTCTGAAGCTGCACTACGGAATTCTGTTCTCTGCCTTCCACTACAAGTCTGATCCAGCCACATTTTGAAGGTCGTCGGTCACCTACTAAATGATCATCCTAGCAGAGATCATTTGGTGGACGCAAATAGGAAAACTACGTATCTGGCAATTCAATTTGTTTATATTTGTTATTTGTGACAGGTCGTTTTTATATTGGCTGCAATCTACGTTCATATCTTCCTAAACGTACTACAGCGAACATGCTGACTGATTGCAATTACTCACCACAAACTGTCCGTTTTTACTCAAAGAAATAGACATCTAGTTTTCCAAAAGATAACATGCTTTCTCTTCGCTTCCAACTTGGGTGGTGCCTAATCGGAAATAGAAAATATTTTCAACTTTCCTCTTTTTGCCGGGTGATTGAGCTTTAAACCTATAAAGTTAGGTCTCACTGCGAGCGATTTTCAAGCATAACAGTTAAAAAGTTATTGGTAGTTTAATAATCGGTTATAATCGACGCCATGATTATGCAAGTGACAAGTTATTGGTGTTCATATTTTACTATCGCCATTATTCTCAGGAGTACACCGCCAGTAAAAAAAATACTTTGGTTAAAGTCCAGTCTTCCTTCCATTTTCTCACAATACTTGGTGTCAGCGCAACACATTTTCTTCTTCATTTATCCCAAGTTGACACAGACCTCACAGAACCTCCATGCTATCTTTTCACGTCCTTTTATTTAATAGGTATCTCACACAGTCCATCCATCTTTTATCGGGTCCTCTTCTCCCTTTCCATCCATCATCTCATATTTTATCACGTTATTAGTCACAGGCGCTTCATCCCACCTCATTCTAGCTAGCTACTTTTAGACCAATAATCTACAGCCAATGTTAAAATTATAGTCCGCTCACAGTGTTACCGTGGGTGCCGAGACGTTTTACCCTATATGGCGATCACTCCAACTCTAGCCGCTGAGAATTGTGTCAATTATTGTAGTCGAGACGTGCGTCGTGACCGGTAATGTATATTGCGTACACGTCTGATTGAGAAAATCAACTTTAACGTACTTATCCATCAAGTAAATAACAAAATATTGACCAACCAATGAGCTTTTAGACGTGACTTGTTCGGTCTGTTTTGGTACAGCTAGGTGGCAAATTATATAGGCGCTGATCCAAGCATCATCATCATCATCAGCATTTCAGCCGAAAGACGTCCACTGCGACGGACATAGGCTCCCCCAAGAACGGGGGATCTATCCAAAAATACGATGAGTATATCCATTTGTTCATTTGTAACATAACTGTATGTTTAGGTTTTAAAATTAAAGATAGGTGGTAGGGTATCACCTACAAAGAGATAACCTTGCTTTCCGAACAAGGAACCAGACAGTCTGTAGACGATGAATGGTGCAATGAAAATTTTCGAATCGTGTATTGCACTTTATTCAATCAAGAAAGTACGGGTACTAGGGTAACAGCACCCACATGAGATTAACAAGTATACCTATGCAGTTGTTTAACAAGAACTCTATCATATTAAATCAATTATTTTTTTAATCGTGTGTTGCACATTTACCAATCATGAAACTGAAGGGTACCAGGGCACCAACACCCACCAAGAGATCACCTTCCTATGTAGTTGTCTAACAGCGGTCCCTCCATCACCGCCTGCCTGCCGCCTGCATGTAATAGGTCAGACTCACTCGTTTCTGTACCAAATCCGTTGAATCTTGTAATGTGCATTAGGCAGGCGAATGGTTCTCGTTTTCGGGTTTCGATAGAGCGTTACAGCCATAAAACTACATACAGTCTTTAGACTATAATGGAGCAATATCTAATCGTGGGTGTGTAATTGCACTTTGTCTAATCAAGAAACTACCAGGGTAGCAGCACCTACGAAGAGATCGCCTAGTTCCTTAACAAGAACACCAGACAGTCTTTAGACGATAATGGAGCAATTTGTTATCCAATCGCGTGGCCCACGTTTAACCGTTCAAGCAAGCGACGATCCCATTGTTTCAAACTAATCATCGAGTATTTGTATGTATGAATAAATTAATACAGTTTTTTTATGAATGAATGAGCATCTTAATTTGGTTGTGTCTAGTAAGGAGGATTAGATACATGCTGGTCAAAGAATAATATAAGTATACTAGCTGCTGCCCGCTTCGTTCGCGGGGTTTTTTATGGATATGAAAAATAGATGTTGGCCGATTCTCAGACCTACCCGATATGCACACAAAATTTCATCAAAATCGATCAAGCCGTTTCGGAGGAGTATGGCAACGAAAACTGTGACACGAGAATTTTATATATTAGATTTAAATAAAAATGTTCTTAAAAAACCTCTCACTGTGCCCATAGCTAACTTTGCATCTATGGACAAAGGCAATTGTCCATGGGTGTAAAATGTGACAATGTCTTTTTTTCTGCAGGCTTACTTTCTTTTTTGCTTTCTTTTTCTTATTTACAATAAAAATTTAATTTTGTTAGTATTTAAATAATATTGTGAAACGAAAACAACTGCCGACAAATTGTTTTGCAGTTTGGCAGACTTTTTGTATGTCATTGCTATACAGATTTTCAAAAAACAAATAAAATAAAAAAAATCTTTGACGATTATGGACTAATTATTACTTTCAGCCCTATTAAAATAAGATGTACATACTTACAAGTTAGTCTGCAAGAAATTGTTTTTGAGGATTCTTTTTTAGTTTCACTTAAGAGCGTTTATACCCTACGGCATTTCATACAAACTTTCCAGTCGTTATTTTCTGAAATGACTGAACAGATTTTAATGAAACTCATAAGCAGTATACATAGGTCTAAAAAGTTACTAAAAAACATTTTCGAAAAATAATGTTACAGCGAAATTAGACCGATTTTTAATTATCTATAGAAACGGAAATTTCCAATTAACTTCATTTTTAGACAAGACATTTCGAAAAAAATTTTTGTAACTTTTTAGACCTATGTATACTGCTAATACGTAGGAAGTTTCATTAAAATCTGTTCAGTCATTTCGGAAAATAACGACTTGAAAGTTTGTATGAAATGCCGTAGGGTATAAACGCTCTTAAGTATTAAGTTTTGAGATACAGAGTGCAAAATAATACCAGTCTCAGACTAAAATAAAAAAGAGTGCCGTTATGGTAGATGATGGTGATTGGTGATGGTGATTTGTAAGCTGTTTTGTACCTTCTGCCGCACATCGGCATCGGCGAGAATGCCATTCTAGATCCACTTACTCTTATCAAAACCAACCTGAAAATAGTGAAAAAACCGGCCAAGTGCGAGTCGGACTCGCGCACCAAGGGTTCCGTTCCATTTTATAAAAAGGAACAAAAAAAAACATTTTTGTATGGGTGCCCCCTTAAATACTTATCAAATTCTGTTTTTAGTATTCGTTATAGCGGCAACAGAAATACATATTCTGTCGAAATTTCAACTGGATAACTATCACGGTTCATGAGATACAGCCTGGTGACAGGCGGACGGACGGACAGAGAGACAGCGAAGTCTCAGTATTAGGGGCCGTTTGACCATTTGGGTACGGAACCCTAAAAATTTGAGCTTTATAAAATAATAATCAGCTGCGTAATATAACATTAAATTCAAGATCTCGTTATAAACAATCTTTTATAATCCCCGCTACATTTGCCCATCACTTTATTTTCTTCTACATTTAGTCACAATAGTTACGTAAGGATGCCACAATTTAAGATTTATTACTTGACATTCCCTGACCGCTTCCAAATCTATTAAGAATTAAACAAACTAATTTAGGTTAAAAGTAATAAACTACAGCAGTTAATGTGCCCCAATTCGATCATGTTGACGTGTATTCTTCTAAACTAATAATGTAAAGAGGAAAGATTTGATTGTTTGTTTGTTACGATTTAACTCAAAAACTACTAGACTGGTTTTAAAAATTCTTTCGTCATTAGAAAGCTACATCTTTACCGAGTAACATAGGCTATATCATATTACAATTTTTGCGGGCGAAGTGCTAGTCTCTTATAAAACACGGAATAAATGATCGCGGAATATCTGAGAGTTGGAAGATTAAAGCGAGCCTACGCACGAACACAATAAAGCTAGAAAAAAACCAGTATATGCGGATCTTTCATTGTACGGGAAATTTATACAAAGCGAGGCCATTTTATACTGGAAAAGTACTTATGCCGAAAAATGCCTTGATGTGCTTGCAAGGAGAGTTATGTTTTTGTTTAAATTGAAAAATATCGAGTTATTGAGTATATTATTTGAGACAGAAATGTTAAAAGTGAAAAGAGATTAACAATAATAAACAAAAATAAACTGTATTTTTTTCACTCATAACGCCTTCCCCCAAGTACTCGGTATTTCCGGATACTTTATTACTTAAAGCATCGCCATTATCATCATCTTCATTTTCCTTATTACGTGTGACTTTGGACTCAGATAGATAGATATCTAATAGAAGCAATAGATTCACTTCAATTTCCTTATATTTTTTGACATTCAAATGCGTTTTTTAATGGCCTAATTTAAATACTTAAATGGTTTGATTTTGAGCATCTATTGTGTACACCACACACATTACAAGAAAGAAGTTTATAATGTAGCAAAGGATTATACTTTTTGTATCAAACTAGATTCTGAATCAGATAGCCCAGAAATATTTGAACAGTCAGAGTAAGACTCAGATCATTAATAAATAATGTTAACAAAAAAAAAATACAAATTGTGACAAAACACACCTCTGCCTTCTAACAATAATTTTAGTTCTCTCATGACCTCACATCAAAGATAAATTCTCCAAACCAACAACAATATACAAACTTTTTTTCTTACCACAGACGGCATTAGCCATCACTGTTGGTCGTTACCCATGTGTCAAAGTAACCGTGGGCAGGTAATCTCTATGTTATATAGAATAGTTGCTAAGTGCGCCGCCCACGTGTCGCTTCCAGTCTTCCAGATCAATTGTCTTGTGTTACCGTTAGACCATTGTTAGGTGTTGCGTGAATTGGGACGTGGGCAGAGGGCATCGGGATACGGGATTTTTGATTTATTTCTTCGTCCGTTGTTTTGTAAATTGGATTGTTGATTTATGTTGACATTCTTGTGTAAGAAGATTTTTACCGACGGATGCAACGAATTAAAAATTACATAACATAGACGGTGGTATGCTGTTTAGATTTAATGTCCCCATTTTGGATGTTTTCAGTGTGATTTCGAAGGTTACTTCCAGGCAAGCCATGATCTTCGAGTGCTAGGAAAAAAGTAATACACTTTGACAGGGTGCTAATTTTTACACAGAATCGTATTTAAATCCACTGTATTTTTATAAAACTTGGGTATTTAATATAAAAAAAAAAAAAAATTATAATGTTTCTATTAGTAAAAATCTGAGGAATAAAAAATATTCATTATTGTATCACAGTAGGTGAGTTACACAACATGAATATCTATTTTGCAAAGTAAACAATTTTATCATATTCCAAAATACTGATACTTCAAAGAAATCGTACCGAAATAATACTTGAAGGTGAGCCACATGCACAAACAAAAGTATAATGCAATCCAATATATCATGATCTGTGACATTATAATTTAAAGTTCCCTCAAAGCTGTGGCGAATAGAAGAAACTGAGCGGGCGCGGAAGCTCATGTCATACTGGTTTGGCAAGACCGGCGCCAAGTTTCGATCTATGGAGAGGAACAACACTACAAGCATTTACGCGCGCGTCGCGTTCAGACGTATTTAGAACGCTCTCATTGGCGGGAGATTCGAAAAACGAACTATGAAATAGTGACAAAATTAAAAATAAATAAACTAATTGCAACGCAAGATTAGGCTGAATGTAATTGATGCCGTTGCCTAAAAAACTAAAATGGCGGGAGAAAAAATATATCGCGCGTTTTTCCTTTTCTGTTTGTTTTCGTTGACAAAAGGAAATATTGTGGTGGACGAAGAATGTTTGAATTATACAGTGTATCCTATACAGTACGAGCTAAACATTTATCCTTACGTGAATGCGGATCTTTCTTATTATGACTGTGAACTAACAATAACTGTAATAGCGAACGCACCTAATGTGAATATGATAAGCCTACACGCAAAGGACATAGAATTAGAAAGTGGTTCAATCAGAGTTTACGATGGACCCCGGGACATAATAAATACTGCAAGGCCGTTTGAATTCATAACTCTAAGGAGCATGCTACATATTTATTTGAAAGAGCCATTGAAGATGTATACGGCGATGAACAGACAATTTTATTTTATCAAAATAACGTTCAGGAAATATGTGAAAGAAACAAGTAAGGGTGTGTTTTTGGTGAAATATTACGACGAGCAGAGTAAAGATTTCAAGTAAGTAGACCTGTAATTTTATAACCATGTTTATTTTGAATAGTGTGTAATTATCACAAACTATACAGTCAACACTAAAAACGGAAAATTTACCATGTTTACTATTTATTTTCAGTTACCGATATTTCCTGTTTGCGTTCCTTTTTTTATTGTACCTCTAGGATAGTAACGATTAGTATTAGTAGTAGTGAACGATTATTTTTCTAGCTAACAAGTCCATCTTAACCAAACACAGTATGAACGACCTTCAATCTACAAATAAGGGAAAACAGCTTAGGCATCCTACACACAAGCAGACGGCTTATTCAGATTAAAAATATTGTTTCTGTAATGACGGTTTAGAACAAATGACAATCTATCAGCGATAACGAGAATAAAAAAGTCAAAAAGATATTGGATCAAGCTTTTTTTTTTTTGATAATGACATCCTGTGGATGCTGGCTGACCGGGCAAACCTGTGGATGCTTTGAATTTAAGGCCTGTGCTAACTCTATGCAGCCTGGGGTACTGACAATGTTGTCAAATATAATTCAACTGTTCTTGCCGACCCGACCTTGTAGGATTATGCAGCTAGTTTACAATGCGTGTTAGATAATACACTTTATCTCGCGCCATATTAAATCATAAGGAAACATAGTCATAAAAGGTAGAGTAGGTTCATAGTTTTTCCGATCAGACATTTTTGCGACCCATGTAAAAAAAATATATATATTCATATCGGCACTGGCTTGGATATTTAATGTCATTTAGAATAATTTTGTTTAGCCAACATTAGCATAAATTGTGACTATAATGACGATATCTCGTTTTTTTTTGACTGGGATAATCGATAATTAAATATCGATTTCACTAGGCAAAACAAAAAAAATACACAAATTGATTCTCATTTGAAAATCACAGTGTGGGGATTTGCAGTTTTAAATACTTATTTTAGCGTTTAAATCGAGCGCTTTGTAACACTGTTTATCCTACCCCTTATAGTGCTGTGACCTTTTAATCTATTGTCTGTGGAGTCTAACAAATCGTTAAACTCGCAAATCATTTACTGATGTGCTAACATGATGATGTAAAACAAATTGTATTCTGCTACATTTTGCACTGTTGCTAACCAAACAAAAAATGCTAATGATTTCGTTACGATCTTTTTAGACTGACTGATCTGACATGACTGATCTACCTAGTACTTTGAGTGTATATTTTTGGCGCCTGAATTTAGATTATTTCCTTTTATATGGTTGAAAAAATAACGTTGCAATAGGTTTATTATTTTGTTTAATAACAAGTAAAGTTAGCTTCAAAGTCGCTCTGGGTGAATAAGGTGACCCCGGTGATCGTAAAAAACGTTCTCATTCATAATAACTGTAAGCTTATGCATTGCTGTTCTATTATGGGACATAAATCTCTGAAGTAACGAAGAGAGTTGGTTTTAGGATATGTAAGTGTTCGCCGACATTAAACAAAAAAAAACAGTTTTTCTAATACTTAACTGGAGGAGCTCGAGCTATATAATAACAGCCGTTCGGGTCGCTCTTCAGGTTAGGCCGCGCTTATCTAGGTTGCTCCGTGGATGGGTGACCACCCATAACATATCGAGTTTCCTACGTGCCTCGGAAAACACGTAAAGCCGTTTGGCCCGGCTGTCATTTGTCGATCTTTGACAGACGTTACAAGTAGTCAGTGGCCGGAAAGTTGACAGCCATTCTTATGAAAGGGGTATGTACTGGGTTGTGGAGGTCAGATAGGCAGTCGCTTCATTTAAAATACTGGTATTCAGCTGCATTCGGTTGGGCTGGAAACCGATCCTAAGAAAGTTGGGAAAAGGCTTGTCCCCTATTTCATGGGACTTAAGAGCATCCATATAAGTCCTTATTTTCCGAAATGACTGAACCGTTTTTAATGAAACTTCATACGCATAAGCAGGCTAAATAGGTCTAAAAAGTTACTAAAAACATTTTCGAAATGCCTTTAAAAAAAAATGGAATTTTTTGTTTGTATTGATACGTTATAATCTATCTAATTTAGCTGTAACACTATTTTGTAAAAATGTTTTAGTAACTTTTTAGACCTATGTATCCTGCTTGTGCGTATGAATTTTCATTAAAATCGGTTCAGTCATTTCGGAAAAAATGGACCTGAAAGTTTGTATGAAATGTTGTAAGGCGTAAAGACTCTTAAACATAGCTGGAGGAATGTGGGTGTACCTACTATAGGTAAATCTCTGCCTAAGACTTCGGGAATTTCAGCGGGATGTTACGTGTGGAAGTGCTATATCTATGCCAAATTATTATAAACAGCGTTCTCTCTATGACACATTGTTTATTATTAAATTATTTGTTCACGAATGTTCTTGAAATTCTAAGTCAGGTCAATGGCGTATGAAAATAGCATTCTTAGTTCTTGCAATGGCTAAGAGTAATTACCGAATTCGTCACAGAATGGACTTAATAGTGAACTGTTTGTTACAATGTTTACGTGTTTGTTTGTTTGACGCTTGTTTGTTTTCGTCTGAGTATTTCTTACGAGTGTTGACTGTCAATAAGCAGGTGTTGCTGGGAAATTTGTTACACCACTTCTTCGCAAGCGTAAACATTAGTGGGGAGGCGCGGGCGTTTTTATGAAATTTCTGAAGTCCTAAAAGTTCTTTTTCCATGCGTAATTTGAATGAAAAATAGATTTATTCCTAGTTACTGTTCTGTTTTTTAATCATGTGCCTTATTCATTGAACGTTTATTATAAATCAGTGGCATAGAGTCTAGACCACTGATTAACATAATAAATTCTTTATAACATATAATCTAGACTCTAGCTAACGGTTATTAGAAATAATTAAGCATTTTTAATAAAAACAATAAATGGCACCCTCATCATTATTTTCCATACTACTCTGTCATTCGTCATGCTATAATTTACTCCTTTTTCCTTCATATCTTTTCTCACACAAACCCATGTATGTCATCTTGGTCTTGGTTATTTACTGAAAGAATGTTTTCTTCAGAAAAAGGTTTACATCGGCAGTACGTTTGTCTTGTTAATGTTTAATGCCTATAACCTTTCTGATCAGGGAGATGGACTGGGACCAAATCTACCACGCGGGTCCAGTGTGGGTGGATGTTTTGTAGTGGTGACGTTTTGTGCTCCTAGATTTAGACAAACGGATATTACGAATGTTGGTGCAGAATTACCGCATACACGCCCGCATTCCTTACTCAGAAAGTAACATCAACACAGGTTTCCAAGTATTTCGTCTAAAAGAGCGCATTCTTACTGACGTAATTTCAGCCATTGCTAATTTTATTTAGCGCAACCTTGGATGCATTGAATCAGTTCATTCAATTAAATAGAATTAAACGTATGTAGGGAATTATCAAATTATGTCATCGACAAAACAGTGTTGCCGGTTAACTGAGTAGGTATATCATTAAACATTATTTTGTTGCTTTAATTGACTTAAATGCAAACAATAAAATAATGATTAGTACATTTATAGTCAGTAGTTCTTGATAAAGAGATCAAGGGCTTATTGAGCTTGCTAGTGTTATTTCATTTAACTTATCAACCATGGTAAATGGGATCATGAACGAACGAGACTCATCCTACAGATAGTTATGGTGATAATGATCCATGATTCCCGATGTCCACCACCAGATTTTTAAAATCGTGTCCCTGTTCATCAGTGGTGGACAAGCAGGTGGTGGTCATTGGGAATCGTCGATAAAACGATACCATCAAGCAGATTTCGGACACAACGAGACTGCATTTGATGGCTTTCAGGGGTAGTTTTGGTATGCTGCCCTTTCATGCTCTAGCATTTCCAACATTGAATGAAAAACTCCGAGCATAAAAGCTGACATGTAAGAATACCATTGACGACTAATATATATTATAGCGGTAGGTGGTCTAGGTTTGTGGTTTTATTCTAACTTCTGTCTCACTTCAAAGGTTCACCTTTTAGTCTCAGGTCACCTTTTAGTCATCTGCTAGACATAGTAATCCAATCGCACATCCCTCAATTTGATCCTCAGGTATTCTAATCCAACTTGTACCAGCCAAAATAACTGACTAAGAGAATCAGATTAGAATTGCCGGCGATCGAGTACGTCGGCAAACGCATCAAACGTTTAATAAATAAATACTATAAATAATAAGGCACTATTAACGTTCTGTTAATTATAGGAATCGGTTATTACCGACAAGGAGGCTGCATTAGAATCCGCTATGAGAATAGGACTTAAATATTTCATTCATTCGTATATACATATTTATGCCGATTGCGAAGACAAAACACAATCGCACTGCAATTATTTTGTTGTTGTTTATTAATAGAGTATTTATCATAAAGAGCGTTGACCATTAATGATGGAAAGCAATAATAATAGGAAGTAAATAAGTAACCATTATTTTTTTATGGGTTTTTATTGTACATGCAACTATGTAGTTTAAACAACAAACTCGAACATAGGGCAAAGCAAAAAAAAAAACATACTAATTTTCCATATTTGTAAGTAACTCAGTCTGTCCGTCTTAAAAATTTTGCTGGAATTAGATGCACTAGGTTAGGACACGGAATACTTTTTAGCTTCACCTATAACTACCTGTGTAAAAAATTTAAGAAGTTAATTTTTAATATTTTATAATCGAAAACCGTGAAATGTCCTGGTTTCCGATTGAGCTGAAATTCTGCATATATGTTTAGTTTGGATGACAGTGCATGGTTAGTATGCTCATGCTCATGCTCTGTATGGTGTCGGACGTAAAGAATAGCACCATCCCATATCTTCCCGTGGGTGTCGTAAGAGGCGACTAAGGGACTTGCCAGAGAATGGGCAGCAGCGTTCTCTGTGCTTTTGTAACAACCGTACTGCGATCGCCAACCCGCCTGCCAAGCGTGGCGATTATGGTAAAACCCCCCAAAATGTCAATGTGACTTGGGGGAGGCCTATGTCCAGCAGTGGACGTCTTTTGGGCTGAAATGATGATGATGATGAGGATGCATGGTTAGTCAGGAATTTTTCAGTACCAGCCACGGAGTCTGGATTTGTGCCCCGTTGATGGGCAATAGGGTCGCCTTGTATTTCCTTTTTTTTAAACTTTGCCCTACACTAGGAATTTCTCCTGTATCGTGTGTGAAACTAACATACACAAACAGCCAGACCCGGAACAATTATCTGTAGGCCATACAAATAGTTGTTCCGTGCGGGGATCGAACCCGCAACACGCAGCGCAGCAGTCGATCGCTCAACTAGTGCGCCAACCGTGCCGTCTAAATTACAACGACTGTATTACAACTGGCGAAATGTAGGTGTACTATACACACCTTTGCCTAACCCTTCGGGAATTACAGGCGTAATGTTATGTTATGTAAATACACATCTACGGCTCTAATTGCATGATAACTAGTAATCACGCAAGCTCTACCACCTACGTGAATACCTGTCCAGTATCTATTAGCAAGTGACTAGTTTTTATCAAAACGCAGTATGGGTGTAAGGCCGATTACCATATTCGTCCGACCTTCTGTCCCACGTGCAGTCTGGATCATGTAGTGTTTGTTTATGGTCAAATGCCATAAATAAAAAAAGGTTTGTAGTGTTTTTTAGTATAATGCGTTAGTATTTTTGATGATAGTTTTAATTTTTGAATGAATTTTCGTGCCATTGTTCTTTGATTTGTGTAATGAACGTTGGTGTAGAGGAACTAGTGAGGAAAGTAAGAATTAACATTTATTAGTAAACTACCTTTGGGTGTTTCTACAAATAAACTTTCACTTTCAAGTTTGACGTAAAAATTGATACAAATATTGACTTTCTTTACTGGTGTACAGAATTATTTACTCTAACTCTTAAAAAAATATGTTTAACTCAATTGTAGAATTCTTCAAATACATAGCTAACAGCTATAGAATTACGAGTACCTCATTAACATAATTTACAAAAAACTAACACCTATACGACAAACTCCCGTTCCTTCATTAACACTACAGACACTGCACAAATAAATCAATTACAACTCGACCAAGCTAAGTTTGCACCTCGCGTCGATTACGTCACACTGACGCTTAGGTACGGTCTGCAAAAAAGGATTCGCTAGGTACGACTTTAAAAAAGCAAACAAATGTTAGTTAGATTTTTCTTTACATTTATTGTTTTTAACATTATTTTAAATACAGGTACATTCAATTTGCCGCATTCAGCGAGGTGCAAACTTAGCTTGGTCGAGTTGTAACTTAACATGTGTGTATATCTATACTATTGTCGATAATTACCTAAATAAATCGTCTGCCCAACGTCTCGGTTCGTTGGTCATACCAAATGGGACATACACTGTGTAGCTGTCATTTCTGAAACATCTGACAATCACTATAACGTCTGCTTGGAACGTGGGTTTCCAAATTCAAAAGCTACGGCAGTACAAAGGCTTCTCTTAAGGCCTTATATGAATATAAGGCTCTAATAAGATATGAATTTATACCTCCAGCACCAGATAGATTAATCCAAATAAAGCCATCAACTCCACTTTATCAGTTTTAGAAGTGTAACGTTGGTTTTTTATGGTCTCAGAAATTCTGTCAATTTGTGCATTGGTATGCATCACAATAATATCCAATATTTCGTCTGGAAAAAATAGCTTCCACGCTTCTAACTCGGTTTTTGCGTCGTGTGCGATACCTTTAGGACCAGGTTGATTTATCACGATGTTTCTGCTTGCAGTGCGTGTATTAGAAACAGTGAACGGAGTTCTTCGCCAAGTATAACCATTTTTGCCCATACAGAAATCAGACAGAAGAACATCATCATCATTTGATCCAGATTCAACATCAAACAAATCATCTTCATCGGAGTGTTCGGATATATGTTCATTTTCTGCAGTTTCAGATCTATCTTCGTCCGAAGAACTGGAGGTTTCACCTTCATATTCCTCCAAAAGTTGCTCAATTTCATTACTTTCAAGGGCTCGTGACGTTGAGGCCATATTGAAAGACTATTCGTGAAATAAACGTGAAATCACACAACAGTTAATCACAAAAAAATAGTTTCGATAACCACAACACGGGTCGCGGGCGACCCCAAACTGCAATATCTCCGAACCTAATGAGCGTGCGCACCCCGCCATGCGTCACGGGCCACTGATTACCAATTACGGAAGGTACCTAGACGCACAGTGTTGTAGGTGCAAAACTCGCTAAATTAAAATAAAAATACGTGTGCGTGGGGTCACCCATGACCCAATGTTGTGGTTCTAGGGTTAAATGGTATTTTTCCTTATTGGTTTTCTCAATAGTGAGTGTTATGTTTAATTACGGTCATGCAAATCTTGCGTTTTTGTGTGTGGTGTATTGCATAATGTTTCGTACCTATTAATAATTCAAACATCTAGACTATCTGTTTTTGCCGCATATTTTAATACGCGCTACAACGATCTCAAACAGACACTTCCGGATGACTCACGACCTTGGTTCATATCTTGTGCTCAAATTAGTGTCTTGCATGGTTTGCTTGTTAAGTACCTATTAAGATAAACTGTGACAAAAAAGGAGACAGCTTTAATGTGGGAAAACGACTAGGATTTTGTAATGGAGATAAAAATAAAAGTGCGGATGTCAGCGGGAAAAACTAAAATTGAAACAGCTGCTCTTGAAAATGACATGAATTTAGTTGACTGTGCAATGCGCAAAAGTTAACTCAAGGAAATTAATTATTTAGCTACATAATAGCGATATTTCAATAATTGTCAGTTGTTGACAGTCATCACAGCAAATTAATATAGCGTCAATTTGGCAAAAAAATATATTTTGCCGGATCGTACAGTCAGTGAGCAGCATTAACTGACCCATTTGCTTCTCTTTTGCTTTGTGAGATGGGTCTGGTAATGGTGAAGGGCACTGTACAAGAAAAATATTTATCTTATCAGTTCATTTTAAACTTTTTGAACTTTTTGAGTTTGAAAACTTTTTGCTACTGTTAACATAATACCAAAGAATACATTAATATAATTAGCATACCAATCTTACATCATTGGTAATCACGGTTTGATAATGAAGGTTAACTCAGCGCGATGGTGGGTGTTACTAACTGCATATTTTTTTATTTTAATGTTTATAATTTCAACAACACCCACTAAAAATCTAAATATAGGCAATCTGTAGACCACCCATAACTAAAGCTGTTACATAACATCAAGCACGTTTTGCCCGAAGGCGTAGGCATAGATGTAAGTTAAGTATACTCACATCAGATGTACCTGACCCGTAAGGGCGGTAAATCACGAAGCGTGTCATATAGATGAGTATGTCATAATATGTAACGGGCAATTTGATAAGTTCGGGCACTATTAATAATGGCCGGTCTGTATTCATAATGCCCGACTCAATTGGGCAATGTGATTAAATCAGCATTATTAATCACTTTTCCCGGCCATTATGAATAATGCCCACCCTATCTTGGGCAAAGTAATAAAATAGGTGAACTGTAGTGTTATTGTTTATTAAATGAAATTAAACTTAAAAATTTTGTTGAAAAGTTAACAAAAAATAACCTAACCTAACCCAATTGCTCGGCTACAAGGCTTTTTACATAGGCCTACATGGGCACTTATAAAACGTCGACAGAAGAGGCACGGTTTGGGTTGGTCGTTTCCTATGGAGAAGAACCGGCAAGAAACTCCATGGTTACTCTTTTAAAATCATTTGGTTCTACAATATTTGGATGTTACAGCGTTAGTACCTAAGTATGAGAGGACAGCGTAGGCCCGACAATAAGTCATCGCTTAATACAAAAGGTAGAAAAAGATGATAGTAAAAATATATATATATATATATATATATATATATATCAATATATATATATGTATATATATATATATTAATAATGGCCGGCCAAAGTGATAAATTAACCACTTTGCCCATCACTTTTGGGCATTATTAATAATGGTCGGTCCTTATTAATAATGCCCAGTTAATCACGTTGCCCGTAACATATACATTTCGCCAAAAATGTTTAAGTCACATGTGATAGGGAAAAAGAAGATATTATGCGTGATGGAAAAACCCAATGTTAATTCTTCCGAACTGGTCGCCTACCATGACGTCTTAAAGCAGTATTTTTTAATCTTATTCCAGTGTGGGAAAGAGATAGCGCTAGACGTCTTCCATAGCTCCGTCTCTTTCCCACACTGGAGTGACATACTTTATGTAATGGTAAACCCCCCTGAGGACAAGTGGCAAACGCTTTCAAAGTGTTTCGTATTTTTACCACTTTCTACTACAATGACACGAGTTTTTCGAAAGAATAATTCAATCATAAATAGGTTTTTCTTTTTTTCTTTTAGTACCGTCGTATTAAATGTTCATAAAATGTAATTTTGCCTGGGCTTTTTGGAAAAAAAGCTAGAACTTCGTACTCAACAGTCTCTCTTACCACTACTAGATAATCGAGGCAGTCTGGAACTATAATGACTCAAATACTTGTCAAGAACGGAAATGGGTCAAAGGGCTATGTGCGAAGGTCATCATCATCATCGTCTGCCTAGCCTTTTCCCAAATTATGTTAGGGTTGTCTTCCAGTCTAACCGGATGCAGCCAGCCAGCTGGATGAGTACCAGTATTTTACATGAAGCGACTGCCTATTTGACCTCCACAACCCAGTAACTGGATGTCAGACTTTTGGTTTCTGACGACTGTCAAAGACCTACAAATGACAGTCGTCAGACAGCCGGTACCAACGGCTTTACGTGCTTCCCGAGGCACGGAGGAAACTCGGTATGTATTTATGGTCACCCATCCACGGAGTAACCTCGGCCATGCACGGCTAAACCTTAAAGATCGACCCGTGCAGCTGTTATTATTTAGCCACGAGTTCCTCAGTTCGTTAGTTCTAGTTCGGGCTATGTGCGAAGGTAACAAACATAAAATGTACAAAAATGAGTCCACCTCTTCGCAAAAATAGGTCAATGGGTTGTGTTTTTCCAGGTAATATACACATACAGGAAAATCCAGCAACGTTGGATTCGCCAAGGATAATTATTCAAGTCAGAACTCATTGGTTCTAGGTAAATCTTGACCTATTTGACTAAGTTTGTATTGAGGATGGTCAAATGTTTTAATGGACTATAATTTTTTCCTTGTTTTCAATTGTTATTACCTATTTCTACTTAGACAGATCAAGTAAATCGAGTCCTTCATCCATATACTTAATATCATGAACTATTTCAAAAGTAACTTAGTCTGTTCTTCTATCCGGTCCTGATGTTTGCCACATGTATAAACTATGACCAGCTGGCATACTATGACGTCTTTAAACATTATTGTTTCATTCTTATTCCAGAGTGGGAAAGAGATGGAGCTAGACGAACTGTATAGCTCAGTCGCTGTGCCAGCTGGTTTAGGATTATAGGACATCCATTTTGAATTCAGAAGTACTCATGGCAACACATCAAGCTTTATATTTCCAGTATAACATGGCCTCGTTTTGAATAGATTTCCCGTACAATAGAATAGAATAGAAAAAAAATATTTCAGACCGGAGTCCATAGAGTTAGTAACAATTATACTTAAAATCTAGTGTTAGTAAGTTACAGACCAATGAAAAATACACAATTAAAATTCAGCGTGGAGCCGCATCCAACTCCGCATCATCAGGGAATCCCACCGATCTGCGAATACACTGAGAATACTGTTGGTGCTGTCGCGAACACGAGTCATCAGGGATGCACACCTATTCCTAATAATTGCGGCAAAACCATCAATATTATTATCTGCAAACATCCCTGACGCACTACTCCGCCACGGCAGCCGCAGCAGCACTCTCAGTGCATTGAGACAATGACAATGAGAGATCCGAATAAACTGGTTTTGTATGGCTTGATTGATTGATTAAATAAATTCCTAACGTTTTCCTCTTTTTGTTACAGATACTTGTTCACAACGCGACTATCTCCAAACAGAGCGAAATACTTCTTCCCGTGTTTCGAGAACCCGAGGTTTGAAGCTGTGTTCAAGTTCAGAGTGTTCATCTTAAAGAAATTAAACGAAATACAATACACTAATACCAGTCTTGTCATCGCTGTAGAACAGAGGAGAGACAGGTAAGCTAAAAAGATGAATATTAGCATATATGATAAATAACAAATCTTCGTCTTTGTTTTTTGGCAAAAAGCCACACTTTTGTAAAATCTTTTCATTATAACTTAAAGCCATAATACTATTAATTATCGACATAAGTGGTATCCAAGGTTAGGCCAGAGAAACCAGGGCCATCTTAAAGCTCTTTGAGACGACGATATCTTCAAATTCCCGGGAAACACCTGGATAAGGGACCCACAGCACCCGGAAAAAAGGAGAGGCCTATACTCAGCAATGGATGATTCCGGTCTGATGATGATGATGATGATGGGAGTGTAGCGGTGGCCCAGAGGTGGCAGCCCCGACTTACAAGCAGTAAGCGGTGGGTTCGAACCCAGGCAGGCGCATTACTTTGTGTAATTTATTTCATCACCGCTGCCCTCAAAAACGGTGAAGAAAAACTTCTTGAGGAAACCGCCATGTCGTAGAACTAAAAATTCGAAAACATGGGACATCTACCAACCCGCACTGAGCCCGCATGGTGGATTACAGCCCACTCTTATAGAGAGGAGGCCTGTTCCCAGCAGTGATAGATAGTGATGATGATAATGACCTAAGTAATTGACCACCTCATTGATTACTCGAGGTTATGCTTTTTCACAATCTATTTTATGGGCACTAAACTCACTAGACCCAGAAATGTTGAGGTCTTATACTATTCTTATTAAAAAAACTGTATTTAGCAGGCCATATTTTCGTCATATGGATCCCAAAAATGATATTTAAACATCGTAAGTTCCTGATTTGGGGAGCGGCCCCTTTGACCTTAAGTCCAGATGGTTGTATTACCGCTGCACCATTTATTTAGGTCACCACACATACCGTTTCTATAATGAAGTTACAAGTTTATACGTATATAGCAACATGGGTGTCTTCGAATATTGAAAACTCCACATTATAAGTACAAATATTATATGTATTAAGTAAGTTAACATTTGATTTTTAAGTTAGTTAACATTTGACTTTCACATAACAACTGTATATCGATGTTGATAAACAGAAACACCGTTAGCACCGTTCGAAATTATTTTGATCAACTTAGTCTAAATCAGTCCAATGCTGGATATAGGCCGCTCTGAAGCTGCACTACGGAATTCTGTTCTCTGCCTTCCACTACAAGTCTGATCCAGCCACATTTTGAAGGTCGTCGGTCACCTACTAAATGATCATCCTAGCAGAGATCATTTGGTGGACGCAAATAGGAAAACTACGTATCTGGCAATTCAATTTGTTTATATTTGTTATTTGTGACAGGTCGTTTTTATATTGGCTGCAATCTACGTTCATATCTTCCTAAACGTACTACAGCGAACATGCTGACTGATTGCAATTACTCACCACAAACTGTCCGTTTTTACTCAAAGAAATAGACATCTAGTTTTCCAAAAGATAACATGCTTTCTCTTCGCTTCCAACTTGGGTGGTGCCTAATCGGAAATAGAAAATATTTTCAACTTTCCTCTTTTTGCCGGGTGATTGAGCTTTAAACCTATAAAGTTAGGTCTCACTGCGAGCGATTTTCAAGCATAACAGTTAAAAAGTTATTGGTAGTTTAATAATCGGTTATAATCGACGCCATGATTATGCAAGTGACAAGTTATTGGTGTTCATATTTTACTATCGCCATTATTCTCAGGAGTACACCGCCAGTAAAAAAAATACTTTGGTTAAAGTCCAGTCTTCCTTCCATTTTCTCACAATACTTGGTGTCAGCGCAACACATTTTCTTCTTCATTTATCCCAAGTTGACACAGACCTCACAGAACCTCCATGCTATCTTTTCACGTCCTTTTATTTAATAGGTATCTCACACAGTCCATCCATCTTTTATCGGGTCCTCTTCTCCCTTTCCATCCATCATCTCATATTTTATCACGTTATTAGTCACAGGCGCTTCATCCCACCTCATTCTAGCTAGCTACTTTTAGACCAATAATCTACAGCCAATGTTAAAATTATAGTCCGCTCACAGTGTTACCGTGGGTGCCGAGACGTTTTACCCTATATGGCGATCACTCCAACTCTAGCCGCTGAGAATTGTGTCAATTATTGTAGTCGAGACGTGCGTCGTGACCGGTAATGTATATTGCGTACACGTCTGATTGAGAAAATCAACTTTAACGTACTTATCCATCAAGTAAATAACAAAATATTGACCAACCAATGAGCTTTTAGACGTGACTTGTTCGGTCTGTTTTGGTACAGCTAGGTGGCAAATTATATAGGCGCTGATCCAAGCATCATCATCATCATCAGCATTTCAGCCGAAAGACGTCCACTGCGACGGACATAGGCTCCCCCAAGAACGGGGGATCTATCCAAAAATACGATGAGTATATCCATTTGTTCATTTGTAACATAACTGTATGTTTAGGTTTTAAAATTAAAGATAGGTGGTAGGGTATCACCTACAAAGAGATAACCTTGCTTTCCGAACAAGGAACCAGACAGTCTGTAGACGATGAATGGTGCAATGAAAATTTTCGAATCGTGTATTGCACTTTATTCAATCAAGAAAGTACGGGTACTAGGGTAACAGCACCCACATGAGATTAACAAGTATACCTATGCAGTTGTTTAACAAGAACTCTATCATATTAAATCAATTATTTTTTTAATCGTGTGTTGCACATTTACCAATCATGAAACTGAAGGGTACCAGGGCACCAACACCCACCAAGAGATCACCTTCCTATGTAGTTGTCTAACAGCGGTCCCTCCATCACCGCCTGCCTGCCGCCTGCATGTAATAGGTCAGACTCACTCGTTTCTGTACCAAATCCGTTGAATCTTGTAATGTGCATTAGGCAGGCGAATGGTTCTCGTTTTCGGGTTTCGATAGAGCGTTACAGCCATAAAACTACATACAGTCTTTAGACTATAATGGAGCAATATCTAATCGTGGGTGTGTAATTGCACTTTGTCTAATCAAGAAACTACCAGGGTAGCAGCACCTACGAAGAGATCGCCTAGTTCCTTAACAAGAACACCAGACAGTCTTTAGACGATAATGGAGCAATTTGTTATCCAATCGCGTGGCCCACGTTTAACCGTTCAAGCAAGCGACGATCCCATTGTTTCAAACTAATCATCGAGTATTTGTATGTATGAATAAATTAATACAGTTTTTTTATGAATGAATGAGCATCTTAATTTGGTTGTGTCTAGTAAGGAGGATTAGATACATGCTGGTCAAAGAATAATATAAGTATACTAGCTGCTGCCCGCTTCGTTCGCGGGGTTTTTTATGGATATGAAAAATAGATGTTGGCCGATTCTCAGACCTACCCGATATGCACACAAAATTTCATCAAAATCGATCAAGCCGTTTCGGAGGAGTATGGCAACGAAAACTGTGACACGAGAATTTTATATATTAGATTTAAATAAAAATGTTCTTAAAAAACCTCTCACTGTGCCCATAGCTAACTTTGCATCTATGGACAAAGGCAATTGTCCATGGGTGTAAAATGTGACAATGTCTTTTTTTCTGCAGGCTTACTTTCTTTTTTGCTTTCTTTTTCTTATTTACAATAAAAATTTAATTTTGTTAGTATTTAAATAATATTGTGAAACGAAAACAACTGCCGACAAATTGTTTTGCAGTTTGGCAGACTTTTTGTATGTCATTGCTATACAGATTTTCAAAAAACAAATAAAATAAAAAAAATCTTTGACGATTATGGACTAATTATTACTTTCAGCCCTATTAAAATAAGATGTACATACTTACAAGTTAGTCTGCAAGAAATTGTTTTTGAGGATTCTTTTTTAGTTTCACTTAAGAGCGTTTATACCCTACGGCATTTCATACAAACTTTCCAGTCGTTATTTTCTGAAATGACTGAACAGATTTTAATGAAACTCATAAGCAGTATACATAGGTCTAAAAAGTTACTAAAAAACATTTTCGAAAAATAATGTTACAGCGAAATTAGACCGATTTTTAATTATCTATAGAAACGGAAATTTCCAATTAACTTCATTTTTAGACAAGACATTTCGAAAAAAATTTTTGTAACTTTTTAGACCTATGTATACTGCTAATACGTAGGAAGTTTCATTAAAATCTGTTCAGTCATTTCGGAAAATAACGACTTGAAAGTTTGTATGAAATGCCGTAGGGTATAAACGCTCTTAAGTATTAAGTTTTGAGATACAGAGTGCAAAATAATACCAGTCTCAGACTAAAATAAAAAAGAGTGCCGTTATGGTAGATGATGGTGATTGGTGATGGTGATTTGTAAGCTGTTTTGTACCTTCTGCCGCACATCGGCATCGGCGAGAATGCCCAGATCTGGCCTAGTAATGGTAGGTCCAAAGTTGCAATAGAATATGAGGTCAGCTTCTACTGGTTCTGTTACCATTGTGTGATCGCTTTCTGTACTCTGATGTTACTAAGAATTATGTCCTTAGTCAATTAGTCATTACTTATGACAGCTAACAGCTAGGTGGAAAATTCTTGTAAGAGACCTATTGACCTATTATACTTTTTAAATTATCACCGCATTGTTCATAACAAATGAATGTGGGATTGTGGGTACAGAGTGAAAGAATGTAAATAATCTTGTAAATCAATATATTTCAAACTAGCTGTCCGGCGCAACTTCGTTTGCGTCACATTTTTCCCGTTTTCGCAACATTTTTCATTGCTGCTCCACTCCTATTGGTTGTAGCGTGATGATATATAGCCTTCCTCGATAAATGGCCTATTTATCACTGAAAGAATTTTTCAAATTGGACCAGCAGTTTCGGAGCCTATACAATGCAAACAAACAATAAAATCTTTCCTCTTTATAATATTAGTTTAGATAAAACATCCTAGTACATCTTCGTCGTATTCTCTGTCTATGCCATATTGTTTACATTCTCTCTCTTCCGATACATTCATCTCTTTCACTCACTCTTACGTTCCGTTTCCTATATGAATTTATAATATCAATGTTTCTATAGCCACTTGTTGACTAAGAACCTGAGTCTGTATCATTCGTCATTGTATCGTATACTTGACGAAAACCGATCCAGAAATGGACTCAATCTATATTCTATAATAAGCTAAAGAGTTTGTTTGTTTGTTTGCTTGAGCGCGCAAATCACAGGAACTACTGGTCCGATTTGAAAAATTCTTTCAGTGTTTGTGAGCCCATTTATCAAGGAAGGCTATAGGCTATATATTATCACGCTGATGAATGAAAAATGTGACGCAGACGAAGTTGCGCGGGACAACTAGTTAAAGTAATAAAAAAGTAGTACGCATTCAACCGCGTAGAAGTCCTTCTCCATGAACGTTCTTGGTGTTCAGTCATAGGATGTTGGAGATTATCAATCTCGTTTACATGCCGAATATGTGTAATTTTAGCCTGCTCTATCCCGCTGTTGGGCAAAGGCCGCCCTAATGGTTCTCCAATTGTACTTAACGTTTACCTTCTCCGACCAATCCGTTAAGGCACCCACTATGTCTATCATCGCTCATCTGTCCGGTTTTATCCTAGAAATATGTCCTTACGAGTATAATAACGATTGCTTTTTTTTTCTTTCCAGCGTCAAAAGCGACTACATAATAGTAGAATACGTGCCATCTCCACAAGTCAGTCTCCACCAAGTTGGGTTCCACTACTCGCGGTTTGCGAGCACCAGTGCGAAAGCCCAACATACAAACGATACTCTACTCCTATGGGCTCCTATCGACGAACTGCACGACTACAAATTCATTCATAACTATGGAATTACGGTTATTAATCTAATACATGAATATGCAAAGGATAATAGGTCTTTAGTGCAAGGACCGATCAACTTAATTGCTGTGCCGGCCATAATCAGCGGTTATGAAATCGGAAGCTGGAATCTACTGACTAACGGGTAAGTGATGCAGATGTAAGGATTCTTAAATGGTGCTAATTTTGTAGACTCGACGAGCGTATAGCACAGTTGCGAAACCTTTGAACGAAGAAGAGGGCAAAGTGAGAATCAATCAGTAGAAACGATAATAGAAAAGTAAGTTATTATTTACAAAGTACAAATAGATATAAAATAAAATATGTACAAGTATCAAAATTACTGGGCGTCTAAAAATTCGTCGACATCACTGTTAAAATTGTATTTGATTGAGATACGCTGTCGATCAGCTTCTGTCAATTCTGTAGAGTGTAGAATAATTTAAAAAACACGAAACTCTTCCGATCAACTCCAGCAAATTGACAGAAAATGTCGCAATATTTACATAACAGACCGACGTTACTAAACAAACATCATTCGGGAAAATCTTATGACGTCGATTGAAAGAATATCTCACTTCCTGTACGCACGACGATTATAGCTCGCTATACAGCGCCAGAATACGCTGACCTCTCAAAATGTAGTATTTGCTTATGATAAAAGGTCAGCTCATACTGGGCAAGCCAGAATACCCAGTTTAAGCTGACCTCGGGTTGAATAAGCTTGCATACTCTGCGAGGTCAGCTTATGCTGGATGGGTCAGCTCGTGTACGTGATACAGTCGCAAAACTTGACCCATATTCTAAAGTTAGGAGCTGAGTGTATTTTTCAAGGTCAGCTTATGAGTAAGAGCGGATAATATCAGCTGTAATAACAATGTTCCGACTGTTCTGTTACTCTGTTATTATTTCTTCAATATTTTTGAGAATATTAGAATTTGATTCATTGTTAATTCTGGAACGCTTTGTAATGTTGTAAGTGGCTATGAGAAATTTTAAGATTTTATTTCTTTTATTCATTTTGAAACATATCATTTATATTTTTAAATATTTTTACAAAATCATATATTAAAAATACCTTTAAAATATATAAAATAGTAAGCCCACCGGCATTGGGAACAGGGTCCGAGCTACCGGTCGTCAGGACTGTTGAGAGAGGAACCTCCTAACAATACGCGCCGTGTCCAGAAGTACTGCTTTATGAATCAACCACTTGATCCAGCTTGCCAAGAATTTTATTTATTTTTAAGAACTTTAAGAACATATCACGGCTGTAATCGTGGAAAGGTTAGGCAGAGGAATACCTAATCCTGCACCCTATATTTTACCAATTACGTTAAAGTCCCATAAAGAGGAGCTTATTGCCATCAACCGGGCACGAATCCAGGTTCTGAGCTGCTACTGAGAAAAACCCGATGGGAAAAACCAATAACACTGTATTGGACCTGGGAATCATATCCAGGACCTCACGTTAGTTTGCTACCATTAGATGTAAGAGTAACCTTTAGTCATCTTTGATCTAATCTAATCCAATGATATTAACACTTCTTTCATTTTTCGGTTGGCAAATGCCACGAAGGTAAGCAGCAATATTGGATAAAAATATATTAATATGTTGTTGCCAATTTAAAAATACATAGGTGAGTTTTATTTAGCTTGTTACAAGTCATGGTTCTCACAACATCTGAAAAGACTTGTTGACTCACACAAAAATAGTAACAACACTTTGAGCATGGTATTTATTTGCTGAACTATAAAAAAAGCAAAAACATTCAGAAAGAAAACGTAACAATTCTAGGAAAAGTCCACACTTATCCACAGTTGGCTTGAGCTGGTTAGACAAAAGCTTATTCCCCAAGCTAAAACAACAAAAAAAGACGTTATTTGCATCGTTTTGGTTCGGTTTGGGGTCTCTCGACATCACGTTGAAGTAATTTCTATAACTATCCGCGATAGACTTTTGCCAAACCTAATATGTTTATGGGGCATGCGGTGATAATCTGTAAGAAATTGTAAAAGTAACCCTAGATTATGGTAGAGAGGCACTATAAATATTTACAATGTAATCAATTGTAGGTTGACCAAAGAGGAAAAATAAAAAAAAAATGACTCAAGTCGATTCAAATCAACAAATGTGGTTACTTTTCTTAATTGCAACACCTGTTGCATTTTATAGAACGTCTCTGACCCAGTTACTGCATCAAGATTAAGAATTAGTTGTTCTTATATTATATAAAAGGATAAGGGTGCACAAGATCAATTTCTAATTAATCATCCCAAAATTTACAGGGCCTATCGTATAGTGAACATCGACCAATTTACGAGCATCAAGCAGATAGAGTACATGACCTTCGAACTGGCACAACAGCTCAGCAGGATATGGCTCGGCAACCCTGGGGAGACCGTGAGGACGAGGTGGAAGGAAGAGTGGTTCAAGGAGGGCATGGCTACCTACCTGGCTTATTATTTCTTGACCCAGGTAAGTGATGAAGAAGATAAATTACAATGACACTAAACCGGTTAAGTACATCATTCTGAACCTTTCTGTGTGAGGCACACAGAAAAAATTATGTGAAAACCTTCATCGGTAATTAAAAAAAAAATCTTAGTTGTTCAATACATCTTGACAGTGTAGGCATTGCAGTTTTGTAGGAAACAGCTGTTTTTAAAAAAAAAAACCGACGACTTTATATTTTTAAACAAATAAATTCGTAAATTATAAATACATGTGTAGCAATCACATTTGTAGCAATTATTTAGATATTATGTGTATTTTAAGTTTTATATGTAGTCATTAGTTCCATATCCTTTGTATAGGTACAATATTCTCTTTACTAAGGCACTCTCACTTCTAATTTTAAATCAACGGGGACAACGGTCATAATTTGAAAACCATATATTACAAGAAATTAACGGGGACAACGTACGGGGACAATGGGAAGTAATTTTAATTATTTTATTAAATTCCCTTTGTCCCCTTTAACGGGGACATGGCCTACGGGGACAACGGGAATACAAGAAAAAATTGTGGTGTCCTGAATACGTGGTTAAGCGGTTCAGCGTCAGTCGCCCTTCCATGTCATGTGTGTTCCTGTATTTTTTCTGTGTTTCATGCTCCACGAAAATTACTCTGACGATCTTTTTCACAAAACCGACGATCAGTTGTCCACAGTAGCCTTGGATCGAGAGAACTGCAAGTCATACAATTGGAGAGGGTTTTGCTCAGCAGTTGGAAAACGAAAGTAGGAACAGTGTAAGGTGCGAACAGAGCAAAGATTAGACGTAAAATCAGTGCAGTATATACTCAGTCTTACTGGTTACTATCAACCTCGATCATCTTTTTGCTATTTTATAAGTGGGCGTGGATGGCTAAATCTAAACTATGAGGAATAAATAGTGAAAAACTAAAATTGCATTATTGGATTTTTGAAAAAATCAAAATTCCGAATCGAACCCGATGATTTTGTAAAAATAGATCCCCTCTTTCCCTTCTACACTACTAAACCGCACCACTAGTAGTGTCGTGGGGATTTTTTTTCCCTTCTACACTACTGGTCCAGTGGTACCGTGGGTAATTGTACAATACATATACGTTCTCTACTACACTACCAAATTTAATTTCGCTATTAGATACAGGTAAGTAAAAAAACACAATTCCTATGAGCTTATCTACCAAACCTCGGAACCTATCCGTTCACCGAAACCTAATCGTTATCGTCTCATAAAGTTGATTTTTTCATCAAAATCGGGTTCGAAACTGAGTATTTTTTGCCATTCCTCATAGTTTCGGACATGCCACCCAGACCCACTTCAAAAATTTAGCTTGTATTGCTAATCGCTATAACCATTATTCATACGCCAGTATTAGTTCCGGTTGTTTCGGGAGGTTCCTGCACCGAATCGGGCGGGAGGAAACGCCCGGGTGTCACCACTGCGAGGATCGGCCGGAGGACACGGTGGAGCACACTGTGGAGCTATGCCCCGCTTGGGCTGAGCACCGCCGTGTCCTCGTAGCGGCGATTGGCGGCGGCGACCTCTCGCGTCCGGCCCTGGTTCAATCCATGGTCCGGAGCGAGAGGGAATGGGAAGCCGTCGCCTCCTTCTGCGAAGCAGTCATGCTAGCGAAGGAGGTGGCGGAACGTGAGAGGGAGAGAACCTCACGTCCCAGCCGCCGCGGGAGACGCCCCGGGCGTCGGGGGGCAACCAGTGGCCCCCGGCCACCGTAGGCGCGGGCCTGTGGACGGTGAGTAATGGGCTAGCTCACCGTCCGTCCGTCTTATGACGACAGACCGTGCCGACGGCGCGTTCGTGTTCCACGCGCGCCTCAAGGAGATGTCAGCAAAGTCGGAAGGGGTCCGAGAGGGCCGACGCCTGCCAGGGCTGCGGGTTGTTCGAAAGAGATACCGTGCCCCTGGAACGCAAAGGGCTAAGAAGGAACATGGATGGGTTTTAGTCAGTCAAGTCTGACACTCCCTTCCGCTCCGCCCAGAGCGGAAGAAGTCATTTGATGATTTCCCATCCGAAAAAAAAAAAAAAAAAAAAAAAAGTATTAGTTCCGCCATCATCTACGTAGATACTACGACGGCTTCGGACAGTGTCAAGGTTCCACAAAGTATTTATGTCTGGTTTTTTATCACATCTCTAAATAAGACGAGCACTCTTGCTTTGAAAAACTACTGTTCTTACTGTAATAACGAATATCAGCCAAGTGTCTCGATTACACGATTAGCTAAACACTAAAAGGTTTTGTTGGGCATATTGCATACGTTGGAAAGGGGACAAACTAGAAAACGTTTTTAAAAGAATTGGAAGATCCCGATCGCATTTTTTTTTATAGCGGTTTGGAGTGGAGTTTTAAGTTTATTTTTCTTTTACAAAAACTTTACGAGTTATTAAAAATGAAAGTAAATGTTACTAGCAAGTAAATTTGAATTTGATAGAATCATACAACAGTAAATATCAAAATTAAATCGAAATTTGAAGTCTAAACAATTTTCTTTCTTTTTAATTGACTTTAAATGCAGAATTGTTGAATTTTTCAAAATTTAAATAAAAAAATTGATATAAAAAAACCAGTATGGTAAGGAATGAGTTATAGGGCGTGAAGAGATAACAAATGACCTCTCCTTTCGGGAAATTCGATTTTGCAAACGATGCACCAAACAGTCTGTATATTTAAATGACAATACACAACCCATAATGATGCTTATGATTAAATTTGTACTAAGTATTAGGTACAGCTTATTTTATTATGACGGGCTTTACGTGTCATTTATCATGATAATTTATAATCTGTTTTCATAACCAGATTAGAAATGAGATAGGAATTTCTAGATATCAACGATTATTTATACAAATAAGAATACTGTGATTTTGGTTTTATTAAAATAAACAAAAAAAGCGAAACTTTAATAGTTTTTTCAGACTTATACCAAGTGGTCTACTCATAAAGTCTTAAAGCAGTATTGTCTTAATCTTATTCCATAGTTTGAAAAAGATAGGGCTAGACGTCTTCTATAGCTCCATCCCTTTCCCACTCTCGAATTTATTAAATATAAAGCATTTACAATGACCCCCTACCTAGATTTTTCCATCTTTGGCCAATTTATAGAACAATACCGGCCTACTAATTATGTCACACTATAAGCAAAGGTCTTCTATACAAAAAATGAACTAGCAGATTTACCTTGGAGATTTCCTAGCTAATCTCTTAGTGTTAACAGGAGCTCGTGGCTATATAATATCAGTCACACGGGTCGATCTTTAAGGTTAACCCGTGCTTGCCGAGGTTGGTCCGTGGATGGATGACCCTAGTTACATACCAAGTTTTCTCCGTGCCTCAGAAAGCACGTTAAGCCGTTGGTCCCGGCTGTCATTTCTAGATCTTTGACAGTAGTTACGAGTAGTCAGAAGCTACTTACTGGGTTGTGGAGGTCAGATAGGCAGTCGTTTCATGTTAACTACTGGTACTCAGCTGCATTCTTTTGGACTGGAAACTGACCCCTAGATAGTTTGGGAAAGGGCTAGGCAGATGATGATGAGTCTTTAAGTATTAAATTATCTTAAATCTAAATCTACACTAATATTATAAAGAGGAAAGATTTGATTGTTTGTTTGCATTGAATAGACTCCGAAACTACTGGTCCGATTTGAAAAAATCTTTCAGTATTAGATAGCCCATTTATCGGAGAAAGCTATAGGCTATATATCATCACGCTACGACCAATAGGAGTGGAGCAGCAATGAAAAATGTTGCGAAAATGTGGCGCAAACGAAGTTGCGCCGGACAGCTAGTCACCCATAATTAACTAGAAAGTCATTAATAATAATAATCAGTAGGTTTTTCAATGGCAGTCCTTACACGACGCGACCACTAATACTTATTGACTAGTTTGTTTTCTGACTGCCTGTTGGCCGAGCGATCGCAAGAGCAACTGCTGAGCATGAGGTTTAATTCCGCGCAAAGTAAAGTAAAGTTCTGCAGCCCAAAGTAAAGTACTATTGGGCTTTTCCATCAGGATTTTCTCAGTAGTAGTGCCCATCATCACCATCATCCGCCTTGGTTCCCACTGTTTGGACACAAGCCTCCTCTCAATGAGAGGAGTGGGCTTTAATCCACCATGCGGACCCGTGGGGTTGGTAGAGGTCACATGTCTTCGATATTTTATTTCTAGGACATGCCGGTTTCCTTACGATGTTTTCCTTAACCGTTTTGAGAGTTGCGGTGATGAAATAAATTACACAAAGTTATGCGCTTGCTTGGGTTCGAACCTACGACATCTGCTCCTAAGTCGGGGCTGCCACCACTGCTCCAGTAGTAGTGCCCGGTTGATGGCAATAGGCTCGTTCCCTATTACAATGGGACTTAAATATAACTGGCGTAAAGTGGTTGTACTATTGAGTACACTTCTGCTTAACCCTTCGAGGATTGCAGGCGTAATGATGTTATGTAGTTGGTTTTCATAGGTTGGTTGCAACGCGTTCTGATTACCATTGAAATACTAGTTCTAAGACATTCTGGCTATATACTGGTGTTTATACAGGTTACTGTTCAGCAGCGTTGTGGCAGGCCTTAGTCTCCATGAGTGGCGATATTAACTTTCGGAGTCCCCTGAGTAGACAGCCCAGCTACTAGTTTGCTAAATTACACATTTATCATAGGTAATTTTCTATTAAAATCATATTCCTTTGTTAACTTTGACAGTACAACTACGGTATACAAACACCACACAAACGTCTCATTAGCGGATATGGTCTTCAAATGAAACACAAAGCGATGGCGGTGGACTGGCATCGAAGCACCCCTGCTTTGGCAACCTTCAACACCTCCCTGGCTATAGAGATACCGCCAAGGTATAAGGAGTTGGTGACCATGAAGACAGGTGCTATATTGTGGATGCTAGAGAACTGGGTCGGTTCTGAGAAGTTCCATCAGGCGTTGGTGCATTACATTAAGTCCAGGTGAGTTCAAGTTCAAGTTAAAGTTATTTATTTCATAACAAAAATACATTTCTTTCGAAACATTTCCACAGTAAGAACACAAAAAGCAACATAAACAATTATATTATTATCTATTAACCTCATGCCTCACTAATCATCGAAGTTAGAACGACTGTCCAAATTAAAAATACGAACTTTACAACCATTATTATTGATACAGAACAAAGTCCCTAGCAAAATTATATAAAAATACATTCAAAGTCGAACGAGAAAAAAAAAGTTGGCGAGGTCTAAGTTGCTTGCTGGTTGTAGTTTTGATATTTCAGCGTCAGCACTTATAATACTGTTGTATGAATCTTCTAAGAATCCGATCAATCTATTTTCAACTGTTAGACAAGATGGTGTTATAGAAAATGCACACTTTTGTCATGGCAAAATTACAACTCATCACAAAAAACTAATCTAAGTCTTAAAATTTGCAGGAGAGGTAAATACATATCTTTACAAGACTTCACGACTACGCTAGACCAAAGCACGATCGAGTGTCTCCACCAATTCTTTAACGGTTCCACTGCATCTCGCATCCTTGGCTCCTGGTTCAGAAGACGAGGGTATCCCGTCATCAACGTCCAAGTGCTGAGGGATCGGGTGCCTAATGCTGTACAGTTGAAACAGGTTTGTAGAAAAAGATCGAGTAGCTTCGCGATATTTTGAATAAAAATAGGCAGCAAAACAACATCATTGAAAGTTCTATGCAAGGCACCTCAAACCTAATGAACCTCGGATTTTGTGACCTCTGATTTTATTTCAGTGTTTCTCCATTTTTTTTGGTTTAGTCGCTGTTTACCTAAGTTCATATTTGAAGCTGTCTTTTATAATATCGTGCCGTACCGTGTTTTCTAATTATATCCTCACAAACTTCCAGAGGCAGTTCAGCTTCATCCAGGAAAACCGCACAGAAACCGACTACCTGATCCCTATATCCTACATGGTACAAAAGAACCAGAACTGCTATAATTGTTACCAGCCGCGTTTCACTATTGGAGCACAGACTTACACGTTCGGGGAGAACTTGAATGGTGGATGGATTATACTGAACAGGAAAGGTTCAGGTAAGTTGCCTTCAATGTAGTAACAGTTTTAAAGATGTGTCCACATTAGGCGAAAATTGAGCGGCTCACTGTTTGCTTTGCGTCCAGTTCGCTTCCATAAATTCCAAATGGAGTGTCCATACAGAGAGTACGCTCTGTATGGACACTCCATTTGGTACGTACTTTGTGGCGTATCACTTACCGATTTGTAGCGAAATTACGCGCGAGTTTGGCCCCAGTCGATGGTGAAGCAAGTCAGTTTGCTTTTTTTGCCAATAGTCAACGCTTCGTGGCTAATTTGCTACAATTTTTCGGTCAGTCGATATTGAATTTAGGACCGATTCGCAGCTCAGAGTCAGTCAGCAAAAAGTCAGCCGCTCTCTTTTCGCTTAATAAGAACACAACCTGACTTCTAATAGCTCTATACCGGGACCCAAAACAAGTGGTAATCGGTCTTAAAACCTTTCGTATCTGCACAAAGATGTTTCAAATAATTCAATGGCAGCTACGTCACCATTATTGCAGATGTATTGTTAATCTGGGTCTGACAGAATAGTGGCTGTAAAGATTAACAACTGATACTAGAGTTGTTAATACTGAGTAATCTTTTCGACCCTCAGACCCTCAAGACCCATCTTTTCTTAAAATAGATCTTATGTCAAGAGGTTATTCGTCAGTTAATCAGTAACTGACCTAAACTAAAGACGAATTGTTGTTCTGATTAACCCTCATAAAATATTTAGATATTAAAACAGTCGCCACGTTCTTGAAATAAAGAAAACATCACTTCAGTCTACCACAGTAAAAAACAAAAACCTTCTCAACTTTTAGACTTCAATAGAAACCATCCACAACAAACCACTAAATGCAAACCATTAATATTGAACCGCAATGAATTAGCTACTTCACCTAATAATAAAACGGCTGAACTCGACAAGTCCTTGGCTTAGAGCAATGAATCTATTTGTGTCATACCCACGCTCGTAAAACTGTACTGATTTATGTTCGATACAATACATTTTGCAGACGATACATATGCAATAACGCATTTTTTATGATGCCGGTATTACTGAAATTATCATGTTGCATAATAAACCTTCAACGGTTCAACTGCTGGGCCACAGGGCTCCTCTATATGAGAGAAAGTAGGTCATAATCCATCAGCGGACCCAATGCTTCTTCATGGATGTTACACATGTCCCTGTTCCGTTATGATGTTCTACTTTACCAAAAATGATCCAATAAACTACACTTGCTAATGCCAGCCTAGTTTCGAATCCTGAACCTATAATTCGTAAGTCAAGGTTATTACCACGGGCCACTACTCCGCCAAAATTATGTAGTCTGGCGAAATACATCACTGATGATAGTGACATTCTATCTAGCTGGAACCTTCTAGAACTAAAAGTTTAAAACCAGCTACATCCACCAAGCTCTGAGCCCGCTTGTAGGATAACGTGACTTACCTTCTCATAGAGACAAGGACTGTGTTCCAGTAGAGGGAATATTACAGGCCAAATCATGCCTTTTGAAATTAAAATTTTAATTTCCAGGATACTATCGAGTGAACTACGATGCAGTTACTTGGGGACTCATAGCAAAGTCTTTGAAGGAGAATATGACAAGCATCGACGAATTGAATAGAGCTCAAGTAAGTTTCAAAAAAGTGCTCACTTATGTATCAGATAAAATCGACATCGGACACTGACAAGCAAACTTATCTTTAAATTTGGCACATGGTTCAAAAAGCGTCAGACTTTCTCGACAGTTATTAAAAAACGAAAATGCAGTATGTGTAATTATTTATATATTATATGGATTAGTAAATTTGAATTCATGGTATGTTTGCATGGCGATGTCTCTTTACACATTGAATAAAAGCGACACATAATTTAATTTAGATTTTTGCAACCACTTCTTCTTCAATCGGTCCCTCATTACTGAGGATCGTGGTCACTGGACCCCTGTAAACGGACATTCTGCCTCCATCGATTCCGGTCCTAAGTTGCCTTCACCACCTGCTGAAATTTGCTTGAGGACATAGCCTATTTTACTTGGTCGGACCATCGTGTTGGCGACAGGCCTCGTGCTCTCTTGCCTTCGGTATTGCCAACAATGACCAGCTTTTCAAGGCTGCTCTATCTCCCTTTTGCATTATGTGCACGAAATATGTCAAAATACGCTGTAGGCAAATTCTAAACAATCGGGCCTTGATATCGAGTTGGAATTCATTTGCAAACACATTTGTATCATCTAAATTAAGATTTGCTTTCTTTTAAAACGTGATGTGACCTTGCCACAAATCTAATTATACACTTTGATGTGTTCCAGATTGTAAACGATGTATTTGCTCTATACGTAGCTGGTGACCTAGACGTGCAGCTTGCTATGGATGTTCTAGACTATCTCGACATAGAACGCAATCCTGTTGTATGGGAGTCGGCCTTAACTGGGTTCGAAATGTTGATCACTGAAGGAGCTAACTGTAATATGACTAGACATCTGTATTGGGATTGGGAGGTAAGACATATTTTAAATCTGTTTAAATGCCAACACAAAGCCAGGTTGATAGAAATGTTATCAGAAAGGAAAAAAAAATGCGCACATAACGAATAAATTCAGAAAAGGGAAAGTTGATGAATAGAAAACGGTGCCTCAAAGATACATAAGACCACCATAATATAAATCAATAATACAATCACATTTTCTTGAGAGCAGATAAAAAGAATAGAACTAAACTTCAACGCCTAGAGACAGACGGAGTACCTCAGCCGGTGTCCAAACACCGTAGATAAAATAATTTATGTTTTTAAAAGACGATAAACTTTGAAATAATTTCAATTTAACTGGTGATGTTATTCAGAGGGTGCATAGTACTGCAACTGGCGTGCGTTTTAAATCAAATGTATGAACGTAGACAAATATTTTATGTTTGTTTGCGAATTCATAAGGTTACTTCTCTTTCAGAACTTCATGATTAAGAAAGTATCCCCGGTGTACACGCTGCTGATAAAGAACAAGGACACCTCTCACCTCACGCGACAGTTCCGCAGCACCGCGCTGCAGCTCGCGTGTGAGCTACAGCACGAGCCCTGCCACGCGCATGTACGCAGGATGTATGTGGAGGATCGGAGAGGGAAGCATACGTGAGGGAAATTCATTAATAATATTATAATACTAATAATAAAGCTGAAGAGTTTGTTTGAATTTTTTAAATCGGACCATTAGTTCCAGAGATTAGCGCGTTCAAGCAAACGCGCTAATCAACGCGCTAAATAGGAACTAATAGTCCGATTTGAAAAATTCTTTCAGTTTTAGGTAGCCCATTTATCGAGAAAGGCTATTGGCTATATACCATCACGCTACGACCAATAGGAGCGGAGCAGTAATGAAAAATGTTGCAAAAACGGGGAAAATGTGACACAGACGAAGTTGCGCGGGACAACTATTACTCGTAATATTATACTATTATTACATTTTGAGCATGAATGTGGATGGCTATAAGAGTAGAGAAAGACCAAAGAAACGATAGATGGACTGTGTCAAGGATGATATGGCATGAAAGGAAGTGTCCGATGTGATGACGAGTAATAGGGAAAGCATTGAAGAAGAAGACATGCTGCGCCGACCCCAAATGAATTGGTATAAGGGCAAGATAGTGATGATTACTAATATTACTACCTGTCTTGAAGCTGGTTAAAATAGACTAGTAATGAAGAGGTCAAGAAGGTCAGGGACTGACTGGGACTAACTTCACTTTTCATTACCCTGTGGAGGTATGAAGAACAACTTTACACCCGTAAAGTTCTTCATACTCCTCATTTATAAAAGGAGGGATCCTCTGACCAGACGGTTGTAGTGTCTCGTTGGCTGCTCCCCAGGTTATTTCTATCTTTAATTGCGTGATTTATAATTTTGATGTTAGTTTTTCATTTGTGGCATAGATGGCGCTTTAGTAATATGTGCTATGTTGCTGTATTGCTTCTTGTAGTGCCGTTATAATCCCATTTCATGTCTTGGCCTCGAGTTACACGCTAGATGACATTTTTGACGTGCGTTATGTGATATGTAAGAAATTGGAGGCAAGATGATGTCGCAAACCGCAAGCCGTAAATGGAGCGAAAAAATTTTAAAGCAAAACGTTGTGAGTGGTGGTAGGTAGATTCCGGTCCACTCGGAGAATTTATTTGTGAAGGAGAATTTTAGTTGGATTAGTCTTTTAATGAACGTCTGCCGCGTTCTTTATATGTAGTGGGTAATAACTCACTATCAGCTGGACTGGCTTATTGACTCTGTTGAAGTCAACATTTCCCAAAGAATGAAGAGCGGACGATGCAGTTAGAAGGTATTGATTTGTTTATAGCAACACTTAAATTTTCAAAAATTTTGCTAAACCTTTTGCTAGAGCGTGCAAACTTGCCTTTTGATGTCTTCAAAAAATTTGTCACTCTACCGTCGATAATAATATATTATTATATACTAGCTGTCCGGCGCAACTTCGTTTGCGTCACATTTTCCCCGTTTTCGCAACATTTTTCATTGCTGCTCCACTCCTATTGGTCGTAGCGGGATGATATTTAACCTATAGCAATCCTCGATAAATGGGCTATATAACACTGAAAGAATTTTTCAAATCGGACCAGTAGTTTCGGAGCCTATTCAATGCAAACAAACAATCAAATCTTTCCTCTTTATAATATTAGTTTAGATCAGTGTGAATACCCATATTCTCGGTTGTGACTCCTCAATTTGCCCTTTTATATTTGCAGCCTGTTCCCCGACTGTCGCCTGTCGTACTTCTTCGTGTTAGCCAACGAGACGTTCAGCAGTACGTACACGAGGAAACTGAACCCCATCGAACAGGACGACAAGTGGAGCGCCGACCAGAAAGTGTAAGAGATCTTTTTTTATTCTGTTTTTTTCAGAAATACATTCTAAGCTTACAGTTTTTTACCAAAATGCTTAAATGATAACAAAAATTATATTACAATGTGAAATAGCATCAGAATAATTCAGAAAGTAAAATAAAATAAAAATCATATTTATTTCAAGTTTTGTCATACATTTTATATAAATAAATCCTAATATTATGTCAGAAATCATTACATGTAAAATGTCAAGTTGTTTTATACAAGGTGGAGCGGGACGATCGACATTCCTTTAAATCACGTAGAGAGTGTCATGTTCTCTAGCCGTATACAAAAAAAAACAATCAAATCCAATGAATACTTTTGCCACAGGAAACTATTTTTCATTTTTAGGGTTCCGTACCCTAAGGGTCAAACGGGACCCTATTACTGAGACTTCGCTGTTCGTCCGTCCGTCCGTCTGTCACCAGGCTGTATCTCATGAACCATGATAGTTAGAAAGTTGAAATTTCTACAGATTATGTATTTCTGTTTCTGCTACAACAACAAATACTAAAAACCGAATAAAGTATATATTTAAGGGGCTCCCATACAAAAAAGTGAATTTCTTGCTCGTTTTTATAAATAATGGTACGGAACCCTTTGTGCGCGAGTCCGACTCGCACTTGGCCGTTTTTTTTTATGTTTCAACATTATGTAGATCTGAGTGCATAATAATAGTTAAACATTGTAAGGTCAAGAACCTGTGCAAAACGTTTTCCTGTGGCAAAAGTATTCATTGGATTTGATTGTTTTTTTGTATACGGGTAAAGAATACACTCTCTACGTGATTTAAAGGAATGTCGACCGTCCCGCTCCACCTTGTATAAAATATCCTGGTATTTAGATGAACATCAATACACTAGTATTACACAAACATGTCAGAGGAATTCAACAATGATTAGTTGGTCTGTTACACTCGAAGGGACTGTGTCTGTTATACTCTAAGGGACTATGTCTGTAATACTCGAAGGGACTGTGTCTGTTATACTCGAAGGGGCTGTGTCTGTTATACTCTAAGGGACTATGTCTGTTATACTCGAAGGGACTGTTTCTGTTATACTCTAAGGGACTATGTCTGTTATACTCGAAGGGACTGTTTCTGTTATACTCGAAGGGACGGTGTCTGTTATACTCGAAGGGGCTGTGTCTGTTATACTCTAAGGGACTATGTCTGTTATACTCGAAGGGACTGTTTCTGTTATACTCTAAGGGACTATGTCTGTTATACTCGAAGGGACTGTTTCTGTTATACTCGAAGGGACGGTGTCTGTTATACTCGAAGGGGCTGTGTCTGTTATACTCTAAGGGACTATGTCTGTTATACTCGAAGGGACTGTTTCTGTTATATCTAAGGGACTATGTCTGTTATACTCGAAGGGACTGTTTCTGTTATACTCGAAGGGGCTGTGTCTGTTATACTCTAAGGGACTATGTCTGTTATACTCGAAGGGACTGTTTCTGTTATACTCTAAGGGACTATGTCTGTTATACTCGAAGGGACTGTTTCTGTTATACTCTAAGGGACTATGTCTGTTATACTCGAAGGGACTATGTCTGTTATACTCGAAGGGACAATGTCTGTTATTCTGGAAGGGACTGTGTCTGTTATACTAGCTAGAGACTCATGTCTTGTCAGTTCGTGAGTTTCGTGTATCAGGGGGCGAGCTTTTTGTCATATAAGTACCTGTCTAAATTTTGAGCTATTACTGAGAATTTGATGAGTGAGCAGCGGTAGTCCAGTGTTGGCAGCCCCTACTTACGAGCAGTAAGCCGTGGGTTCGAACTCAGGCAGACGCATTACTTTGTGAAATTTATTTCATCACCGCTGCCCTCAAAAATGGTGAAGGAAAACATCGTAAGGAAACCGGCATGTCCTAGAACTAAAATTCGAAGACATGTGTCATCTACCAACCCGCACTGGGCCCGCGTGGTGGATTACAGCCCACTCCCTTTCATGAGAGGAGGCCCGTGTCCCAGCAGTGGGAACATTATAGGGTGATGATCATCACTGAGAATTCGAATTCTTCATTAATAACACCCAACAGTGAAGAAAAAAGAAGTCTAAAAGATATACAGGATTAAATAGGAATAAAATAATGTGAATGATGATTGAAATAAAATTGTCTGTTTAAATTATTTATTCTTTGCCTTTGTTCTATTCCAGACGCGCGAAAACCAGATTTTTCGGCATGATTCCGATAGGAGAGCCGAGACCAATGCCTATTGTGATGTCTTCTACTGAAAAGGTGAGAATTGTAATCCGTAATCTATACTTTTTTTTTACTCTGAACTGTGGTCCTGACTGGCTATCAACGCCCAGCTTTAACCGCTTTACGGATCAGTCTAAATAATGGTATAAAGATAAATGTTATGACGTTGGCTGCAAGAAAAATAAAGAGTTTGAGTTTGAGCAAGATTTGGGCACTAAGCGGGTAATAAGGGGTAGCATGTTTTGTCCGCTTTTAATGATTTGTTGAGTGATCAGTATAAAATTATGTTGCCGGATGACAAAGTAGAGAACGACCAAAATATGGGATATACCGTTTGCGACATGACCTGCTGCTATTTGTACATGAAAATTAATTCATCATCATCATCATTTCAGCCCAAAAGACGTCCACTGCTGGACATGGGCCTCCCCCAAGAAGAGGAGTTTGGCAAAAATCTATTACCATATAATAGATTTTTGCCAAACTCAAATTTCCTTCAAAATAGGTGGTAATAGTTTTACTTAATAAATTGTATTTAAATTTTTACAGACAACTGTAGCTGTGCCTGAAAAGCTGCAAACAGGAGGAGCATCATCGGTAGAATATTCAATTATGCTTTTATTAATTGCAACTTTAATAAATGTTTTCACAAGGTAAATTAATATTGCAATCTGAATGGGAATATATTTATTGAAGGTTTACTTTGGTCAGGTCAGCATTTTTTAAGTTTTTTTTTTTATAAGACTTTCCTTTTGTTTTCAATGTAATTTCTATTAATTATTTATTTTATAGGCTATTTTGTTAAGATTGTTATTTTTTTTAACTTTGTTTTCCAAGACTTTTCTCACTTCGTGATCTCTGAACTTTCAAAATAATTTCGGCAAAATAATCTTAAAGATGGGTTTTTGATAAACACGAGCAAAATAAGGGTGTTCAGTGGGTACTCAATACTGAAGAAATAAAATCATGATACGTTGAAGAAACAATGTTTATTGTAAAGTAATTGCAATTAAAAAATAATGATAATTTAACGGTTTAGTTCTAGTCAAAACGTTTTTAATTCATAACCAATTTAAATAAGCTTATATATAATTATCAATTTATGTACATATTAATTTAAGAAAGGTTATAAAAACATAATGTGCCTTAGTCTGGCCTTACTCTACTATTTTTTAATCATCATATTAATTGTAATAAGAATATTAATATAACTTGATTAATGATGTCACTAAATTAGGTATACAAATGTATATGTTATTACAATTTAATACTAGGAAAAACGATAAAATAAAAAATAATTATTTGATGTTTTTTTTTACTTGTACGACATCTGATACCATTTGAAACTAACGACAATAACATGTATTAATATAACACTGAAAAACGTTATGCAAGACAACCCCAAAAGTTTCAATCAATTATTGTATCACAACAAAACGTTTTTATTGAATTTTTATTGAATTTTAATGGGCCGCCACTACAATGGCCATGCGCTGTTTCGCTGTGCGGTTGTAAAATAAATGGAGTGTTTCCCGTACCGTAATTTATTTGTTACATCATATAAAAAATAAATATAAAATTTGTACGGAGCCCTCGGTGCGCGAGACCCACTCGCACTTGGCCGGTTTTTTTAATGTTTCTCTTGTTTTTTTTCCAGTATCTTGGGTACATTTTCTTGGATATTTTTTATTACTTGTTCCATTTGATATACAAAAGACTCGTCAGAGTAGCAGACCAAGTAAGTCCGTCGCCAATCCAGCATCAAACTGCTGAGCCACAAGAACTTGTTGGGAATACGCGAAATTAAAGCTTAAAAGCTTTTCAACTTTGATATCAACGAGATAATGATTAATATAGCTTAATAACAAAATGATATTTAAAATGCCGGTGGCTCCGACAATGTTGGGTGAATTACGTACTAAAGATCAAATTTGCGTGTCTGTATTGTTATTGAATTTGTTCCTCGACTCCTCGAGCACGTATCTGATAAGCACGTATAAATTGAATAAACCTTAATGTCACAAACAGAGGGTCCAAATTCGTTTGTTTTTAGGGTGGGTCAGATAATGTTGACAACATACTATACGTGAAGGTCGACGGCGACTGCGGTAACAGAATCTTATTTTTGACTACAACTTATGGTAACTTCGTAAAAATAGCAAATTCGTACTTTATTAGGCATTGGAATGAACTAAGTGCAAAATATTTTATTGTGTATCGAAGGTTCGGAAGCTTTGTACTCGATGGATTCCGCATGGCTTAAAATGATAAAAAGTTTTACGGAGGTCATTTATTGGCTATGATGCCATCTAGCCAATTTCGGCCACAGTGACTGCATTGGATGGCTTTCTAGGGTGGAAGGTGTGAAAATCTTTGGTGTGCTGCTCTTTTATGTACTTTCAAGTGGCCAGCATATCAAACTTTGGCCGAAAAACTCCGAGCTCAAAGCGAACATGTCAGAACACTATTGACAGTATTGTATTGTATAGCTGTAGGTGGCCTAGCTTTAAGTTCATCGCGCTTCATATCTTATTGCGACTTTGGGTCAATTTTTCACCCTTTGAAGTGTCTATTCTGAACATCCTTGAAACGCAAAAACTGACCACCACGTTTCCGTTTACCTTCCTGGAGTTCAGAATATGAGATGCGCTTAGCTAGTCTTTCTTCATACATTCTAGAGACATGTCCACACCATCTCAGCTGACGCTTCATCAGGTAGGCCTCTATGCCAAGGACCTGGCCTTGCCTTAAGACGTTCATATTTCTAATACGGTCCGACCATGCACCCATGGACAGAACGCCATGTCACCACGCCTTTATCGAAGATACGATATCCGACTCAGAGCGGAAGCTGAAGATTTCTCTGGCATCGATGAAGTTAGGATATACACAGATGGCTCCAGAACCATAAACGGTACTGGAGCTGGCATCTTCTCAAAGGACTTAAAGACGTCAGAGATCTTAACATCAAAGTCATCTCAGAGAGTGCATCAGTGCTCCAAGCGCTACAAAACAATACTTTAACCTCTGCCCTCGAATTGGAATGTCACAACGCACGCCAACACATTGCAAACACAAACAGAGTAACTCTGCAATGGATAAAAGGGCACAGCAACTCACTGGGTAACGACGCAGTGGATGAACTGGCCAAAAGGGGAGCGGAGACAACAGCATACGGTCCGGAACCACTGTTACCCATACCCCAAGCCCAAATAAAAGCATGGCTGCGTAAGAAAACCGAGGAAACACACCAAATGGAATGGAGAAACAGTGTAACCTGCAGGCAAACAAAGAGTGCACTGAAACGGGACAAAATCCGCAAGATTATAGGTATTATAACCGGCCACTGTCCCCTGAACAAACATCTATTTACCATAGGTGTGACGGATAGCCCTCTGTGCAGAGGATGCATGGAGGCGGAAGAAACACCACAGCACGTGCTCATGGAGTGCAGAAGCGTGGCAGATCAACGGGCACGGACTCTTCAATTGCTGGCATCGCTCCCGGAGGCCTGCAGCAGCCTGAAAAGGCTGCTAGCTTTCTGGGAGGACCTGGGATGGTTGGAGTAACCAGAGGATATCTTATTTATTTACGTACAATGGCCCAATAAAGAGGCTAAGCGTGGAAACAGCCCAGCTAACCTAACCTAACCTAACGGTCCGACCATCTGACGTTTATGATGTTTCGGAGGAGAAGGAATTTGTCCAAGGTTCTTGTATGTCGACGATAGAGACACCATTTTTCCAACGAGTCCAAAAGATTTGGCAGAACTGTTGCCTTGTACACTGAGATCTTGGGCTGTAATTCTACCATACGCTGTCTATAATATCGTGATAGATGACGAAACCGGGGATTACTGCTTTGAACCCGAAAGAAGAAGCCAGTTGGCAGAGTGCGTCTTTCCTTTTGAAGATTTGCCGATGAAAGTTGAGAAAAGTCGAAGTATTGCATTGGTAGAAAAATGGTTGCTTATTTTTTCAGCAAATTGGAATCCCTGTAGTTTAATTGACACTACAGTATCGCTTGAAGATAAAAGGACAGTGACTGCAGTGGAGGTCAGATAGGCAGACACTCCATGCAAAATTCAGGTATTCAAGCTGCCTCCAGTTAGACTGGAAACCGGATGCAGCTTGAACTATAACTTTCCGTAAAAATCGCAAAAGAAATCAGTATTTTTGATCAAAAAACCTTGAAGATTAAATCTTGGCTGTTTTTGTTTATAAAAATATTTCTTATCTCTGTCGATAGCTATGTCTCTCCTAGATGTGTCAAAACAGATAAAGATAGTTAGCGGTAATCACCAGCTTTAATTGATTTTCCCTGTTACTAACAAACTGAGCTTAGTGTTATTATTGATTTTTTAATCTCAGCAGGATAAAATACTTAAAAACAAACGTAGTTAACAGTTCCCTTTTTCGGTAGCAGGTATCGTGCTATAAATATTTGGTAGAAAGCAGTTACATATTGGACAAGATTTGTACATCCCACTGCCTCCTCCTTCTCCTCGTCCTGGGTTCGATTCCCGGGGCGGGCAAAGTGTTTTTCCATCAGGAATTTCTTAGTAGCAGTCGCGCAATCTAGATTTTTGCCTGGTTGATGGCAATAGGGTCATCCCCTTTTACAAAGGACTTATACATAACTGTCATAATGGGGGTACTTGTAAAGTACAGCTCTGTCCAACCGTTCGAGTATTCCAAGTCAGATGTTATATGTTATGCAAAGCAGGTATCATTATCGTTGCGTATTGATTTTGTCTGTCACTTTCAATTGTATAGCAATTTCGAAGTCATCCTAATAAAATTAGATTATTAGTATGACTTGATTAATACTAACACTAATTATGTTTGTTTTGTTAATTTTAAGAAAGTAGTTGTATTTATTAAATACTTACCAAAATTATCTACTAAAAAACGAAAATAACGGGAACACGATAAAATTAAACGAAAATAAAAATTTGTTCATAATGTATTTTTATTTAAAAAGTTTATGAAACATCTTATAATATTTAAAACTGGTGACAATAATTTGTGTAATTAATAACCCTAAAGAGAAGAAGTGGCAACACAAACTCCTCAGCAATACGTTTACAAGACTATGTATAATTATTGTAGCAACAAAACGGATTTTTGATACTCTCTTAATAACAGATATTTCGGAAAATGGGTCAATTTTTGATGTGGGTTGGCACTAAACACCCATCATGTATCCGTTTATAACCCTGCCATTATTTTATCTCAATCACACTATGATGCGTGATCTACGATCCATGAATAAATATAGTTCTTGTAACTGGCATCCCACAGAAGGTTCTCATCAACTTGTCCGAGAGCTCGCTCAGCCGCCAATTGAGAGTTTTGTAAATTGTTATTCATGTCATTTACCCAGTTTGAAAACCGTGAAAAGAAGGTTTTTGTTTAGATGTGACAATAGATTCTAATAGTAAATAAACTCGTTTACATTTGTCACAAAATCAAACAAACATACAATTAATACAGCATCTATTTACATATAATTATTAAAAATAATCTAGTAAAATCGTAAAAATCCAAATCCATGTTCCGAGCGAGGCGCAAAAACATATTAAAACATCATATTAACATATTAAAATTTTGCAAAAAATATTCCTTACAGGCTTCCTACTATATATTATCACGCTACACGCTAAAGATGGTGAGAATTGACGGATTATGTCCGTATTCTTCAATTGTACGACGTTTCAGTCATTATGTACGTGAGAACAGCTATTTGAAATTATTGTGAACGGAGCAAACAGTCTAGCGATTTCATGACCGCTCTATAATCAACGGGTTCGCAAGTTCAGACTCCAATATTGTTTTAACTTTTTGTGATTTCTTCTAAATTTTTTTTGATGCCGTAGGTTTTTTTTGTATTGTCATCATTTGAATTTTTAGAGAAATATGGAATAAGATGACATGCTGCGTGGACTCCAAATAATTTGGGATATGTTGATGATATTTGAGATTTCTCTATTAAAAGAAGTATAGCGAACAGAAGTAGATTAACCTTTTTTTTTTTTTTTTTTTTTTTTTTTTTTTTTTTTTTCGGATGGGAAATCATCAAATGACTTCTTCCGCTCTGGGCGGAGCGGAAGGGAGTGTCAGACTTGACTGACTAAAACCCATCCATGTTCCTTCTTAGCCCATTGCGTTCCAGGGGCACGGTATCTCTTTCGAACAACCCGCAGCCCTGGCAGGAAGTAGATTAACCTTACATGTTCTTGCTGTGCTAGAAGTTCTTCTTTATTTGCAATTTATCAATAATCCCTAAGCAGTTTGAAATTATTTTGGAATTTTATTAATTTTTTGTTGCTGTCATTATTAACCATTTTTAAATTTTAGTCGTTTGCTTTAAGCATGTAAGAAGTTTCCGAAAAAATAAGCCTGTATTAGGAGAAGACCTGTTCAGTTAATGTTGATTGTTATAATTTTTTAACGATAGGTCTGCAAGATGTTAAAGGATACCATAAATCGCTTCTATAAGTAAGAAGCGAGCATGAGCGAATTCCCGGGTCGGGCAGTGTTATTGAGCTTTTCCACCAGAAATTCTCAGTAATAGCTGCTACTAGCCTTCTGGGCACATTCCCTTTTAATTATTTTCTGCTTTTAATACATGTATCATTGTGGTTCAATACTTACTTGGAAACTTAGATATTCATCAGCTAAATTATCAGCCAGGGTGAAAATCACCTCTTCAAGTTTCTCAGGGCCACCGTACCTGAAATTGACATAATTATTTAAATTTTAAGATCACGAGCCACAATATCCTCTGGTCATTAATCTAAGCAGACAAAGATCACAACTATTTAGTTACTTTAAAGAAATTAGTAGATTCACAATTATCAACCGGTGAGCTCGGTAGCTATTTGGCTTTTGGTGGGTTCTTTGTTTGCTTTATCCCAATGATCTACCTCATCACGGACGTTGATGTATTTCCAAATTATTCACTAAATAAAAAGTCGATACGGAACTATTCCTATTTTTTTTTAATATATGGCTTCTCGCAGTTCAGCCTATGAGGTTATCGTCTGCTAAACCGTACTATCCTGTGGGTGCCTGAAGAGTAAGGCCTCCAGCCAGGGCATACAACTTATAAACTAAGCGACTACACGCTAAGGGCACCCCCTGTGGGGTACGAGCCTCGGCTTAGGGCGTCGCTGGGGGAGGACTGCATGGAGACAGGCTGGATATGAATGATATCATTATTTAGGGGCTGATTTAAAACTACTGGCACAGCATCGCGGGCTGGCTCGAGCGAGGGTCGGGGAGGGCATGGACCGGGACGTCGCGACGGACCTCGACGGCGAGGTCGCAAAAGAGCGCGGTTTGTGTCTGATTTTTTTAAGAGTACTATTCTCTTTGCTACTCTCCTGGAGGAGGGTGATAGCATCATCGGGAGTGACGAGGATATGCCTCGGATGGCGTACTGAACTAATGCGCGAGGGTTCGTAACGGGCGGCCGCTGCGATCAGGGGATTACTACGGTGCTTAATAGCGTTATCGAAGAAACGCTTCGAGAGAAGTTTCATACACTGAAGGATGGTGGGGATTCTAAGGTCTGAAACTATTCCTAGGTACCACGTCACAGCTAAGTAGAAAAACAACTTCTTGGTATATTTCTTAAGTAGATTCGATAGTTCACGTACATTTTCCTGATTTCTGAAGTCCTCATTCTCAAAAATTGCCGAGCCCTATTTGCATTGGCGTAACTGCTTCCTGCAACTGCAACAAAGATCTTCACTCGTTCCTCGAAACCGTATGGGCTATTTGGTGCAATCGTTTGTTCAAGTAACCTGTAAATATAAAATAATTGTACTAAAGGCATAAATATAACTCCAGAAAGTATGATAAGAAAGTCCCAAAATTGTTCGTCAATGTACTATAATAATATGATGAAATTGAGTCCGATTTTTACACTACACACGGTACACTAAACCCATTTTTCAATTAAATCATCAAATTCATCATTCCACAACGGCGGGACGAAAGAACTATTTTATGAAAGCTAAGAAATATCACAGTAATGCACAAGTACTCACCTATTAATGTAGCCTTCGTCTTGAGAACAAGCCAACGACTCCAAAATGATAAGTCTCTCACCAAGACTCGGTTCGGACTCCAACCTTACATTCAACGCTTCCAAGATTTTTTCATCACCTTCCCTTACCATCGTACAATATACAGCAGGTCTGATATCATGAGGGATGCTGGGATTGCTGGAACCAAACGGTAGATAGCTAAGGTGGTAGGTCGTTATATTTAATTTTGTTGAAATATGGTATATTTCAACAAAATTATCTGCTTGCTGTCGGACGTAAAGAATAGCACCATCCCATATCTTCCCGTGGGTATCGTAAGAGGCGACTAAGGGAGTTGAGATTAGTTGCCAGAGAATGGGCAGCAGCGTTCTCTGTGCTTTTGTAACAACCGTACTGCGATCGCCAACCCGCCTGCCAAGCGTGGCGATTATGGTAAAACCCCCCAAAATGTTGCTGTGGCGACACTTGGGGGAGGCCTATGTCCAGCAGTGGACGTCTTTTGGGCCGAAATGATGATGAATGGTATATTTAGTTTTGTAAAACGAACACAAATAGTTTTCTAATAGGCATTTGACTCTGTCTCTCTCTGGTATGTTAAAATAGTATGAATATCAGTAGTTTGGGTCACTCACATTACTTTATTGTTATGAGGATCGTAGAACCACTGCTTGGCAGCAGCTATACAAGGCTGGTAATTGGCTCTGCAAGCGTGATCCATCACCAGACTTCGAGTCAACGTTGTCATAGGTTCTTCCCAAGATGCATCAGGGTAGAATCCTATTTGATCCTCGAAAGCTCCTATTGTTTTTTTAATCATTCTCTGCAGTAAGAAAATATTGTATTTACCATTCTATCCAAATACACAATTAATAAATACATAATTTTATTGAAATACCCAGGTTGTTTTTTTTTAATTATTACCGAATAAATGTCGGAAATTAAGTCTTCATCGACACCAGAATAGGCTGCCAAGCGTTTTCTCAAGAAGTCCATGTTTCTAACAAATGCTTTCCACGGCGCGTATTCAGTTTCGTGTTTCATGGTTAGAACTAATCTAAAAGCGATATCGTAGTCTACTCTTCCTGCTCTGGCTATGTTAAGGGCATCATCTACAAGCTGTGGACAAAATAAGTTCATTATTACTCTGTAATCGTTAAAAACTGTAATGTCTCTTGATAATCTCGTAAAAGTTATAATTCTCCCAAAGCCTTTCAAGATGATATTTAACATGTTAACTATTCGTTTCGAGTTCCCGATATTTCAGCGCTGTTGCAAACGCCATGATCACGGATAAACTTAAGTTAAACATGTTAAATATATTACTAGTACTATTGATAGTGTTAGTGACCATGTCACTTTTAAAACTCATACTTTACATTATACTTTTTTAGTATTTATATTATACTTTTTTAAGTTCGTTAATAAAATATTAAGACATCTGAATCATAAAATAGTTTTGAGGAATGCTTTACCAACCATAATAAATTATTGATGTTTAATAAATCTATATACAACATCATATAATTATTATATTTTTTCATGTATGATTGAACATTCTTTATTTGCGTGAAATATGTTACATTATGGTCTTATAAATAAAAAAAACACATATTTTGCTAACTTCTCTCAGCCTGCAAACTAAAAATTACAATACCTAATACAATGTACCTACTTTTAGTTTAGATACCAAGCCTTTAGACCTAGTTATAAATTGTACTAAACATTAATTAGTATCCTAGACAATAATTCTCTGACAGAATTTAAAAACTCGTGTGTATGTTAGGATAAGGTAGCTTGCGTTCGAGTATTACATTTCTCGTAAATCGTTATTTTACTAAGACAGAAAACAAGAGATTTTTGTTACTTACCGTAGCACGATTGAGCGGATGAATTTGTTTCCTCGTCTCTGGGTTTTCAAGAGCTTTAATGATTCGTTCCCAAAGGTTAACCTCGTAATTGACGCGATAGTACCCTGATGATAGCAAAGAGTAAGAGTCATTTCAATAATCTACATCAGTAAAAAACTAAAGTGGAAGGTGCTTTGCGGTTTGGTTTCTGTATTTGAAGTTTGATTTACCTCGTGAATGAAATTCGTTCAAATCGTATTGTAATGCATAAATAAACAAATAATTACACATTGGAATAATGCAATTTTTTCCCGTACGTTTGAATGCTCAGGTACGTACAAGAATGGATAAAGTAAGGAACGAGTATACTAGAGGAAGTTCGAAAGTTGCGCCAGTTCCAGAAAAGTTGAAAGGGAAACGACTGTATTGGTATGGACATATCATGAGGAGGGACGAATCGCATGATTGTGACTAAAAGAGTGAAGAATTTAAAAATGTTGAAGGTTGGAGTAGAGGAAGAAGGTCACGGAAACGATACAAGGATTATGTGAGAAATTATATAAAAGAAAAAGGTGTAGGTGCAAGGTGTGCCGGTGGAAACGGTAAAGAGGGAAGAATTGAAGAAAAAAGTGTTGCATGACAATAAGTAACACGGGACAAGCGCAGAAAGATGATGGTGATTAATGCTTAGGTGTGTCCACTATAGTTTTATTAAGCTTACCTTGCCCCTGAATATTGAAAAGAATCCAGTCATCGTTACCGATAGGAACAATTGCAGCGCTGTTTAACATTCTGGCGGGGTATAGTTTGTCTTCACCAAAGTTAAGTTCGCTGCTGGTAGTGTACGTGAGTGGCACTTGGTAACTCACAAGTTGCTTGTTGGAGAAACCGAAACTCTCCTACAACAGGCCATTAATGTACAAGGAAGAATACTAAAATAATATACTAAATTCTTCTTTTTCGATGCTTTCTAGATTAAAAGTCGTCTGCGCCCACCGTAAATCGAAAAAGCCGAAAGACAAATTACAGATTGATGACAGATTTAGGTATAGGACGAGATGATAGAAATGCAGAGAAGACATGACATTTTCCAAACGGTTAAGTCAGCAGCAGTGGTCTAGCCCCACGTTGGTCGTGATATCATTACAGCTAGACAAGAGATTGAAGATACTACTAGACTAAAGAAACGCCATCAAACGAAATATCATTGAAATAATGTGATCCTAGATTTAAGTGACACAGTAAATTAAACATAACAACACGCCTGTAATCCTTGTAGGGTTAGGCAGAGGTGTACCTTATAGAACAGCCACATTTCACTAGTTTGCTTAAGTCCTTTGTAGAGCCCATTGCCATCAACTGGGTACAAATCTAGACTCTCTGGCTGCTACTGACAAATTTCAAATGAAAAAACCCAATAACAAGAGCCCAGATTTCATACTTACCAGTCGCGATTGTGACCACTAGACCAACCAGACAGTCACACTACTATAAATTAAAATGACATAATTACCAAGTTTGACACGTCACACTCACGTTTGCAGCTTGCATTCTGTAAGCACCCAGTAGGCTATTGCAAGTAGATAGGATTATGTTGCCGCTTTCCCAGTCCCGTCTTTCGCCAGTATTTTTAAAAGTCTTTGTCTTATGGCTAAATATTCAAAATTATAAAAACACACAAATTTACATTTTACTTACATACAGAACAATCACAGCAGCATTGCCTAATCGTAATACTTTTAATAGTGGGTATCCATTTGTCTGAATCCACGGTTCCAAGAACTCGCCAAAATCGCCAACTGTATCGTTATTGCTTGATCCATGCCTTTCGCTGTTCACGGCATCTATGAAGTTTAACGAGTTTACATAGTGTGGCCAATGTCTGGAAAGAAGACGTGGTTGTAGAAATTTACGAAATTATTATTTGAGTTTCTCTAGACTAACAGTTACAAAAATATTTGTGATGTATTACTAAATCAATCTTTATTTTCAATGAATAAGCTTTCTTTCAGGGTAAACGTGCACCGCCAGTCTGTGGAATTCACTGCTGGCTTTTTTGTTCCCTGATTATAATCTGGCAAGCGTGCCCCACCCTAGGCATCATCGTTTCATAACAGGCGAATTGCTGCCAAACGCAAGACTATGTAATTTAAAAAAAAAAAAACACTAAAATAATCTTACATTGTGTTAAGAAGACCTTGTGCTCCTAACTGAACGTAATCAGTCTCTGCATTACCAAGCACGTTCCTAATCATCCTCATTAAAGCCGGAGCCTTGTACTTCAGCACTCCGTTCACACCGATCTGGTCTCTAATAACATCTTCTTCGAACAGATCGTATTCTGGCTGTAATGCTTTTGAACCTGAGTACGAATCACGGAGTAAGCCCTCTTGTATGACTTCAGTTACGAATAAAGTATTGACATCCAGCTGAGTTTCGCCGACGTTCCCGATCTGCGGAAAATGCAATGCATTAAAAAACCCTTTTCAACCGAAGTAATATAAATGATCTTTTAAGCCAACCATATCAATTTAATACCTACTTTTCTTATCATTTCCCAACCTGCATACGAGGCAAGGCCGGACACGACCCATTCGTATCGCCTGTTTTCCGGGTGGATCGCATACCCAAACCATTGCTTAGCAATTGCTTCTGCTATCTTTGGTAGTGCTATACTCTGCATCTTCAATTCTTCGTTTGGGTCCATGAACAAGTAAGGTTCCCTGATTAGCATTAAAAAAATGACAAACCTATCAGGTACATACATTATTATTTGAATGTAATATCTGCAATTGGTGGCATTCTTTGTTTACAATTATGTGCAATAAAAGGTAGTGCTAACTTACAGAGGGATGGTTTGCTAGGGAAATGTTTTTTTTTTTTTCAAATTAGATGCTTTGCCTGTTTTGATATGATTCATTTTACATATGTGTTAACTGCAAAGACTTACCAAATACCAACAATAGAAAGAGCATTCCAATCTGTCGACACGTCTGGGAGCCCAAATATATTTAATCTATAATTATATTCCGGGTCAATTTGTGTGTATTCCTTGTTAGTCCAACGATTTAAGTAGCCGTGGATGTACATAATAGCTCGTTTTGTAAAGTTTAGATAAACCTGAGTAAAGATCTCTGGTCTTCCGTACATCAAGACTTGTACCCCATAAACTTCTTCATGTGTAAAGTTGTGAGCTATCATTCCCCAGTAAGCTGGTGACTTCATTTGACGCCATGGACGCCTGAAATAATAAGTCAGTAAACTATGGTTCGTAATGAGGATGAAACAAGCCTACGTCGTAAGTAAAATAAGAATAGCTATTATAAGGTATCAACATACAAACAAAAGAAAAATGATAAAAATCATAACAGTAATTATAATCCTATCAACAACACTTGTAACGGGATATTTACTATGTTTATTATTTGTTATGAGTTTATCCGTGATCATGGCGTTTGCAACAGCGCCGAAATATCGGGAACTCATAACAAATAATAAACATGGTAAATATCCCGTTACAAGTGTTGTTGATAGTGTTAGTGACCATGTCAGTTTAAAAACTTATATAGTAATTATAATCTTTGGTCGGAGTGTCAATTTTACGGAACGTTTTATTGTTCAAACCTAATTTTAATTGATTAAATGTCAACATTTTCATTTTTTTGGGTTTTTCTCAATATCAGTAAGTTCCATCAAAATATAGCACAAACAACATTGAAGATCATAAAATTATCTACAAAAATGGTCTTATACTTATTTCCTAAGAAGCACCATTCCTAAGATATCACAATTCTAAAAGTTGAAGAAGGCGCCGTAAGTGAGCTCTCTCACATCAAAACTTATAATTAGCCCAAAATTAATCTCGTTATTCTTGTATAACCTTGTTCATAGTTGCATCTTTAAAACTCAGTCTGTACCTATATACTTTTTTTTTAAATACAGGGGTGACTACACTGACATTAAATACAAGCTGTTTACATAATTTTGATGTACTTACGTGTTGTAATCCTGCCACACAGAATTTGACACCAAACTTGAGTATCCCAAATTGTTGAACTTTAAGCTTACTACTGGCATCTCGGTAAGCTCGTCCATGCAGGGGAACACACGACTTGCGTACGATGGATACAGATTCATTGCCAGATAATTGCTTAAATATAAGAAGAATTAAGGTAACTATGATATTTTTTTTTGTGTGAGGTATGATAAGAAAGAGAAAGAGGTAAATGATGTGACGTGACGTATGACTGGGGAGAATGAAAAAAAAAACGTGTTGCGCCGACCCCAAATAAAATGGGACAAGGGCAGGAAGACAATGATGATGATTTTTTTTAAGCTGACGCCCGCAACTTCGCATAAGCCCGCATAAGTACACCCTGTATTCGCCTGCTTCGATAAATGTGTTATCTAATACTAAATTATTTTTTCATTTCGAACCGGCGGTAGTTCCTGAGATTAGCGCGTTCAACTAAACAAACAAACAAACTCTTCAGCTTTATAATAAAAATAAAATAAAAAATAAGTATAGATAAATATACTAACAAATAAAGAAATGTTATGCTGGTGAGACGAAGAAAATAAGGATTAACAAAAGCAGCGTTAACTGGTTAATTTTTCAATCGATGGATTTTATACGACTGTTGGATGAAGTTATTTCTGTTTTCCCCAACCATGATGTTTAATCAGAAGATCGACGAAGTGTAACGTGTATATAGATTGAATAGTAAGCCCTAAATTAGAAAAAAAAATAACAGAAAAAAGTAATTACTTTTCATTGTATTTTCCCCGGTAAAGTCCATGACCATCGTTCGCTAGTAAACCACTGTAGTCTATGACAACCGCTAGAGATATAGCGGCGAAGGGTGGCTCGATATACAAGAGTTCATCTTCCACATAGAAGTTTGCCGCTATGGCGTTTGCACTTGAAAACACTCCAACTTTTACAGATTTGATAACTAGGTCTTTAGCGTGTAGAACTATTTCATCTTCCCTTGTGGCTGGGGATAGCCTAACATCAAGAACAATATGTCCATCGAAGGAATCCCCGTTGACTGTTATATCAATATTATAAAAGTCTATTGCCTGACCAGGTCTTACATTACTTCTTGAACCATCACTAGTTGCATTCCCTGCTTCTGTTACAACGGTTACTTTTTCATTTTCTTCAAGTTTGGGCACAACCGAATCTTTAACCGTGCCGACTGTCGGTGACGAGTTTGCAAACACGCTAAATAGTATCACGAATGAAAAGAAGACGCACTTCCACTTAACAGTAGTCTGAACCATTTTTATTGAATTTTAACGGCCTGCCACTACACTACCCATGCGTTGTTTCGCTGGTTGGTTGTAAAATAAATGTTGCGTTAAGGACAATGCGTAAGTTTTTAAGCAATCGTTTCGGTAGATATAGTAAAGCAGTTATTGATTGATCTTTAGGATAATGAGATACAATCTTCAATAATCAGGCGGTAAAGTTTTATGTAACATCATATCGTGATCATGATATAACTAATTACTTTAATCAGTGTGTTTGTCGGTTTGTCCTTTTTTTCTGATGGACTTAGTTTTGCGTAATTTATTATCAAACATGAATTAATTAATCATATTATTATCTATGTAATGGCAAAGTTTAGAGTTAAAATTACTGTCATTACGTCTGTATTTCTCCGAAGAGTTACTCAAAGGTGTTCCAGTGGGACACCCACATGTCACCGAGAGAGGTTATTGTCATCAAACATGCAAAAATCCAGTCTCCGTGCTTCTACTGACAACTTTCTGTTGGAAACCCAATATCGCTTCGGCGGACCTGTGTGAACACAAGACCTCATACTCAGCCACTAGCTGGCTAGCTTTTTTGGGTAGTCTTTTGCTAGCCTGTCATCTGTTCCACTGCTGGGCAAAGACCTCCTTTTTAGGGTTCCGTAGCCAAATGGCAAAAAACGGAACCCTTATAGATTCGTCATGTCTGTCTGTCTGTCTGTCTGTCCGTCCGTCCGTATGTCACAGCCACTGTTTTCCGAAACTATAAGAACTATACTGTTGAAACTTGGTAAGTAGATGTATTCTGTGAACCGCATTAAGATTTTCAAACAAAAATAGAAAAAAACATAAATTTTGGGGTTCCCCATACATAGAACTGAAAAGCAAAAAAAAAAAATTTTAATCATACCATAGTATGGGGTATCTATGGATAGGTCTTCAAAAATGATACTGAGGTATCTAAAATAATTTTTTTCTAAACTGAATAGTTTGCGCTAGAGCCACTTCCAAAGTGGTAAAATGTGTGTACACCCCCTTTAATTTCTAAAGTAAGAGTAAGAAAATTCTGAAAATATTTAAGGTTGTAGAACGTAAAAAAAACTATCAACGAAAATTGGTTTCAATAAGATATAATGTTTAGTTTTTGAGATATGGGACTTTTTCATCAAACTGCAGCAGTAACTTTGTTTTTCATTAACATACTATGAAAAACCAATTTAGTTTTGCGGTTGAGTGGAAGTTTACTAACTAATACTACTAAATAATGAATGACAGTTCAAAATATTGTTTGGGGCTATGAAACCCTGTGTGCAAGTAAGACTCACACTTGGCCGGTTTTTTCTCCTTTCAAACCTCTATCTAGCGCGACCTCTGGATATGTTCACCCCGCGAACAAGATCTGATCGTCATACCACCTTCACCACGGTCTACCTCGGTGGCAATTTCTTCGAGGTAGTTAAATACAACAAAAATAATAGGCAACATTAGGTATAAATGGCATACTGCGCTCAACGGTTCATTCGAATTCTTTTTTGCCGTTTTCTGTTAAAATTTTTTGCTACCGAGATGTGTCGTATTATGAAAGTTTCTTGATCTGGCCACTAAAAAGTCAATGCATGGTCTTTGAGGCCGGTACAAAACGTTCGCAAAATTGTCCACCAGTTTTTCTAAACGGTGTTCCACTCGAAAGGGTGGATCAATTTAAGTACTTAGGGCATTTAGTTACGACCGACCTCAAGGACAATGCTGACATGGAGCGGGAACGGAGGGCCCTGTCAGTGCGGGCGACCATGCTCGCACGTAGGTTTGCGCGATGTTCGAGGGAGGTGAAGATAACGCTCTTCAGGGCGTACTGCACATCCCTCTACACGTGTAGCCTGTGGGCGAGGTACACGCGTGCATCATACGGGGCCCTCCGCGTCCAGTTCAACAACGCGCTCAGGGCTGTATTGGGGCTGCCTCGCTACTGCAGCGCATCAGGTATGTTCGCTGAGGCGCGCACAGATTGCTTCTACGCGACCATGCGCAAGCGGAGCGCGTCGCTGGTGCGTAGGGTGTAGGGCAGCACCAATGCTGTCCTGGCGATGATTGCGGTTCGAATGGACTGCCCTTACATACGGCACTGCTGTGATAGGCATGTTGCCGTCAGCAGGGCCGGTTAGGTATTTAAGTGTTTTTGTCCTTTGGTGTTATTTCTAATTCATTTGTGTATTTATATATTTGTGTGTACCTCACATATGAGTTTTTCATTGCTCGAAGTAAATGTTTTTTTTTTTTTTTACTTACAATAAAATAACGAAAAAAACAATTATGGAATTTGAAAATGAAACTCTTAGGGAACAAGTTATTTTTTAATTTGCGAGACTGTCATTTGGTTTTTCATTGTGGCGTCATTCCAAAAATTGTGTGTGATTTTTTATATGATTTTCGCTGTGGCTTAAGCCAACAAGCCAGAGACTTCAATTAGCACTTGGTGATGAAGCACGATGTCGAAGCTTTAAGTATTCGTGGTTTGGAGAATTTAGACGTGGACGTGATCATCTCCATGACGAGGTACAAGAAGGTCGGCCGGCAACTGCGATTATCAAATCTAATATTGATACCGTACGACAACTTATTAAAACTTCGTACAAATAGCAAATTCGTACTTTGTTAGGCATTAAAATGAGCCAAGTGCAAAACCTTATACATGTGCGTCTGAAGGGTTGAAGTTTTGCACTCGATGGATTCCACATTACTTAACGGAGGTTTTTTTTTTTTTTTAAATGGTGTTCACCGAAATCAATATTCTTATCACCGAAGTTAGATGTATCAAATAATTTATATTTCAAAGACTATTCTTTTATATATACTAAGTACTACTATCAACATAATGGTCTATAAGAATTTGCAGGTTAATATTTTATAATGTTTTATTTACTCTTCACAAAGAACACACCCACCAATTTTCAGGTCTCTAAGACCAGCGGTTTAGGCTGTGCGTTGATATCTCAAACAGTCAGTCAGGACTTTGAATTGTGTATAAGTATATAGATTTCTAATCTCTGTCGATAGCTATGTCTCTCCGGATGTGTCAAAACAGATAAAGGTAGTTAACGGTAATCACCAGCTTTAATTGATTTTCTCTGTTACTAACAAACTAGGCTTAGTTTTATTAATGAGTTTTTTATCTATGCAGGAAAAAACACTTAAAAACAAACCTAGTTGATACTTTCCTTTTTCGGTAGTAGGTATCATGTTATGCGTGCCAGGGCTGTGGGACTGTTCGAAAGAGATACCGTAGCCCTGGAACCTGTGGGTGTAGAGTCACCACTAATAATATGTATACACGAATCCACTTTTAATAGTAATTTCCGCATACTGTATTGATTTTTATTTTATGCAGTTAATAACATAGTATTCTGGCACTGAAAAAATTAAGAAATAGGCCTCATACCGAAGTAGGAATAGATATATCACGACAAAATTGTTTTTGAATTTTTCAAAGTGTATACATATTTGTGTTTGTGAGTGTACTTGTTCGGTACATCTCTGCCTAAACCTTCGGGGCTTACAAGGTGTGTTGTTATGTTATTTTTACATTATAAAGCCAGTCAGTGTCTCAAGACGAAAGTCTATGACCAGTGTGTGTTGCCAGTGATTACATACGGGACCGAAACGTGGCCGCTCACAATGGGCCTCATCAGAAGGCTCAAAGTCACCCAAAGGGCAATGGAGAGAGCTATGCTCGGAGTTTCCTTGCGTGATCAAATCAGAAATGAGGACATCCGCAAGAGAACCAAGGTTACCGACGTAGCCCGAAGAATTGCCAAACTTAAGTGGCAGTGGGCAGGGCACATTGCTCGCAGAACAGATGGCCGATGGGGCCGAAAAGTTCTGGAATGGCGACCGCGAACCGGGAGACGAAGCGTTGGAAGGCCTCCCACCTGGTGAAGGTTTCGGGGATCCGCTGGATGCGAGTCGCACGGGACCGATCAATGTGGCGACACTTGGGGGAGGCCTATGTCCAGCAGTGGACGTCTTTCAGCTGAAATGATGATGATGACATTATAAAGCTGCAATCATTTTCGTCGCGTGTTGATTTTGTCTGTGGCTTTTAATTGTTTAGCAATAAGTGCTAGCCTTTTTTCGAAACATTTTCAGAAACAAAATGAAAATCATATTTTTTTTTTATTTTTTTTTTATGAACGGCATCTCGCAGTTCAACCTAGGAGGTTGTCGTCTGCTTAACCGGACTATCCTGTGGGTGCCTTAAGAGTAAGGCCTCCAGCCAGGGCATAAAAACTTACAAACTAAGCGACTATACGCTGAGGGCACCCTCTGTGGGGTACGAGCCTCGGCTCAGGGCGTCGCTGGGGGAGGACTGCATGGGGACAGGCTGGATCTGAATGATTTCATTATTTAGGGGCTGATTTAAAACTACTGGCACAGCATCGCGGGCTGGCTCGAGCGAGGGTCGGGGAGGACATGGACCGGGACGTCGCGACGGACCTCGACGGCGAGGTCGGAAAGACGGCGGTTTGTGTCTGAATTTTTTAAGAGTGCTAGTCTCTTTGCTACTCTCCTGGAGGAGGGTGATAGCATCATCGGGAGTGACGAGGGTATGCCGAGGACGGCGTACTGTACTAATGCGCGAGGGTTCGTAACGGGCGGCCGCTGCGATCAGGGGATTACGGTGTTTACTGGCATTATCGAAGAAACGCTTCGAAAGACGTTTCATAAACTGAAGGACGGTGGGCATTCTAAGGTCTACGTGTAGACGGTCGTTACGGACATAAAAAGGGGCTCCCGTGACTCTACGTAAGAACCGGTTCTGCAAGGTTTGCATCCTATGGATGTATTTAGGCTTGGTGTGAGCGTACACGACGCAAGCGTACGTCATAATGGGGCGGATCACCGCGGTATAAAGGCGCAACTGGCACTTGAGTGACAATTTGCTCTTTGCCGAGATCATGAAATGAAGCCTACCCATAGCAAAGGCAGCTCGGTCGCGAGCTGCTTTGATGTGCGCCGCGAAAGACAGGTGGTTGTCAAGTAAGACTCCTAAGTACTTGGCTTGCTTCTCCCAAGGGATAGGCTTACCGTACATTGTGATCAGGCTGAGCGCGGGTGGCTTATTTTTACGCGGTTTAGAGAAAAGAACTGCCTGGCTCTTGTCGGGGTTCACCTCGATTCTCCATTTCCGGAACCAAGTGCCTAAAACGTTGGCTGAGGTTTGGAGGGTGCTGTAAATAGCGTCGTGACTACGGCCAGTGTAATAGATGGCCGTGTCGTCCGCGAACAGGGCTAACTGAGCCTTCTTGCTCTTGGGGATGTCACTGGTGAACAGAGTAAAGATAAGGGGAGAGAGCGGGGAGCCCTGAGGGACTCCGGCTCTAATGGGGTGGGGGAAAGACAGTGCCTTCCCGATGCGATAGCGGAAGGTGCGATCCGACAAAAAGTCTCGTAAGATGAGCACCAGACGGTCTGGCACTCCCAGTTTGTACAGCTTATATAATAAGCCGTTGTGCCAGACTTTGTCGAATGCCTTTGCTATGTCGAAAAACAACACACCCGTCATCGCTCCACGCTGGAAGCCAGCGCTCAGGTGTTCTACGATGCGGTGGGCCTGTTGAATGCAAGAGTGTCCGGTCCTGAAGCCGAACTGTTCGTTGGGGATGAGGCTCTTAGCCTCGGCGAAGTCTTTGAGTCGCTTATAAATAAGTCTCTCGTAGATTTTACGGAGTGCATTCAGGAGACTGATAGGTCTGTAGCTTGAAGGCTCAGACTTGGGTTTGCCTGGCTTGGCGAAACCGATGATAGTGGCGTCTTTCCATATTTGGGGAAACGCGTTGTTGCACAGGGCGCCATTGAAGATGGCCGCCATTAACACGACGAGCTGAGCGGGGAGGAGTTTGAACACCCTATTGGTGATTCCGTCGGAGCCGGGTGCTTTCCGCGGTTGAAGTTTGTTAATGATATCTTGCACTTCGTCAGCTGTGACCGGAGGCAGAGGATCATCAGGGTCTTCTTCGGGGGGCAGGGCGGTTCTACGTTCGACGAATGCGTTCACCTCATCGAGATGTCGCTTGTCTACTGGTTGCGAGCTGGGGGAGCACTGGGACTCCAGGCTGTCGGCTAGGCATTCGGCCTTCTCAGAGTCGTCGAATGCGACGCTCTTATCGGGTCGGGTGAGGGGAGGCATCGAAGCCTCTTCGGTGGAGCGCATCTTGCGTTGCAGCTGCCAGAAGGCTAGGTGGGTAGGCTCGAGTTCGCTTAGCGTTTTTTCCCATTGATTATTACGAAACTCACAGGTGCGATCCTTTACAGCACGCTGTAAATTACGCATGTGGGCTTTGTTTGCCTCGCAGGGAAAGCTGCTGTAGGCACGGATGGCCGCGTTCTTTTCGTTTATCAGTTCACTTAAGTCAGCGGGTAGAATCCAGCGTTGATCGCTCATTGCTGGGACTTCCCATGAGCAGTCCTTCAGTACGGATTGCACGTGTTCTGTAAACGAGTTGATGGCGGCCGTCGTGTCTGCGACTGAGACTATGTGGTCGGGGATGGCCTCCAGGTGAGGCGACGTGGTGGATTTCAGCTTTTCGCTGACTTTCCTCCAGTCGGTTATCACTTGGGTCGGCGGGGGCTGGCTGGGGTCAGAAGGACCCGAGCGAGGAACTAAGTGCATGAGCACTGGTCGATGATCTGAGTTAAGCTCATGTAAAGTCTCGATGGAATGCAACTTAAGGTTGACATTCTTGAGAAGCGCTATGTCGAGAACGTCCGAACGTTGGTCGGGGTCGTGGGGATAGTGGGTGTGCTCCATAGGAGCGATGGGATCGAAGTTGAGGGACTCGCCCAGGTTATACAAGTGACGACCTCTGCCAGAGGTCGTCGTGCTGTTCCAGGCGGGGTGTTTGGCGTTGAGGTCGCCCGCTATGATAACGGAGTCGCTCAAGCCGAAGAGGACGGCAAGGTCTTTGGTGAACAGAGTGTGCTCCTCGGACGTGCCGCCGGGAGGGATGTACGCAGAGGCGATAGTGATCGGTTGATGGCCGGTCATGCCTAGTCGACACACTGAGGTCTCGAGTAGAGACTCCATGGGAGGGGGATTTAAGGGGATGCAATGCAGTTCTTTCCTATAATAGATTAGAGTCCCGCCCTTGTGGCAACGTGACCGATCGTTGCGAACTATGCGATAGTTGGCAATTCTCGGATCGCGGTGACTGGGCTTGAGGAAGGTCTCCTGTACGAGGAGGATATCAATTTGATGGTCGCGGAGGAAGGTGGCGATCTCATCACGCTGGCCTCTAATGCCATTGGCATTAAAGTACCCTAATTTTAGGGATCGGGGTTTGGTGCACGTTAATCTCGTATTATCCATTGGAGTTAGTCGAGGTTAAGGTTGCGGAGGAGGTCGCCTAACTTAAGTAGGGACTTGAGGATAATGAAAATCATAACTTGCAATTTAGCTATTTATGCAACTGTTACGTTATGGACGGTCTTTTAATACGAGTGCCATTTTTCGGTACAAGCGTAGCGCGTACCGAAATAGGTGGGCATGAGTTATTAAAAGACCAATAACGTACAGTTGCATACAAGATTTTATCTACGAAAGAAGGAATAAAACACAGATATAGACAAATAAGTATTTTTATCTACTTCGGTTTCATAACATTTCTCATATTTATGTACATGTCTTGATTTTGGTAGTCATTTATTAGTAGCCGCAACTGGTCTATTTGTTATATCTGGTGGAGTATTTTCAATATCACTTGATGTTGAAGACATTTTTAGTAAAATTTCACTCAGAATTTCTTTCCCGCGTCCACTTTTTTTATTTTGTTTTTTCGTCTTTAATAAGTATAAGGCAAAGATCTTGTAGCCGCAACAGCCAAATAGTATACGATACTTTTGTTATAAACTTGTTCCATTTTTAAAAACATAATTTACATTGTTTCGATTTCGAAGTAATATTATAGGTACCTGGCTGTATGTTCAGAATGTCAATGCTTGTGTTTTAGAATTTATGACGATTCGCATAATGCAACTTGTGTCGTTATGGGTATCATAATGAAACCACTGTCAATTTTGTAATTCGAATATAACGAAACCGAAGTAGATAAACTAATTTTATAAAACAGAAGCACTGGTTAAACCAATCGATAGTTAGTTAGGTGACGAGCCTATGATCTGTAAAGAAAAATACCATGATTTCTAATTAAATTAATTGTTTTTTACGCTCTTCGAGAGCCGCGGGCTTATGGGCGGTGAGTAATGCGCTAGCTCACCATCTGTCTGTCTTATGACGATAGGCCGTGTCGACGGCGCATTCGTGTTCCACACGCGCCTTAAGGAGATGTCAGCAAATCGGAAGGGGTCCAAGAGGACCGATGCCTGCCAGGGCTGCGGGACTGTTCGAAAGAGATACCGTGGCCCTGGAACACAAAGGGCTAAGAAGGAACATGGATGGGTTTTAGTCAGTACAAGTCTGACACTCACTTCCGCTCCACCCAGAGCGGGACCCCTCATTTGAAGATTTCCCATCCGTAAAAAAAACACAGGTTAAACGGGTTTCTGGAAAGAGAAAAAATAAACAGTTTCGTTCCGTAGTAATTTATTTAAAGTTTTATCTAATTTTGCAATATGTACATATTACAATCAATCGCATTAGTTGCTTAATATAAGAATGAATAAATGCTTTAATTCTAATATTTTTTTAAATAGTTTTACTTGATAAATAGTTCATATTTTTTAAGCTATGTATTAATAATTTATGTTTTTAATCTATTATTTATATCTAATACTAAATTTGAGGCAAGAGGACGCGTTTGCCCCAGATTTAGATTCATTTTCTAAAATAAACTACCTACTATTTTCATATAAACTATAAGATAAAAATATGAGTGAAAATGCAGTAAAAAAACATAACTACACCTACTCTTATCATTATTAAAATAGAATAATTTTACATAACAAACAACATGCTACTTACTAAAAAAGAAAAAAAAACTATTAATTATAAAATTAAACAAATAAGACCCCAACGTAAGAAATAAATCTATATGAATAAAGTAATGTGTTTGCCTCCAGCAGGGTTTAACAAAACACTGTACTAATATACTTATAATGCTTTTATGAACCATGGTGTCAAGCAAAGTGTGATCAACTGTACTTAAAAAAATGGTTCAAAATAACGAGGGTGCCTGTTTTGTCTAATATAAAAATCTAATAAAAATAAATTAAATTCTAAATGATTACATTTTGTCTAATTCTACTCTTAAGCTTAGTCACTTTGTGCAATTTTGGTACCTAAAACTAATAACTTAAAATCTAATTTCAATTAAATCTATTTGAATACATCTTAATTAATTATATTTTTTATCATACATTCTTATTACAAAACACGTAGTAAGATGTGATCTTTTATAGCGGCTTTTTCGAATACAAAAATAAATAAAGCTATCGATAAAATAGTTGTAACTTATTCTGTATTCACATTTAGCCATTTTAAAACTGCGAATAATATCGACTGAGATATTAACGAGTTTTTCTGCGATCACAATATCATCCAAAATTATATTAAAAGAAGTACTTGAATATTTATACAAACTTTACCTAGCATACAAATATGATTATTGTAACTTAAATATCCTATATATAAGTTTTAATATATAAGTTATAGTTATCTTATATGTATACTTATATGTATTATCTTAATTTTTTTATAAGTTATATAGCTTGTATTGTAGAGTTTTTTTTTGTTAACTTATTCTTCTAACATAAAACTTAATCATATTTAACTATAATTTGCCAAAGTTGATTAAAATAATAACAACCAACTACATTTAAAATTGAATACCTTCGAATATAAATTGACAAATTAATACTAGTAATATTAGGTACTTATTTTTTATTAGCTTACATTCGAACGTTGAAGAGCAAAAATCTGTTTTTGTACTACATTGCGTTCTTATAAGTCATTTGGTTCCAACATTATAAATCCAAATGTCTATTCATGTTTTCAATTACATACTCTTTTGAAAACTTTCCCTAATCCAAACCAAAATTATCCTCTTTAATCTTTTACAAAGTGTAAACAAACCCTGTACATCCAACTAAGAAAGCCTCCACAAAAAATATTGCTGGGAATCGACTTTTTTTTAATCCATGTAACGCACTCAAAACATTGTGCAACAGGATGCATTGAATAGTGTACGGGTCATGGAGGTATTTCAAGTAAAGGAGATGTTCCAGAAATGTATGGAGCCTGGGCTAGCACTATGTACACTATATGTAAATATTGCTAAATAATACAGTAACCGTTTTTTATTATCAATTTTCTTTAATTTCACTTCGTTTTAGTGTACATTCAAATTAACTTGGTCAAAGAGAGCAACACAACATTAAAATTAAACATGGTGGATCAGATCAGCACGTGATCAGCAGGCAAAAAATGACATTTTGATAATGACATTCGATTGACGTGTATCGTAATACACGTCAATCAACATTGACCTCCAATATCTCCGTAACTAAAAGGTTCCCAAGTATAGTCCAAAACAAAAAAATATATCGCAATGACGGTAAATAAGTACCTTTCGTCTTCGTTAAGTCTGTATTAAACCCTTTGTAATACAGAAACAGATTCTCGATCTTCGAATTCTAATACCTTTAATGATTCAAGAACGCTACCATCATAGACACACAGAATGCCATAACTGACAGCACTATCCTCGGAGCATCGTTCTCGTCAATCCATTCGTATACATACTCCTTGTCCCTTGCATCCCAGATAAGGTTCTCTCGCATCTGTTGGACAGCTCGTTCGGCCGCATCTTGGGAGTCTTGTAAATTGTTGTACTGGTCTCTCGCCCAGTTTTCGAACTGTGGAAAGAATTTAGCTTAGGGTCTTGAACTATAAACTTAGCATATTCATCTAAGCAAGCATTTTCCTGTTTGCGTATATGAACGTCATATTTTATGTATGTCATAAAGACATTTGTACTTTGTCAATTGTGGGACTGCTTCAGGAATAACTCTTGGCCAAATTGCGTGCGAAGTAAATCTAATTAGCTTATTAGAAATTGAACCGCTTGAAATATTTTGCTTTTTTTCTGATTTTTGCCATAGATTTGACCTATTATTTAAACTAATAAGAAACATAGTTTAAGAATCCGAGGGATCCGTAATTTCCGTAACGACTCCCTGGGCCTTGTTTGGATTAATTTATTACTGTTTGCTTAGTTTTAGCACAATGATTTCAGCATCATCATCATCATCATTTCAGCCCTTTTAACGTCCACTGCTGGACATAGGCCTCCCCCAAGTTTCGCCACATTGACATAACATGGGGGGTTTTGCCATAATCGCCACGCTTGGCAGGCGGGTTGGCGATCGCAGTACGGTTGTTACAAATGCACAGAGAACGCTGCTGCCCATTCTCTGGCAAGTCCCTTAGTCGCCTCTTACGACACCCACGGGTAGACATGGGATTTCAGCATGATCTATTTAAAATAAAAAAACACTCACTCAATCTTCGACAAAATCAAGCATTTGTAGCATTTTTAATAAGCCGTAGCTTTGGCCTCCGGTAATTTTCGCGATAATATGAATAGGGTAATAACTGGGTAATGAAAACGAAATTCTATTTCGATCAGTGAGGTGAGACAAAAATATTAGACAAGTATCCTTATTTTATCAAATTAACAAAAAAATACTTAGTTAAAACGCATGAACGTTGGTGGGGGCTCACTACGTCACAACTAGGTGTAAAATTTACTAACCCGTGACGTAATGCGCTATTTCAACTCAATATATCTCCGAAATTTTATGATTACGTGAAAAAAGAAAAAATACGTGTCCAATGCTTTTTAATACTAATATCATTCTTATTGGAAAACTTTTCGCGAGTTATGATTTGAGATAGGTATATTTCAATTCTGTATTCTGTTTTCTATTTTGAGTGAAGGAATAATTGTTTTTCCAATTATTACTATCTGATTTAAGTTTCGATACTCACTTGTTCCATCATGTCGGGATCAGCCATATTATCAGCAAGGATGAAAAACACCTCTTCCAATTTTTCAGGACCACCGTACCTGAGAAACATGTTTTAAAGTAAATATATTGAGAAAACTACAATTATCACAACATGGCCTTTTGTAGTAAAATGTCTGTGGATTTTTGATTAACAAGAAGCTTGAGTTCGACCTCACGACCTACAAGTCGTAGTTTGCGGCCGTTACCTCTGAGGCAGCACTGCCAACATAGTCACAGCCTGTTAGCCGAAAGATCAATAGAAATGAAAAGATACACACATGTCCCTGATTTCTGAAGTCCTCATTCTCATGAAGGCGCGCGCTAAGTTTGCATTCTGGTAACTGCTTTCTGCTACTGCAATGAAAATCTTCACTCGTTCCTCCACAAGGTACGGACTATTGGCTGCTATAGTTCGATCGAGTAACCTACAAAAATAAAAGAACGATTTAAATATTGGTTAACTTTTTAAGAAAAAAAAATTGGACCTAAGATCGTTCCCAGCGGTACACTACATTCATTCCGAGGTGATTTTCGCCTCGATGAGTCGTAGCATCATCATCATCAGCCTATAATATTCCCACAGGCCTCCTCTCTATGAGAGGGATTGGGCTGTAACCCACCACGCGGGCCCAGTGTGGGTTGGTAGATGTCACATGTCTTTGATTTTTTAGTTCTAAGACATGCCAGTTTCCTCACGATGTTTTCCTTCACCGTTTTTGAGGGCAGCGGTGATGAAATAAATAACACAAAGTAAAGCGCCTGCCTGGATTCGAACCCACGGCTTACTGCTCGTAAGTCAGGGCTACCACCACTGGGCCACCGCTGCTAGTCGTGGCATGCTATGGTCTAAACGAATTTATTAATATTAATCAGTCGCTGTTACAAGACGCCTATTGCTGTATCTGGTAGCTTATGACCATTGGGTTACTCTACAGTTAAGTACTCACCCATTGATAAAAGCCTCATCTTGCGAACAAGCAAAGGACTCCAAGATGACGATCCGCTCGTAATGAGTCGGTTCGATCTCCAGTCTTGTTTCCAAAGCTTCTATGACTTCTTCGTCGCCTTCTCTTACCATCGTGCAGTATACAGCTGGTCTGATCTCGTGAGGGATGTTTGGATTACTGGAATCAAAAGAAGTCATTTGTAGGTATCGTATCATGTATGGCTTAGTACATTTTAATCTTTTGATTAATTATATTTATAAGTTTGTTCATTTTGTTCAGTAATTTGGATATTTTAGCAATATATTGGTGGTTGAGCCTCCAGATAGTAGTTACAAACGTTGAAATGTGATTCTACTATCAATATTCGTCCTATTTCTTATATGACGAATGCGCTGTATGATAAAGCCCATTAGGTATGGAGTAATCTTTGAAACTACTCATCCGATTCCGAAAATTCTTTCACTAATGAGAAGCAACCAGGATGATCCCGTGGTATGATTTCCAACCACAACGCAAGCAATGATGCGGGCAAAGGTTGGTGTTGCTAAACGTAGGTCAAGCATCATTCAACGCTTTTTGAAATACTCACACTACTCCAGCGTTGTTAGGATCGTAGAACCAGTCAACGGCAGCAGCTATGCAAGGTTGGTAGTTGGCTCTGCAAGCGTGATCCATCACTAGGCCTCGAGTCAACGTTTGCATCGTCGGCTCAGTTAGAGACACATCTGGGTAGAATCCTATTTCATCTTCAAAAGCATGTATTGTTCTTCGAACCATTCTCTGAAAGGAAACCGATAGCGTATTTTAGAAAAATATTTTTGGTCGTGTTTTCAAACTATTTCGCGAATAAATAGTCATTGTTTGTCTGTTGTAAATTCTTCCTACTTACCAAATAAATGTCTTGATCGAAATCGTCGTCGTCATCAACATAAGCTACCAGGCGTTTCCTTAAGAAATCCATGTTTCTTACAAAGGCTTTCCATGGCGCGTATTCAGTTTCATGTTCCATGGTTAGAACTAATCTGAATGCAATGTCATAATCCAATCTTCCTGCTCTGGCTATGTTGAGAGCATCGTCTATGAGCTGAGAGTAAAATGTGATTAGTTATAGGATGGTAATTAGAGGAATACAAATGCGTTGCACAAGGGTCATGCAGATGTGTAATTTATTAGTTAAACAGTAAAGCCATAGAATAATTTTGAAGGTATGGTAGATAATAGGCACCAAGAGAAATTTAATACCAATGAAAGTAAGAATAGGTACTCGAGTAAAATATTGAGAAATACCGTTAGGATACTACGGTTCTTCTTACTTCAAACCGTTTTTTCAGTACATTTTGAGAAACGTATTACTACAACCTCAAAGAAGACGTTTGTAGTTATGTACTTACAGTTGCGCGATTGAGGGGATGAATTTGCTCCCTCGTCTCTGGTTCTTCAAGAGCTTCAATGATTATATCCCATAGGTCAAGGTCGTAGGTGACGCGATAGTAACCTGATGAAAAGTCATAATAATTAGAAAAAGTGCTTACTGAAATGACTTAAGATTGTGTATTTCTTACGTGGAGATTCTCTTAATTTTAGAGAATCCAGAAATGTTGAGTCGACCAGGCTAAGTCACGGTTGTAAAAGCTAAGATGATGTGAATGAAGGGAAATCCGTGGCTGTATTGAAACGTATTAGAGCCAGCAGCGTTCCAGTGCAAAAACGAGATAAAGCCAGGATAAGTAATGTCAACAAAAGAGTTCATGTTGACGCTTGAATTATTCAAAAACGCATGACCTTTAGAATTTGCTGGCAACCTGGCTACCTTGACGCATACCCTTTCTTACACATATAAACAGTACCGTACCACAGTTATGTCAAGTTTAAAAATGATGTTACATCTTACCTTGGCCCAGGATATTAAAAAGGACCCAGTCTTCGTCGCCAAGAGAAAATACCAAATTTTGAGATTGGTCAAACATTTCCACTGGATATATTTTTTCTAAATCAAAGTTTTGTTCAATGCTGGTAGTGTACGTGATTGGTATTTTCATTGGAATGAATGGCTTATTGGAGAAACCGAAACGTTCCTGCAAAAGAGTAACAGTATGAGACCAATAATAACAAATATGCATCAGTTTAGACTATGTCACTACAATATTATTATACTCCATGCCTACATTTGTTGCACAACCACTTCTAAATCTACTCTACGTACGTAGAACTCTCTCTATAGTTTTTGTCACTTTTTTTTAATTTCTTTCATTTCTACAGTGGTCATGCAACGCGTATTATTTAAGACAAGTTTCACCAATAAGCAATGAAACTGATCATGATAAGCACACCTGAACTGCGTTCAAGAGCAATAAGTATACTGACACCCCCTTGAACACCGATCAAATGTTCCTGTTCCATTATATTGGTGACATCCGCTCTTAATATTTGCAATGACGACTGAAAAACAATTTTTTCACAAATTAACATGATTTACCTGAGTAAGCAACACCCCAGAGCCTCGTACACGTGTAACTCGTATCAGAGGGTATCCATTGTTTTCAATCCACGGTTCCAAGTACGAGTCGAAGTCGTCGTCTACCACACTAGTATGACTCGTTCCAAACCATTCGCTGTTCACAGCGTCTATGAAGTTCAACGTGGTCACCCATTCCAGCGACCTGGGAAGGAAGATAGGATTTAAGCAATTTGATGGGCAGAGTTCATCCAAATTCATGTAAACTCGATGTCGTTTAGCACTCGAGAGGTGGTCGAGTCTACATCTCCTGAGACTGTCCCGTACCTATAGGGGCGAAACCCGTGTCGAATATTTTTGTAGGTTTGGATTGCATGTTGCATGATTATTATCGTACACATTGCGACATATCAAGCAATACATATCTAAATCTAAACGAATATTATAAAGAGGAAAGATTTGATTGTTTGTTTGTTTGCATTGAATAGGCTCCAAAACTACTAGTCCGATTTGAAAAATTCTTTCTGTGTTAGATAGCCCATTTATCGAGGAAGGCTATAGGCTATATATCACCACGCTACAACCAATAGGAGGGGAGCAGCAATGAAAAATGTTGCGAAAACGGGGAAAATGTGACGCAAACGAAGTTACGCCGGTGTATAAAATGGCCTCACTTTGTATAGGTTTCGCGTAAAATGTGAGATCCGCTTATACAGGTTTTGCATAGCTTGATTGGTCGTCGTGCGTACCTTCTGCATTTACATTTTGCATAGAAAACTAGATTTCGTTTTCGCGGAATTAAATCCAAATGTGTTTATAACATTTTACGGGACAGTGTTTGAAAAGTAGAAAATTTACAAGCTTGAAGAAAGAAGCCCGTTAGTGGAAGGGTAGTTTTTACAGGGAGGTTGGAGGTAGCTTGAATCGGAGTGCCCGATGTTTGAGATAAAATGTTGAGTAATTGGTGAAGCCTATGGCCAGCAGTGGCCTGCTGTATAATTATTATGTGTGTTATGATTCACTTTGATTGGGATACTAGTTTTAAATAATTAGAATTAAGAAGAAGAAAACAAAATCAAATTCACATAATTATGAATGACACGGACAAAGCTGATATCTGAATGATGCTGGGTTATTGTCAATGCGTTTTTGATAACTCTTCTTTCTCTGGCGGCCGAAATGTTGCTTTACGCCCAGTTAAAAGCCTGCCTTATTTAACCAAATTTAAATATTAAATATAGATTATGTTTGTTTTTCACGTATTCGCTAAGCTAGGATAAGTTTAATATTATGATAAATCTGACACTCACAATCCATTTTCAACTGATAATGGACTTTAAGTGTCTCTGACAGATCTTAATGTTTGATGTCTAAGATAATTTATTTTCCGGATATCACGTCACTGTGAGGCTCTTGAAATGAAAGTTAAACTTTCAATCGAACCCTAGTTCAGCAATGATGTACTACTATAGTCTTATTCAAGCATACAAAGAAAAATGGATAGCAAAACATATTTGCCCAGTTGCCATTTTATGAAGTTTGATCAAAAACCAAAAATATTAATCAGTTCTTTTAAAACTTACCTTCCATTCACAAGTGCACTCGCTGCCATTTGAATGTAGTCATGGTCTTCATCACCGAGTACGATCCTCATCATCCGCATCAGTGCTGGAGCCTTATACTTCACAATTCCGTTCACGCCAATATGGTCTCTAATGGCCTCTTCATCAAACAGATCGTCTCCTGGTTCTAATACTCCTGAGGATAGGTAGGAATCACGGAGTAAGCTCTCCTGTATAACTTCGGTTGTAAATAAGGTATTGACGTCAAGCATTGTGGTGTCTGTGCCGATGCCGTCCCCTTGGAACTGTAAGAAAGTATATTAAGTGTCACTGCAATTCACATCAATTTGGTTAAAAAATTACACTTTTATAAATCTGTCTAAGCTTTTTTATTTGCAAAGCAACTAGAACTTTATTATTATAATCCTGCATTGATTGGTAACAGTTCAATGCAGGTACTACACTACCAACTACATGTAAGTTTATGTGCGCTGACTCGACAGGTCCACTTAAATCTGTGTAGATATTTCCTCAATAGACCACTCCATGGTCATGCCCAAGATTATGACTGGCCTTAAAAGGAGGTTCTCAAAGTAATCGGACCGCAGCTGAAACAGTGACCCCATCTACATCGTTTCAAAACTTAATTTACTGTGTCGTGGCAAAGTGTTTATTTAAAACTAATTTGCAAATAGTTACACTTATAACTTGATACATTCATTTGCGCATTGTAGATTTCTTGACCGACAAAAAAATCTACTATTACGGTTCAAGTGATTTTCAAAACTCACCGTTCTCAGCATTTCCCAGCCAGCATACGAAGCTAGGCCTGCTACTACCCATTCGTACCGCCAGTTCTGCGGGAAGATCACGTATCCAAACCATTGCCTGGCCATTGCTTCCGCTATCTTCGGTAAGCCTATACTCCTCTGTTTCACTGAGTGGGCCGTTTCCATGAATACGTACGGCTCCCTGAAAACATCCATGCTCTTATAAAACTGGTCTAGTATTTGAAGAATAATATGAATGACAATTTCTCAAATAGATTAATATGGGACAACGGTCCCATATTATAATAGATAATAGTATAATTTTGTAGATATAGAATTAGCCATAACGATGGATCTAACGACTTCTATATCTACAAAATTCAAGGTTACAAAATTTAAGGATAAGACTCTTGTAATTATCTACGTCAAAACAGGCAACCGTGCACAAACAAAATGTATGCAATGATTTTCGGGCCCTGACAAAACACTGCCCTGGCGCCGCTTGCACCGCTATCGTCAGGTAATTTGTAATGACTAACATTGATTTAACTTCAGAACATTATAATGTTGGTACATTCAAGACTCACCAAATAGCAACCGAAGAAAGAGCATGCCAATCCGTGGCCACGTCTGGAACCGCCACGATATTCATTGTACCACGTTGATCCTGCACAATTTCTGTGTATTCCTTGTTCGTCCATTCATTCAAATTGGTGTAAAAGGAGTTAATAGCCACTGAAGCTATAGACTCCTGACTGCCGGGAACTTGTCTTCCGTAAAACCAAACATTTGTCACTGGCATGTTAATGCTGGCAAAGTTGTGAGCTATCAGTCCCCATCGATGTGGTGGCCCGCCCAATGGACGGAATTGATTCCTGAAATAATTAAATAAGTCAAAAAACTTACAAAATTTATTGAGTATATGACGGTGTGGCATATCCTGTGTTGAGGCTCTACACTCGCATTGTGTTTGAGATCTATCAATTATACCCCATCCAGCTAGATTGGATCTATAGCCATATTAGTAATTGCAGTTTAAGACTAGGGGGTAGTTTCCTTCCCTCCAGCCTATCATGCACAACTAACAGCACCTTCGAGCACTTAGATGAGGCAAACGACAGAGTCGTTCAGGTTCGAGAAGAAAAATAATTACATGATATAAATCTTAATGACTGTTCTGAAGATCGTAGCATTGAAGAAGGAGTACTTACGCGCTGTTATCATCCAACCGAGAATTCATCACTACGTGTGTATAGTCCAAGTTGTTGATCGTGAAGGTTACACTACCCACCTCGGTAGGCTCGTCTATGCAAGGGAACACCTGCCTTGCGTGCGTTGGATGCAGATTCATGGCCAGGTATGTTCTAAAAACATAAACGGATAACAGTAAAAGCCTTCTAGTAAAGTAATGACTGCCGGACGGGTCGATCGAATGGTAAGGTATCATTTGTCGAGGTCGATCCGCCGTTGATGGAGGTCCACCTCTTTCAAACTGTGACAGATAGGCTGTTTTTTTCATGTAAAATGCTATCATTCAGCTCCATCTGGTTACAGTGGAAGCTGACCCCAACAAATTTATGAAAAAATTGATGGTGAAGTGAATTGAAAAATATATGTAAGTATGTGAAACAAATTTAAAAGGTGAAATTATTTTACGAGGAGAACACTCGGTTATACATTGTGTTTTGCTTTTCTATGATTGACAAAGTAGGTTTACAACAAAACTTTTATGGGCAATTTTTCAATCGTCGTACTCGTATTATAGTTTTATCTACTACCATATTTAATCCCGCTACGTTTAGGTATTTTTTCTAAAAAAACTTCAACTGCTTAACCCTTTTGGAAAAACAGGCGTGATATAAAGTGATGAAAAGTTTATCATCTGCCATTGAAAGGGCCTCTAAATCAAATAACTAAAAAGTTTAAATAAGTTATTACTGTTGATCGTAACGACCCAAGTGAAGACCAAGCCCATCCGTCGAAAACTCTCCACTATACTCTATAACAACGTAATACGTTAAACCGATATTCGGTTGGGAGATTTGTAGTTCTTGATCGTCAATGTCGAACTCAGCGTCGTAGACGTTTGCAGCCGATAACACTCCAACTTTCACAGAATTGATCGTTAGACCTTCAATTTGAAAAACGATGTCATCTTCCCTCGTCGCTGGGGTTAAAACAACAATAATAACAGCACGCCCACTGAATGAGTCCCCATTGATTGTTAATTCTACCGCATAACTCCGTACTGATTGACCAGGTCTAACATTTTGTCGAAACATAAAATCACGCGTAACATTCACTGGCACTTCCACAAAAGTCGCATTGTCATCTGTTGTTTCACTGTACGTCATGGAAAACCCTTCAATAGGTTCGATCACAACGGGAGCTTCCGAATTTTTAAAACTGGTGTCTGTGTTACTTAAGGTGTATAGTCCCGTGTTTATCGGTAACGATTTTGTGAACACGTTTAAAAGGATTGTGAATGAAAAGAAGATACACTTCCACTTGAACCTGGTCCAGGCCATTTTTAATGGGGTTTTAATTGACGGTCACAACACTCCCCACACTCCCGCACTCCCATATCGCCAAACGGTCTTAGAAGAAATGTAACGATGAGAAAGCCATGTAAAAATTTAATCGTGAAACGTCTCCAGAGATATGAAATGGTGCTGATAATATCTAAACTAGGTTTAAAAAGATAAAATTGAAGATGGGATTTCAGTTTCGTTGGAAATATGAACTTATCGTTTGATATTGAGATTGTGCAAACTGTCAATAGGTAGACGTACTGCAGTATGTGTTACATTATTACATAAAAAACTAACATTATAACAAAATTGTTAACATCGCAATTAACTTTAAAACAATTTGTATAAAATTAAAATGAGCTAAAACTTATTTGTTAGTATGTAATTATTTATTTGTCTGTCTTTGAATGGTCGTGCTTGAAGACATTAAATGCGCAAAACTAACCCAATTACAAAACGACGTACAATAATTTAAGAATGGTAAAGTCTTGTAAAAGCTACCGCACACTAATGCGACTTTTGGGTGGCTGATCAACTAAGTTTACAATGTGATCAAGATTACCGTCCTTTCACTAGTTGCCAGTATTTTTAGTGTAATATATAAGATTTGTAATTAACTTAGACCTATAGCTGAGAATTACAAAAACAACTGTTTCAAAATTAAAATAGCATTACACTTTATTCCTTCTACTAATTCCATTGTCTTACTATGTTAAAATCCTTCGACATACAATAGAGTAGCTCTAAATCCGGTCAACCATTCATCTCTTGCTCTTATCTGCTCAACTATTATGGATGTTTAATTCGTCAACCTTGACTTGCACTATTGCGATGTAAATAATTATGTTAATCACATTTTCCTTTCCGAAGAGTAAATAGTGGTAACTAGCTATCACGAGCGAACCTAAACAGCCAGTAAAAGGCTTTTACTTGATATGCTTAGCTGGAGTTCAAACGATGCCGCCGAGGCAAGATTCGGCTCCCCGGTAGAAAGTGAAAACACGGAAAAGCTCATTTGTTTGAAAAACGTTTGCCCGAATGATCGTTTGACCACTGAACTGTTGGTTGTAATCACCATTTCTCGAAAAGAATTTGCCCATAAAAACGATTGCCCGATGGTTGTAGTACCAAAACCAAGAACTACTTTTGCATGAATGAGTTCAAAATCAACGTCCGACCGAGAGAGAATATTGAGATTTTTTTAAAGCAAGATTTTTTAAACACTTCCTTACCTCGCATGGTCTATTTGATGAGATAGACTAAAAAAATCTAAAAAATGCCGCTAAGGTGGAGTTTGAACAGTCTAAAGATACTTTATTAGAATTAAGGTAAAAATGTCTAACAGAAATGTGCTATGAATAGCAATGAGTCTTTACTAATGACGAGAACATTTCTTTAGACAACTTCGCCCTGACAGTGAAACTAAACACTATTCATTTTGGGATAAAGCCATCTACTTTTAAGATTTACTTATGATAAAAGTACGTAACACAAGGGGCTTAAAATGGCCACTTTAGCAGAATCATAATAAGAAAATATAATGAATAACGTTACTGTTCTTAAAATGACACACTTAAAATGACACAGACGCAGTTAATATCATGAATTGTCTTTATGTGACCATTCCAACAATAATTTTGAAGAATTAAAATTATAATCATTTATCTTACTGCCCTTGCCTCATATTTGGGGTCAGCACAACACGTTTTCTTTCAATTCTCCCGTCAGACGTTACGGCATGACTATTACATAATTCTCTAGAATTGAAATGTTTGTCATAAATGAATTAAAAAGGTACTCACTGTCCGTCCCCGTAACGCCCCAGGTACAATCCTTTGCCAGACACTCCTAACGATCCTCGATATTCAATATGAAATGTAAATGATGTTCCAGGTATTCCAGGTTCTATCTCTAAAATAGCATCTTCTTTATCATGATCGACTAATGCAGGTACATGCAAAACAGACCCGTTAAGTATACGGTATCTCACTGATACTATGTCCACATCACCCAAGTAGAACATAACCGCATCTTCTCTGGTACCGGCATCAGTTATGCTCACGGTAATTATTGCTATTCCAGTAAATGTGTCTCCACTAATATTTATTTCGACTTCGGTTTGAGTAACAGTCATTCCAGGACGAATTTGATTCACAAAAGCGGCATCATTTCTAAATTCAGCAGTAAAGTTATTCTCTTCCACGATTTTTGTTTCTGTATTTAGTCCAGTTACTTCTTCCATTTTAATGTTATTTATATCAATAGGTTTACTTAAAACTAACACTATTATACTTAAAAACACGAAACTAAATAGCCCCATTTTGACTACACTTTTGATGGTGATTTTTCATCGAATTTACGCAAAAGCGTTTACGTCGATGACCTAAAAATAACTGATCAGATTTTTCTTAAACTAGTATTGTGTAAAATCGATTCTTACGTTCTATGGGCGCTGAAAACCCGAAGATAAAATATTTACAGTGCGTTGCAAGATTAGTAGCCGACTTGAATGTTGAACGATTATTTTTATGGACAGCATTATCTACAAGTTTTCATTTGTTTTCGTACATTTATGTTAGTAACCATCATAATATACTCGTATTTTTAAGTTTCTGTATTAATTGTTTATTTTATGAGTTGACGATAGTAACAATTTGGGCGACATTTTCGGACTGAAAAAAAAGGTTAATCTGCTTTTAACGCTTTAAACGTTAGTTACCTAAATACACTCAATTCTTCTTACATGGGGATGGCAGACACTGCAGTACTCTTCTTACACGTTTATACTCATTGTTGCTTCGTCCACCTTCATAAAATAACGAGTCAAATAGTGATAATTATAATTGTTCCTTATTTATTATAATGGCAGGATAAGGTTTTCGCTCTTCTACATATCCAAGGTGTTGTTTTGCATCCTCGTCAAATTCAAGGAGGTTACCATGCTATTGATTCTCGTCTCGAATCAATAACAAAATGGGTAGGTATTTTCATTTTTTTAAATCTGTAAGCGTTAACACGGGTGGTTCACACTTACTTTTAAACGCATCTGATTCTCGCCCTATAACCGCGCTTCCACACATACAAACAATCTCAAACGTTTATTCGATATTTTTATTATTTCCTAAACCACGCTAAGGGGGTTATTCTGAAATACTGACAAACAAAAACAAACAAAAAAATCATGCAAAATAACACCTTGTATGTAGTCCAAACTGCATTGCAGATACATACAAAACAATGACACTATATACTGTAACGGTCCCGGAGCGCCCCCTAGCGGACGATTCAGTGGGTAACCATAATTCGTGCCTCAAGTGTACAAAACAGCGTATCGTAGTGACTTCATTTTGGATTATCTGTGTTGAGCAATATACTTTTAGATTACAAAGCTCGTAAATGACTCAGAGATGTTTGAAGTATTCAAGTGCTTGGATAGGTAGGACATACCTATGATGCATTGTATTTTAGGAGAAACTGATGTAAGATGCTTATGTGAGTGAGTAATACTAGTAGGTAGACTTATTTTGTTCAAAACCACACCGTTGCCGGGGCCATCCAGAAATTGATCTCAATTTTATTGAGGTTAACGTGCATTTTCCAACAGCCACTGGACTTGTGTAGTTGATGGTGGCCTAATTCTTCTCACAAAGAGACGGCTTGCCCAGCTTTGAGAATATTATAGTCTGATTATGCTGATGTCTGTAAGTATCTATAAGGCTGCTTGGAGTTTTAAAGAAAAAACATAATTTTACCAAAATATTTTTATTGTAATGTGTAAAATTCTTTAATAAAAATGTTTATATAAAAATATCAGTAGGTACAGTTTTTAGTTTTAAAAACACTTATTTTAATAACAACCTTGGTTTCATCCGTTTCAGCTCGAGTAAATATCAAATGGTTAAAATTGATTGAAATTTGTGTCTTCAATATTTTGTCTTATAAGGTTTTTATATTTATTGTAAGTACTTAAATTATAACTGTTTATCCACATACAAAACAGCTTCTTCAAAAAGTGGTAAAAATGGTGACTTTCAAAGCTACATTCTCAATTGACTAGTGCTAATTCTAAATAGCATTACTGACCTTCTATTAATACCAATTAAGTACAGAATCAAACCTACAAACTTATAGCCACAAGACAGGTATTGTCTAAACACAAAAAAAACAATGGCTTTTAACAAAAATAAATAATAATGCCGGTACAAATATTATTCCAAACAGTTCCAACGCAAAAACTTCCGAAAATAAAGAAGTTAAATAAAATGTAGAAGGCAAATTAAACTTATTAATAATTGAAAATGGTCACTACAATAGAAATTAGAAGAATAAAGCCTGATACAAGTGTAGGGGCGCCACTCGCTCCGTAGTTTAGGGTAAGCCAGGATTCTACAACTTCTGCATTTTGTTTGCTCCATGTAATGGAGGCTGCGATGTTCTCTCTGATGAAAGCGATTGAAGCTAACTCACCAGCCGTCAATATGCTTTGGTGACGATTGTATAGTTCGTCGATCTGAGGAAAGAAAAAATTTAGTTAAATATCAAATGGATTTGTTGCGACGACGGATGACTTTCGTTTTCTCCATAATAGTCTTCGCATTTGCTTTTTAAGTATAAGAATCTCGGGTTTTTGTGTCATTAGTTAGAATCATTATATCAGTGCATTATGGTTCTTCATCATCAGATCGTCCACGCAACGTAATCATTTTTCAAATTGTTTTTATAACATGAGTATCTGGGGTGAATCAAAGTGTTATTGGATCTTCCATCAGGACTTTCATAGCAGGAGCCTTGAATCTAGATTTGGTTAGGATGATAGCGATAGGCTTGCCTCCATGCAATACACCAACCTTTGGGGATAGCATGCGTGATGTTTTTGTTTTCTTTTTAGGGTTCCGTAGCCGAATGGCAAAAAACGGAACCCTTATAGATTCGTCATGTCTGTCTGTCTGTCTGTCCGTCTGTCCGTCTGTATGTCACAGCCACTTTTTTCCGAAACTATAAGAACTATACTGTTGAAACTTGGTAAGTAGATGTATTCTGTGAACCGCATTAAGATTTTCACACAAAAATAGAAAAAAAAACATAAATTTTGGGGTTCCCCATACATAGAACTGAAAACCAAAATTTTTTTAAAAGCTTTTATTTAACTTGCAATGTATGTATGTATGTATGTATGTATGTATGTTTGTTACGGTGAAATCTTGGAAGCTAAATTAGCACCACTTCCCGATGACCGATTGGCCTGAAATTTTGCACACACCTTTGGTTCTGAAGACAATACATGCTCATGACAGACATAACTTAATCCTGCAGCCAGCATCGTCTCCTCACAAGGGAACTCCTCAACGGCTAATAGCGTGCACACGAAACTTTGCATACGAGTTCATATTTGATGCATAATCACGATTTGTATCATGAACTCAACCTACAGTGAGGATCGTCTTCTCACGAGGGAACTCCTCAACGGTTAATAGCGTGGACACGAAACTTTGCATACGAGTTCATATTTGATGGATAATCACGATTTGTATCATGAACTCAACCTGCAGCCAGGATCGTCTTCTCACGAGGGAACTCCTCAACGGCTAATAGCGTGGACACGAAACTTTGCATACGAGTTCATATTTGATGGATAATCACGATTTGTATTATGAACTCAACCTGCAGCCAGGATCATCTTTTCACGAGGGAACTCCTCAACGGCTAATAGCGTGGACACAAATCTTTGCATACGAGTTCATATTTGATGGATAGTCACGATTTGTATCATGAACTCAACCTGCTGCCAGGATCGTGTTCTCACGAGGGAACTCTTCAACGGCTAATAGCGTGGACACGAAACTTTGCATACGAGTTCATATTTGATGCATAATCACGATTTATATCATGAAATCAACCTGCAGTAAGGATCGTCTTCTCACGAGGGAACTCCTCAACGGTTAATAGCGTGGACACGAAACTTTGCATACGAGTTCATATTTGATGGATAATCACGATTTGTATCATGAACTCAACCTGCAGTGAGGATCGTCTTCTCACTGGGGAACTCCTCAACGGTTAATAGCGTGGACACGAAACTTTGCATACGAGTTCATATTTGATGGATAATCACGATTTGTATTATGAACTCAACCTGCAGCCAGGATCGTCTTCTCACGAGGGAACTCCTCAACGGCTAATAGCGTGGACACGAAACTTTGCATACGAGTTCATATTTGATGGATAGTCACGATTTGTATCATGAACTCAACCTGCAGCCAGGATCGTGTTCTCACGAGGGAACTCTTCAACGGCTAATAGCGTGGACACGAAACTTTGCATACGAGTTCATATTTGATGCATAATCACGATTTATATCATGAAATCAACCTGCAGCAAGGATCGTCTTCTCACGAGGGAACTTCTAAACGGTTAATAGCGTGGACACGAAACTTTGCATACTAGTTCATATTTGATGGATAATCACGATTTGTATCATGAACTCAACCTGCAGTGAGGATCGTCTTCTCACGGGGGAACTCTTCAACGGCGAATAGCGTGGACACGAAACTTTGCATACGAGTTCATATTTGATGGATAATCACGATTTATGCGGATCTTCGAATGATCAGTGAGTGGTCTGGTAAATTCGGGGTTTCTGTTAATGTCGCAAAATGCCAGGCTATCCTCATTGGTAGTTCGTATTATTTGAGAAATGTGAACACTAGCCAACTTGTGCCTCTGATGTACGAGAACTCCGTCATTTCTCTTTCACCTCACGTTAAAGACTTAGGTCTGTACATAGACGGCAGTTTTAGCTGGACTAAACACGTGGCTCAGGTGAGCCAGAAAGTCACGTTCTCGCTGCGGTCTCTCTATAGATTCAAGCATTTCCTCCCGTCTAGCACCAAGCTCACTTTGGTCCAGTCACTTGTGCTTCCCATTATTGACTATGCTGATGTTTGTTTCTCTGATCTATCCCAAGAACTTCTTAATAAATTGGATCGACTTCTCAACAATTGTATTCGCTTTGTTTTTGGCCTTCGTAAGTACGATCACATTTCTTCCTACCGTTCTCAGCTTAAATGGCTGCCTATCAGACTCAGGAGGTCACTCAGATCTCTCTGTATGCTCATCACTATTTTGAACGATCCATGTGCTCCCGATTATCTTAAAACTTATTTCAAAGTGTTGGGCAGTTCTCACAGTCGTAACCTTAGAGCTTCCAAAAATCTAGTCCTCCAAATTCCTGCACACCGTACCGGTTTCATGTCAAATTCATATGCTGTCTCATCAATAAAGCTGTGGAACGCGCTGCCTCTCGATATTAAAAAATCTGAAAGTAAATTAATTTTTAAAAGAAAAGTTCGTAACCACTATTTAAATCAAACGAAGTAGCTCGCAGTTAGAAGTCTGGTCACAGTAATTATTATTAGTATTCTCGTTTTTTATTTTGGTATTTGTTAAAATATGTATTAGTCTATTTTATGTGTATTTGTGTATTAGTATCTATGTAACTTATAGACAATTTCGAAATTAATTACATATTGTTAGATATTGTTTTTGTACCTTACCACAATGTTGTCCTTTTTAACCCAATGGTTGACTGGTAGAGAATGCCTTGTGGCATTAAGTCCGCCTATGTACCACTATTGTACATGAAGTTTAAATAAATAAATAAATAAATTTGTATCATGAACTCAACCTGCAGCCAGGATCGTCTTCTCACGAGGGAACTCCTCAACGGCTAATAGCGTGGACACGAAACTTTGCATACGAGTTCATATTTGATGGATAATCACGATTTGTATTATGAACTCAACCTGCAGCCAGGATCATCTTTACACGAGGGAATTCCTCAACGGCTAATAGCGTGGACACGAATCTTTGCATACGAATTCACATTTGATGGATAGTCACGATTTGTATCATGAACTCAACCTGCAGCCAGGATCGTGTTCTCACGAGGGAACTCTTCAACGGCTAATAGCGTGGACACGAAACTTTGCATACGAGTTCATATTTGATGGATAATCACGATTTGTATCATGAACTCAACCTGCAGCCAGGATCGTCTTCTCACGAGGGAACTCCTCAACGGCTAATAGCGTGGACACGAAACTTTGCATACGAGTTCATATTTGATGGATAATCACGATTTGTATTATGAACTCAACCTGCAGCCAGGATCATCTTTTCACGAGGGAACTCCTCAACGGCTAATAGCGTGGACATGAATCTTTGCATACGAGTTCATATTTGATGGATAATCCTGACTTGTATCATGAACTCAACCTGCAGCCAGGATCGTCTTCGCGCGAGAAACTCTTCAACGGCTAATAGCGTGGACACGAAACTTTGCATACGAGTTCATATTTAATTCATAATCACGATGTGTATCATGAAATCAACCTGCAGTAAGGATCGTCTTCTCACGAGGGAACTCCTCAACGGTTAATAGCGTGGACACGAAACTTTGCATACGAGTTCATATTTGATGGATAATCTTGATTTGTATCATGAACTAAACCTGCAGTGAGGATCGTCTTCTCACGGGGGAACTCCTCAAAGTTTAATAGCGTGGACACGAAACTTTGCATACGTGTTCATATTTGATGGATAATCACGATTTGTATCATGCACGCATCCTTCAGCCAGGATCGTCTCCTCACGATGGAACTCCTCAATGGTTAATTACATGGATATGAAAAAAAGTGTTGAGATTGAGATAATAATGTGTTCAGAAACGATTACGGCAAAACTAAAAATGTTAAAATAAAATTATAAGTAAAAAAACCTTTTTAAAAAAAGCTTTTATTTAAATGCTCTAAAAAGGAGAAAAATAAAATTTTCTTTTAATTTTTTAACTTTCAACTTTTGACCTCATTATACACAATTTATATGATCATAAAAGCTTGTCGCGAGGTTTACTTGTATAATTAAACTAGTACCTATTTAATTGAGTAATTTAAGCTGCTAAGATTAAGTTTTTTTTTAAAATTTCAGTTTAATTAAATACTTATAGGTATTTACGCAAACCTCGCGACAAGCTTTTATGATCATATAAATTGTGTATAATGAGGTCAAAAGTTGAAAGTTAAAAAATTAAAAGTAAATTTTATTTTTCTCCTTTTTAGAGCATTTAAATAAAAGCTTTTTTTAAAAAGGTTTTTTTACTTATAATTTTTCATCATACCCATACGTGTGGGGTATCTATGGATAGGTCTTCAAAAATGATATTTAGGTTTCTAATATCATTTTTTTCTAAACTGAATAGTTTGCGCAAGAGCCACTTCCAAAGTGGTAAAATGTGTGTCCCCCCCCCTCTAATTTCTAAAGTAAGAGGAGGAAAATTCTGAAAATATTCAGAATTGTAGAACGTAAAAAAAACTATCAACGAAAATTGGTTTCAATAAGATATAATGTTTAGTTTTTGAGATATGGGACTTTTTCATCAAACTGCAGCAGTAACTTTGTTTTTGATTAACATACTATGAAAAACCAATTTAGTTTTGCGGTTGCCTTGAAGTTTACTAACTAATACTACTAACTAATGAATGACAGTTCAAAATATTGTTTGGGGCTATGGAACCCTGTGTGTGAGTAAGACTCGCACTTGGCCGGTTTTTTTTAAATTCTGTTTTCTCTTGGAAAAATCTCAATGTACCTTTTGGGAATGTGCCTCGGTGGTAAGTCTTCTGGCCAATGCGTTCAAGATGTTTGTTGTGCCGGTCAAACCTTGCACTCTGTGAAAAAGAAATAGGTTAAATTGCTATAAAAAATCCAAAAAAAAACAACTTTCCGTTTTTTGACATTTATTTTTACCTGGGTTGGATTTTGTCCATGTTTTCAATGACGAAGTCCAGGGCTGCCTCCGTGCTGTTGGGGCCTGCGTTTGTGACTGAGACCAAGATAGTATGTCTGTCCTGCTCCCTCACTGGAGAGTTGTCGTCGATCACCTGGTTCAGGTAGCTAGTGAATAGAAATAATGCCTTTTAGACCATCATATCAGCTTGTTGGAGACTAACCAAAGGGTATTGTGTTACCCAACACTAACTGGGTTATGGAGGACAGATGTATTGCAATATGTGGTTAACTAGTGACTTTTTCTTGTCTCGGAAACCGGCAGCAAGTTCGTTATGGTCCCTTATGGTTATGGTAGCTTAAGGTAGCGTCGGGGGTCAGGTTACCTAAGTCCCTCAAATATAGCGAGGAGGGTAATGGCTGATCTTCGCGTCATGCTCGTGAACGGGTGCTGCTTGTGGCGACTGCTCGTCTTGTTGACCAGGTTTTAATGACCAGGTTTCTGTTACTGTTATTAGTAATTAGTTTTTATTTTAGTTTCTTTTTTTGCTGTGCTGTGTTCAAGTTTATCATCTGGGGCTTCAAGTTACCGCTAGTTATATGTATAAACATAATTTATGTTTTATGTACTTTTGATTTTGGTTTGAATTGTAGGCAGTCACTCCATGTAAAATACTGAAATTCAACTACATGCAGTTTTAGTGGTCGTCCCCAACATAGTAAAGAAAATGCTAAGCAGATGATGAAATCAGCTGGTTGGATGAAAAATGTTCTTGAACTAGATGAATTTAGGTTGGTATTGCAATGGACCCTGAGGCAATCAATGAAAAAGAAATTTCATTTACAAACAATTTTTTTCATAATAAAACGTCCCCACTGCTGAGACAAAGTCCTAAGAGAAAGTTAGAAAGATGAAGTCCAAAGTGCCTTCAAAATATGCATGTTTCAAAAACTAACGTTTTATTTTAGTGTAGTCGGCAGCGGCATCATACCAGGCCCCTCAGAAAGTATTGCGAAAAAAAGTTTTTATATATGGGAGACTGGCCAGTTATTATGTTTTTCGAAAATATGATTATTTATAAGTAAAAATAAGTAAGTTCCTATTTCAAAATTTCCCTCCACATTTTTTGCGAGTTAATTCAAAGTATTGTGTCTCACTGAAATATGGATCTGCGCCGGGAACATTTTAGAGCTATGATTTTATACGATTTCAAGTGTCGCCTGAAACCGGATGAATCGTACGATAGACTTCAAATGGCATTCATGGATGAAGGCCCTTCCAAGGCAACCGTGTATCGTTGGTATAACGAATTCAAGCGCGGTCGACCAACTTTGGGGGATGACGAAAGAAGCGGTCGCCCTTTGACGGCTGTTACCGAAGAAAACGTGCTAGCAGTGAAAAATTTAATCCAAGACAATAGGCGAATTACATATCAGGAGATTCAACACATATTGAAGATTGGATCGGGAAGCGTTCACGAGATTCTACACAGCCATCTTCGCGTGAGGAGGATAGTATCACGCTGGGTGCCGCACAACCTCACCGATGCTCAGAAGCAGGCCCGGGTGGAATGGTGCCGTGATATGCTTAACAAATTTGAAGCAGGCTCGTCTCGGCGTGTTTACGACATCGTTACAGGTGATGAGTCCTGGATTTATCAATACGACCCAGAAACCAAGCGCCAGTCGACTGTTTGGGTGTTTCAAAATGAGCCAACGCCTACCAAAGTGAAGCGATCTAGAAGCGGGGGTAAGATTTTGATCGCTAGCTTTTTTAATTTGACTGGCCACTTGGTATCAATTCCCTTACGGGATCAAAGAAGCATTAATGCCGAATGGTATACTTCCAAATGTTTGCCAGAAGTTTTCTCTGTTATAAGCAACAAGCGACCAAACACAGGGCTCCGCGGGCTACTGCTCCACCACGACAATGCACCTGCGCACACCGCACTCAAAACGAGGGACTTCCTGGACAGCACGCCAGTCAAACTCCTGGGTCACCCTCCTTACAGCCCTGATCTAGCACCGTGTGACTTCTTTTTATTCCCAAAAATAAAAAATCAGCTCAAAGGGATACAATTTTCGTCGCCGGAAGATGCGCTGGCTGGGTTCGAGCAGGCTGTAAACGAGGTGTCTGCGGCGGACTGGAAAAAGTGTTTTGAAAACTGGTTTAGGCGCATGAATCTTTGTATAGAGGCTGGTGGAAAGTACTTTGAAAAGATTTAATAAAAATATATGTACGTATAGAACAATTTTTTTTAGTTTCGCAAAACTTTCTGAGTGTCCCACGTATAATATATGTTTATTCACGTAAAATATGCTTGCTCTGTGTGGTGTCGGACGTAAAGAATAGCACCATCCCATATCTTCCCGTGGGTGTCGTAAGAGGCGACTAAGGGTTTTGCCAGAGAATGGGCAGCAGCGTTCTCTGTGCTTTTGTAACAACTGTACTGCGATCGCCAACCCGCCTGCCAAGCGTGGCGATTATGGCAAAACCCCCCTTATGTCAATATGGCGACACATGGGGGGCCTATGTCCAGCAGTGGACGTCTTTCGGCTGAAATGATGATGAATGATGACGTAAAATACTGGTATTTAGCTGTATCCGATTAGATAGATACTAAGAGAGCAGCCGTGGCCCAGTGGTGGTAGCCCAGAATTACGAGCAGTAAGCCATGGGTTCGAACCCAGGCAGGCGCATTACTTTGTGTAATTTATTTCATCACCGCTGCCCTCAAAAACGGTGAAGGAAAACATCGTGAGGAAACCGACATGTCCTAGAACTAAAAATTCGAAGACATGTGACATCTACCAACCCGCACTGGGCCCGCGTCGTGGATTACAGCCCAATCCCTCTCATAGAAAGGAGGCCTGTGTCCCAGCAGTGGGAACATTATAGGCTGATGATGATGATTAGATAGATATAAACTTGAATTGAATATTATGAAGCTGATGATGTTATGGAACATTCATTTCGATTCTTCTGAATTAAATTCAACTATGCAGGCTACCTATGATAAGCTTAGTTGATTGATTGAAACTTAAGTCATTAATTTCCAAACATTCCATTCCATTGGCTTTTATTGCATTGGTGGTTTCCGAAACATTTTAATCTTAACTTCATTATCAGATTTCCTTTAAAGATAAGAAGCTCGGGTTTTGCTCAATATACCTTTATGCTACCGATAGCAAACTTTCCGATGTTTCTTGTGTGTGTACTGGCTTATCAAGTATTGGTCTTAATCTTTTAGCATCTGCGAGATAAAGTGTTAGATACGGTTTTCAGTTTCTTTTTCTGTTGTGATCTCGGCTCGCCTAGATTTATTTCATTCGATATTTTTTTTGGGTTATTCCGTATTGGTGTATGACATGGGCCAAACATTATGTGAAATAACCTATATGGCTGGCATTTCTATTACTGAAAAATTCAAAGACTTTTTACATCCACCAACCCGCACTGGGTTCACGTGATTAAATACGGAGTAGTGGGAGCATTACCTATAGGTTTTGCTAAAGGTTATCCTCGTGGTCTAAAATTTAAACTAATGCTGGCACTACATTTGCCCCAATATTATCATTAATTACTTGATCAATATAAAACATACTCTAAGACCCGTTTCTATAAACAAGTGAATAATTACTTTTACTCAAGTTATCACAACTTGAGTAAAAGTAATTATTCAAGATAAGATTTTTATTCTGCAGGTTGATTGAAATAAGAACTGTCAAAATTTAGAATTCTTACCTTGGCATCTACAGTCAAGTTAAAATACTTGAGCTTAAGTAATTACTTATGCAATTTTATTATGCAATAGACAAGAATTTAAACATAGTAAGAACCGACAAAGAAAGCAAAGCTAAGAATTCTAACTTTTGTAGTTCCAACTTCATACAATTACCGAGTAACATAATAAATATCTTATCTTAAATAATGACATATACTCAAGAAATTACTCCAAGATGGGTGTTAGTATTCTAGTGACATGTACACTTACACAAATGCGTCAAATGTGCTGCCTATAAAATACAACTACTTAATTATGTACCCTACGACTGTTTCAATAACGATCGCTTTGCCTTAATGAAAAAACTGCTGCCTGTTAAACACAACTTACAAAGCCCGCCTCTCTTCATTGGAAGTGCATCCAAGAGCGTTCAGCAAGATAGACTGAGCGCTGGAGTCTTGGCTGGCCAGGTACAAGTCCCAGAGGAAGTTGAAGTTCTCCACGCTACCACCTCGGAGACCGGAGCAGTAGACCAGGGTTTGAATGTCAGGGTTCAGGGGCTGATCTAAGTAGGAATTGGAAGGCGTTAAGAGTTTAATTCGTAAAGTCGTAATGTTAGCAGAAGATGCGCTCAAACAAGAGATCCGATCCAATGCAGTTTAAATTGCTTAGGATTAATAGAGATCTCACACACAAGAACACGTTCAATTTAACATTTCCCTGTGTATCAGTTCTCTTGAAAAAGGCGGCAGTCACCGCTCATCGGCGCGGTCTTGCGGTGTCATTACATACAAGCCAATGCGATGTGAGATACGCTTCACCGCACTACCGCGCGGACGAGCGGTGCCATGTGATAACCACCTAAGCCTTACAAGAGGTCATTGCTTTCAAAAAAATTCGTATTGCTACAAAAAAAAATACATTTAAGACTTTTTATTATCGTTATAGCAGATAGAAATTGTCTCTAATGCAACGTGTACTTAAGTACTTAACGCAATAGCAAGGCCAAGCTAAACTAAGACTTAAAACAAAACGTTTCAAAGAGGACTAAAAGTTTTTCAACATAAATTTTTTTTCTTGCCCTGAAGATCTGTTCTATTTTCTCGAAAATACTTACTTGGATTATTTCTGAAACTTTCGAGCCTCTCCTGGGCCTTTTCAATGCAGTCCGGATTGCCGTGACGACAGTTCAGGTCCAGAATGATGTTTCTGTGGTAAGGCCTGACATGTTCCTCCTGAGCTGTCGCGTCGAAGCCAAGCTCTTGGTATAGAGGAGCAGTTAGGTGAAGAACGTATTGCTGAAAGGAGAGTGGGTTTAGTATTTGAAATGATTCTGCTAAGAGGTGTTCAGGCAAGTCAATTCTCGAAGGTGTATTTTTAATGATGTCTGTCTGAGCGTGTCTTAACTGGGATTTTTAGGCTTCTCTCGGTAAGCATCACCATCATCATCATCATTTCAGCCGAAAGAAGTAGACTGCTGGACATAGGCCTCCCCAAGTGCCGCATCCAGCGGATCCCCGCAACCTTAACCAGGCCATCGGTCCACCTAGTGAGAGGCCTTCAAACGCATCGTCTTCCGGTTCGCAGTAAGCATGCTTATCTAAATGATCATATCGTCAAAGTCATAATGTAAGTATTATCAAATACCTACACTCCTTCAAGTAATAGAGGTGTCAAATTATTCGTGTTTGTAACCAACAAAAGAAAAGCTGGAAACTAGCAAAATGAAGACACCTCTGCCTAACTCTCCAGTGACTTAAGGCGTGATGTTATCCTATGACACAAATCCTATCGTATAAAAAGCAAGTGCCACAAACCTGGAAGAGCTCGTACACGGGGGACCTACTGAGCACGGTGTCGAGGTAGGTAAACGCTGGGTTGACGGCTCCCCATGGGATATAGTCCTTCTCCTTGTCCAAGTACGTTGACAGACGGAAGGCATACTCGTAGTTCTGTAATGGAAATAAAGTATTATTTTATTATATAATATATATTGTATATATACATAAGTAAAGAAAACTGTTTTATAGTTTTAAGGATTTTTTATGAATTCTAGGACAAATGAGAAAATTGCATGACATGTAAATTACATTTGACATTTTTATTTTAAGCTATTGACATATTTTGTAATTTAATTTCAGTGGTTATCAATTGTAAGTTGATGTTTATAAAATTTGTAATTGAATTATATATTTTTTTTGTTATTTGTGATTTGATAATTTAGACAATTCTTGTTTAAGTAATTTTTTTTTTGTATGACTTTGGAATTTAATTATTTTGTTTTAAATCACTGTAATTGTCACCAAATTTGCATGCCGAATTTAGTAGGCGGAATATGAAGAACTATTGTGTATATGTTATAAAATCTGTAAAATACCCTATTTCAGGCAAATAAATGAGTTTATCTATTCATCAATCTTAATGCACCGGATCGTGTATTCCATGGGTGAAAGTGCCTGTGAACCAATGAGCTGGTGAAGGTTGCTGGGACCCGCTGGATGCGAGTCGCACGGGACCGGTCAATGTGGCGACACTTGGGGGAGGCCTAAGTCCAGCAGTGGACGTCTATCGGCTGAAATGATGATGATGAACGTGCATGAAGCGAATCCATCGGACAATGAGAGATAAAAAGCGTTTTGCTTCCACATTTATTGTAAGCCTCATTGGCTCGAAAAAAAAATTAATCACAAAGTTTATTGTACAGTAGTATAATAATATAGTGTCATAATTACTAGAAACAAAGGTTCATAAACTTATAATCAACCAGCGACTCAACATCCAAAATATATCAACAGTCGCCTAGAATTTTATCATCAATTTTTAAAATCCAGCATCGACTTAAAATCTTTATTTTCTCTTTTCAGTTCAATCCCATCCGATGTTCCCAGAAAGCGTAGCAAGATACATTTCAGATAGTTTCGTATTAACAAGATGTCTTCGTTCATCGAAACCCGCAAAGCTACGTCTATTGAATATACCTAGGTGCATCTTGAATTCGCAAAGAAGCATCTATTGAGAATATGCGACGATTTATTCGGCCCGTTTAGTTGGAAACTGTGTGAATTTTTGAGATGAAAATTGTAGGTATTTGAATTGCCTGCTTACTCAAGAAAGATTTAAAAAAAATATGAAAATGTTAATATAAAACAACTACCGGTTGACGTTCAGGGCCTCAAATCTGCTATTACAATAGTGTCAGAATGGCCTATCATTGATTTCATAATTGTTGATTTTGACAAGTTTGGTAATCTACTAATATAATGGCATCATTATGACTTCACAATGGTCAACCACTGACACTCAATTGAAAGAAATGGCATAGAATTTGACAGATCATTATGAATTTAGCAGATTACGAACTTTTAGCAAATGACAATGGGATCGTGTTGGAATGACGATGTTTATAAAAATAGCAGACTTGACGCCCTGGTTTATTGTGCACGATGCTACTGACAGGCGTACAAACCAGCAATTTTATTTTTATTGTTTCATAGATATATAATAAATATATTCTTAGTATAGCTGTTAGCGTACCAATTAACTAAATAAATGTCAACGAACAACAGCATAATCAGAAAAAAAATGGTTGTCTGTAAAGTCGGTATACGGACGATAGTATAACGTGACAACGTCATAACAAAACATTGATGAAATTATTGCATACTTTTATGAATAACAAGCCGAAAGCTCAAGCCGCTCGTGCCTTTCGCTCGCTCGTGCAGCGCTCTCGCTCCGATCGTAACGTTACAATGAGCGTAACGTTACAATTGGTCACCCTTTTTCGTGGGTGCAGCCGGTGTTCATCGAGTTATTAGACGTTGTCACGTCAAAAAAGAAAACAACATGTTATAAAGTCGAATCACCAATGAAAAGCCGAAATGTCGTTGTGTTGTTAAGCAAGTATTAAAGTACTCACACACAGTCCTTTTAGGGAAGCGTAAAAAAAAGAGAATCTAAATAAGAATAGTAATGATCTCATTATAATACCAGAATATTTAAAACCTCTACACCAACTTTCATACCAGAACAAAGCCCACAACGTAGGCATAATTTCTCATGAAAACTTGGTCACTGCTCTCAGGCTCGTACAATTAGTATAGTTTAAGTTGCAGAGGCTTCAGCCCAGCTGAATCTCGTTACTATTCTGTACAGACCAGCAGTTAATATTGCAAGCCACAATCCTGTTTTATTCCACTCCAATTATCGCTACAAATTGAAATACCTTTTGTGTGCAGTCGGCGTAATGTTAAAAAGGAGAATGCAATATTTTAAAGAACTTTTCTTTGTATTTTGCTTTTTTCATTAATTGTGTCACGATTTTTTTTTGTTGTGGTGGAGGATGTTTAATGAATGCATAAATAAACTTATTCATGAATGGTACACTCATGTCACTGAATATGTTTCACACTATCATATTGACAATCTTTTTTTAAAAGGAGTAAATATAATTATCTACAAAAAATGTATATAAACCATTTTTTTTACAATAAGTTTGGAGTAATATTTTTGTCCATTCGTCTCTATATGAAAGTAAAAGCGAATGAGCAACCAGGATCACTTCTATTTCCTCGTAAGTTTTGTTTTGATTAAAAGTGCCTTCTAATGACCTAATTGAAATAAATGTTTCGACTTTGATTTTTATTAAAAGTACCTAGGTACTAATTCACATCGAACTTCTCCATGAAACAAAAAAACAGTATTCTTACCAAACGTCCATTCCTAGCCAAGTTGAAGGCGTCGTCTAAGATCTGTGCGCGGTTCAGCAAGTGGATAACCTCGTGGGTCCGGTTGAGGGCATCAGCTAATGCAGCCCAGTTCCGGGTATCGTAGTTTACTCTGTAGTAACCTAACGAAGAAGAAGAAACTGATTAACCATCATCAGACGTCAGTTGTTTCAAATACGCCACCTCCAAGCGTCACCCTCCTTCATCAGTTTTTCTCGCATCCAATTCATGCGTCCATCACATGATTTTCGACCCAGCTTGCAATAGGGTCGAGCCTATTACCTTCAGGAGGGCTCAAATGTCCACACTCCGAGCCACTACTGACAAATTACTAATTTATAAAATTTTATCCAACGAGGGAATGAAACCCAGGACCGCACTTTTACCTGTCGCACTTCGACCACTAGACTAACTGGTTGTTTTTTAGTAGTTTTCTTACGTATTTATAATACTACTTTATAATATCAACTTACCAGTCTGCTGCTTATTGATAATGTACCATTCAGCGGCCGATAAACCGGGAATATCGACGGCTCTGGCAGGGAAAGATGTAGGAATCCAATCTTGAGGTGCAGTGTCTGAGAAGTCAGGGTTGGTCGACAGGACCCAGTTGATGGGAACGTGCCAACGGTCGCTGGATCGCAGGCTATTGTCAGTGAGGTATCGAACCTGTGAAAGAAAATATTTTTTTGATAAAGGTATTTTATCTTTCTTTCTTTCTCTCATCATCATCTTCCTGCCCTTGTACCATGTTATTTGGGGACTATGCAATATTTCTTGTCGCATTCTCCCCTTCGAATAAAATCGTACCTTTTTGGAAAACCACAAAGAAAATCAAATATTGATACTGAATAATCTTTGGCAAAATGCTAGTCTAGTAGAATAATTATAAATTCCAGCACGCGTAGCATGACCGCCGTAGAAATGGGCTATGTCGACGGAAGAATCGACTAACTGACACATTGTCAATGTCGATCTGTCATTATGTCGATTCTTCCGTAAACAAAACTCGTTTCTACAGAGGTCACGCTACGTCTGCTGGGCGATCGAGCCCGAGTCAAAATAAAAATAAAAACGATTTTTCCAAGTCAATGATAATTTTTTCTCCCCCTCGAGTTCCAGAACCAGTGACAAATACATGTACAATTATTGCTCATTTAATAGTGCAAGATTATGCAATGATATAACAATATTAGATACAATACCTACACAGTAATAAGAAAAAACGTTGGTTGTTAATTCTCTTTTTACAAGCCCAACTTTACCAAAAATAATCTAGATTTTCATTATAAATTTATTACCAACGGCAGAAAATTGGAAGTTACAACCTTTTGAGTACGATATTAAATAGTTGCAAGTCGTAGTTTTGACCTCGCATAGATAGATGCTACCAAACTAGTTACGAAGCTGTAATATAGAATATCAAAGAAACGGTAGGGCGCAACGAACGCAATAACATCCAAAGTGCTCTCCGTACCCAAAATCTCTATTCTGAGAAATTGCTCACTTTCAAATTTCCCTCAAATGCCCTAACTAGTATTATGAATTTGAACTAAATTAACTCTAATACCATATTGATTGTTTTCCAGGGCTACCAACGTTTTCTGATGAAAATAATCCATAATAAACATTCTAATATTATATTCGCTGAACAGCAGCTGAACATAAAATTATATAAAATTATATTATATTAATTATATAAACTGCCAAAAGTAAACAATGAAAACAGTAAAAGGATCTGGACGTATGCTCGTCCAAGCATTCTAAACAACTTATACTTTGGAAATAGCCAAAAGGATAGGACACAAAAAAAAAACTCGACAAATGAAAAACATCCTAAAAGTCTACTTTACCACTGAAAAGTTTGCAATGAGGGAAGGACCTGCGTGTGGGTCTACTAACGGACAAATACCTGTGAGCAAGTAACCCAAACCGATAGCGCACATAATCTTACCTCAAAAGGATTGAGCGCTATTCTAATTTTTATTTTTGGTGTAATTAGTTCGATTCCCCGCTCGGCTCATCATTTGTCCGAATGATAACTTACCCGAACTTAATATCACATAATATCACATGCCATAAAATTGAAATCCCTAATTATAATATGTCCTAAATCCGTTTGTCATAAATATTACAATCAATAATTTACAAAAGACATAAAAGTCTTCAAATTACATGATGTTTATTTATAATAATATTCTTTGAACAAAGGAGATGTTCCAGAAATGTATGGAGCTTGGGCTAGCACTATGTACACTACATGTAAATATTGCTAAATAATACAGTAACCGTTTTTTATTATCAATTTTCTTTAATTTCACTTCGTTTTAATGTACATTTAAATTAACTTGGTCAAAGAGAGCAACACAACATTAAAATTAAAAATGCTGGATCAGATTAGCACGTGATCAGCAGGCGAAAACTGTCATTTTGACAATGACATTTGATTGACGTGTATTACGATACACGTCAATCAAATGTCAATGTCATAACTGCTTTAGTAAACAAAACAACTGGAATTTCGAAAATCTCGGGTTTTGGTTTGTTTTGTTTGGTTTGGTTGAACAAAACAACAAGTTCAATCCAAACTCAATGCAAAGAAAGACTCAAAGACGGCACTTCTTAAAACTTTTAAAGTCGTCAAACGTCAAACAACTGTCATGGCTGCCCTAAAAATAGGGTTATCGTAGTAAAAAACTTTTCAAATGATAATCATTGTATGACTATACCCTTCTTCAAATGATTTATTTAGTATTTTTATGATATTCCTCTATTTTTTTCCTATTTATCTATGTAGTGTACATAGTGGTAGCCCAAAATCAAACATCTCCTTTGTATAACAAAGCTTTTGCTATGAACTTCTCTCAGCCGTTACGTAGATACGAGCGGGCAATATTTTTTCTTCTATCCACTTGTTTTGAGATGTTCACTTGTTATTTAGTTCTGTTTAGTAGCAGGATAAATACTTTTTTGTTTTATAATATGCTCGTATCAAAGATAAAGAAAAGTACAAAAATAAACAATGTAAGTGTATTGTGCGAGTGATTACTTCAGAAGAAACTGGTGTACACACGCTGTTAAACAAAGGTATGATGGAACACAATCACGAACCAGCAAGCAAGCACGCAGCATGCAGCACGCAAGCAAGCTTGCAGCATGCAAGCAAGCATGCAGCATGCAAGCATGCAACATGCAGCAGGCATGGTTTCTGTCACGGCTCCGGCGATGCGGGGCTCCGGCGGTCCCACGCGAGTTAGCGTCGCAGATGGGTTTAAACGCTCACCACGTGTGTTACAACCACCTGCTCCTCAACTCGCAGGCCGCCTCGCCCCTCCGCGCCTACGCGATTTTAAATTACACTCTAGGGGTAGGGCAGACAAGACTGCGTGGAGTCAGATTTACAGCGATTCGTTTCTGTCACTAAAACCTAATTTTTAGCAAATGTTTTAGGACTAAAAAAAATATTATAAATGAACATTCGGAATAATACACATTATTTAACACAATACTTATGACATATGACTTTGGGTCATGTAAAATTAGGAGATTCAATTATTATAGTACTCGATATTATGACAGAATACTTTTAGAACTAAAGATAATTATGTTAAACAAAATTTCGGGATTTTGAGCATTATGGTTACTGAAGTTTATAGCAAACGTGTTATGGATAATGATTTTCGGACAAACAATTTTAGGAGAAGAAAGGGAGTACCAAAAAAAACACCTCCTTGATTTGCAATCTTGAATCAGTGAGAAAAATACATACTGCGCTACCTAGCTCGTTATTCGTAATAAGCTTGGATAAAACAAAGCCTGCATAATCAGCTCGGCACTGATCCTCTCTCGGCTCTACAGAGAACATTGTTACTTTTGCTTTATTACGAATAAGTACGAGTACTGCATGGTGCAGCATTATCACGCTGTTTTCGGCTGAATAAAAACTATTCTGTTCGTGTAAGTCGACCTCATTTCTAATCAATTTACTTTTTCTTACTTCGGTTCAAATTTAAAAATATGACGATTCCATGGGATGTCACGTAAGAAAATTTTTCTCAGATGGGCGACGAATCTTTGGAAATAACAGACATATTATTCCGTTTCGTAATTTAATTGGTAAATTATTTGTAGTCTAAAGTCAAAAAAGACCTAAGAAAGATAATTTACATTTTGTAGTGCTGTACTGTATAGTCGGTTATAAGTGATTTCACCAAGAACCGGTATGTATTTGAAACATTTTAAATTTTTTCTGCTTAAAAGATTCTCTCGGAGCATGGTGTTAATTTTTCTGTATTTTTCTCACCATAGATTCGCTCAGAATCGGTTCTAGGACTTTTATCCTAGCTAAGATCTAGTGACCCATATACTTTCGGCGCCGCGACTCAAGGCCGACCAGGGGTCGGGAGACGCGTACTGGCGGTTGGCTCCGAGGCTTGCCGCCTGAGACCCGGAGCAACAGCGAAGATCCGATTTCGAGCGAGGATCCGGACCTTCAGGGAACAAATTTTGTTTTAATCCTTTTTTTTAATCTTTAGCAATAGTATAGTTTCTCTTTTTTTTTTGTACAATCATTTAATTTATTTAAACCCTATTCGTGTCAAAAGGTCGCGCAATGTATTTTTTCCGGTGTAGTATTTAAACTCGTATACATTTTGATCGCGCCTAGGGCTGAGTGGGTCAGAGCCCATTCGTCCCCTAAAATTCGTCCCCCAGCATAAAAGTTGTAGATTCGGCCCCTATATAGGTGCCCATTGGTCTCCTGGTAGGGGACCAATTAATATTTTAATAAAAAATATTATTTTTAAGGTACCCATTCGTCCCCTCTAATATATATACAATATAAGTTAAAGATTCGGCACCTATTCAGGTGCCTATTGGTCCCCTGAGATAAAATTAGCTATATTTTACATAAGAAACGGTTAACATAGTACACTTGTGAACAGTTTATTAACGGAATTAATTTAATAAATCATAACAGATCATTGAAAAAAGAGCTATGATTAATGATAATCCGTCATGATATATATATAGCCTGTCGATAGGCTTACGATGTAAAATTGTCTCGTTAATGGTAGAAATAAACCAAATATTTTGCAATGTTTAGACACTCTACATAAAGAAACGAATTTATCAAAAAATAAAGTGGATCAGGTGCAAAGGGGTGTCCAAACAAATAATCGGACTCCTGAATCGATTGAAAATGAAGCGAGAATAAATCGCATAATTAGCCAATTTTTTGAAAATCAGATTTCACTAGGCCACTGCATGGAAAAGCTATGCATATATTCTTAATTTAAAATGAAAAAACAAATATAAGATTAGTTTTATACTAAAATAATGTTGATTTGTTTAATCTTATATAATTATTGTGATTTTAGCCATTTTTTGTTTATTTATTTATTTATTAAGTGAGGCACACCAACGACATATTTACAATAATTTTCACATAAGATTACAAGTCTCAGATGCTGTGTAAATACATCACTTACAGGCATGCACAACATTCATATTAAAGGGTAAGCAATTATTCTAAAAACATTCATTAGACATATCAAATATAAAATTACATCTTATATTACATTATAGAATAGATTATAAAGAAACAAAACAAATTCAGTATTCAATCAATCTTTCAATGTCAAAAAGATACATAGTATATAATAAGTGAAAGTCAAATCATAAGTTAAGTCAATTAATATTAGTTAAATTAAATTAGTTAAATTAATTAAATCAGTTAAATTAAATTGAAATTGAAAAAAAAAAATTTAATTAACATAAATGTAATTGTTAATAGATTAAAATTCAAATTAAAAATTTAATCAACACTAGAATTTATTTGTTATTAACATAGAATAAGTAAGTAGGCAGCTGATTACGGGTCCATTTGAATGATTTTGATTTTGCTTTTAAATATTGGTAGGCTGTTGAAGAAAATATCTATATCAGAGTCAGCTGAACAGGCTCTGTTGTAAAAAGTCAACATTCTGTTTAGGGGAGCATGCTGGCCCAGGTTTGTGCGACATGGTTTAGACGCAAACGTCCTAGTAGTGCGCTTGGACCGGAGGTGATAATGGCGAGGTACTTCCAGGTTGATTTTGTTAAGTAGATCTGGAGTTGATGTTAGCCCGTTTTCAATTTTATAAAATGTCGTCAGATCGTTTAAGATCCTTCGTTGCTTCAGTGAGTCTAATTTAAAGTAACTTAGCCGTTCTGTGTAATCGGCTCTATGCGGACACTTGTGGTCTTTAAACCGCAAGAACCTCGTCATTTTCTTTTGAACGCGCTCAATTCGATCTATATGAACATTATAAATTGGACTCCAGACAGGAGATGCATATTCCAGGATGCTACGCACAAAGGTGTTATAGTTGTTGTTATTGTAGTTATAGTTTGTTAGATTTAAGTTATTACGATTTTGCATGTAGTTGGTTAATATACAAAAAAAATATATGTTGATTTATCTAGTCTTCAATAATTACTGTGATTTTAGTTTTTTTTTTTGTACTGTTATATTTTTTTAGATTTAAGTTATTATAATTTTGCATGTATGTAGTTGGTCAATATACAAAAAAATAAGAAGTGATTATTTACTGTTGATATGTGTTCTATTTTTTTTGCATATTTTATATTTAATGTTTATTTATATGATGGTCAATCAAGGCTGATTTTTGTAAAAGAGTTGTATTTTGTTAGTTTCTAGGACATTGTGATTTTGTATGTGTTAATCTTATTTGAAATAAACATGATATCTACCGAATTACTATATTTTTTATTTTAGCCTTTTCTGCGCGACCGTACCAGGACTACCAAGCTGCAGTATACACATATACATGTACTTATATTAGAAGAATGAATAAAAATAATTATTCTTCAGGGGACGAATGGGCCCCTCAAAAGTTCCAGGGGACGAGTGGACACAGGGTGCGAATCTTAGGGGACGAATGGGCTCTGACCCGGCTGAGTAGGTGTTGCAACCCCTTTCTCACCTTGTTTTAATTTTCAAAATTACAGATTTTATACAATTCTGAACAACCCATTTCGCTGCTTTACATAAAATAATATTACATGTCGCCCATTATTTAATTCCTTTTTTTGATCCTTTTAAATTTTATATAAAAAATTGTATTAGGTTTTTTTTTTTTTATAACAGCAAAATTATACGTATTGACATGTAGCTGTGACGACTTTTATTTTTATTTACGCTACAATGGCTAGGTGTTTGTTCTGATATTACTTATTTGTTATCACATCAAGCTTTATAAAGATTTAAGAGTGTTTTCGCCTTACGACATTTCATACAAACTTTCAAGTCTTTATTTTCCGAAATTACTGAACCAATTTTAATGAAACTTCAAACGCATAAGCAGGATAAAAAAAGATAATTGGAAATTTCTGTTTCTATAGATAATTTATATTCGGTTTAATTTAGCTGTAACACTATTTTTCGAAAATGTTTTTAGTAACCTGTGGCCTGCTTACGCGTTTGAAGTTTCATTAAAATCGGTTCAGGGTATAAACGCTCTTAAAGGTGGATTTTTTTTTAAACACGTTACCAGTTAGTTAGATTTAAATTAAAGTGTAAACAGACCCTTCACGAAGCCGTCAACCAAGCACTCTCAAACATCAAACTAAGTAACTCTGGGCAAAAAATATTGCCAGAAAACTACTTTTTTTACGGGTTAAAAATAATGTTTTACGGTAGGACTATATCGCGTTAGATTAATTAAAATAAAGTTTTAACATAAAACTATTGTAACCCCCTCAGCCGAGGCTCGTACCCCACAGGGGGTGCCCGTGAGCGTGTAGTCGCTTAGTTTGTAAGTAGTTTTATGCCCTGGCTGGAGGCCTTACACTCAAGGCAACCACAGGATAGTGCGGTTAATTAGACGATAACCTCATAGGTTGAACAGCGAGATGCCATTCACAAAAATAAAATACTTGTGAAAAAGTTGAATCTCGGTAACTAGAAGGTTCCAAGGTATGTCCTTAATAAAATATCACAGCGATGGGGAAAACATGTGCATTTGTAGCTTCGTTCAGGGTATTTAACACCCGTTATTTAACAACAATTTATTTAATAGGCCCCATTTTTCACTTTTCCATTCCACTCGACCTATGCAACTCGAAGCTCACCTGTTCAACAACAATGGACTGTGCAGCATTGGCGCTCCTGGTCACAGTGAGGACTGGGAAGCCTCCCTGGTTGGCCCAGCGATTCATCACATCGTGCAGGCGGTAAGGGATGTAGTGGTCAGACGCGTTCAGAGCTTCCTCAAGGGAATTGTATAGGTCTACGGGAGAGGCTGCGGCACGGGTGCTGCAAGAAGAATTCATTGATCAGAAACTCCCAAGCTTTATGGAGCGGCGGTCCTCACAGTGTTGCTGGATGAAAGTAACCGACGATCGACATTGCCAAAGCATAATAAATAGAGACCGGATTATATGCAACTGAAAGGGTCAAATATACATCATAAATGCAGCAAAATCATTTTCAACATAAAATTCTAAAGTACTTCGTAAAAAAATCGTGTTTTATTTACTTCGATAAGTGATTCTAATTGTTGTTCTTGAAAACTTTAAAATCGAGTACTGTTTCATTATCTGTAGTAAGTACGATACAATCTTTTATTCATGACTTTTACTATTTTTATGTTTTGTCCCACATCCACAAAGGTCACTTGCAGGAATGGCCTCTTGCATTTTTTTTGCTATAAATAAAGTTACAGTATAATTTAAAGGAAATATGCCAAAAATAAACTTTATCTTTTTCTTTATCTACAACATGCAAAAATACCTATTGTATGCATATTATTCGATCTCCAATAATAAACTTCTAATGGTCCCATTGCAGGTACTCAGATCAACATTCTGTGTGAAGATGTGGGTCATAATCTATCATGTGGGCCCGGTGCGAAGTGTGGCCCCTAGTGTAAATTTTTGTCAGTTTTTTAAGTTAAGTAATTAAAACTTAAATTAAATCTTAAATCTTACTTTTGTAAGAGTCTTTTTCTCACGCTTAAAGTACGAAATTATTATGATGACGTGTCTTTAGTAAAACTTACTTATTTTTAATGAAGGTGACCAGCCCCTTACGGAATACTTCAGGAGTGAGGAAGTGTTGCATCATACGGATCACGGAACCAGCTGCAGGATAAATCATACAAATTATATATAGAGTGTGAAAGAGACAGCGTATCATGTGACTTCTTGTTTCAAGGACAGAAAGTTCATTATGTTTTATTTAGAAGTAAATTTTCTTGAGCGTCAGAGATAATGATTGTTTACGACTCTCGCGTGCCTGTTCTAGGGTTTTTTTTTTGCTGACGAGTTAAGATTAAAACGTGACCCAAACGCTGACGTATTGCCATACAGTTGAGTATGTCCCTGGTAGATTACCTTAACTTTGCAGAACCGCCATGTTTTGTTTTTAAATCTTAGTTATTTAGAGGTCTTATTAATGCTAAAGGCATTTTCGAACAGCCTATCTTTGTGTGATGCATAGCAATCAGTTCAAAACACTTGAGAAGGCATGGCACTAAAAAAAAAGAAAGAAATACCAGAATAAGACAGAAGGTAGGTAAACATCAATAATACGTTTCTTTCCGACCTTCCATCAAACAGGCCATGATTGTATCCAACTTTGCTATTCAAGTAGTCATCTCAAACATTATTGAGTTACCTACATTGGCATCTCATTTCGCCAGCCTCACGGATATGTTGACACCATCCAATATTAAACATGCCAACAAGATTATTTCGACGACATGATTGCCGCAAGGTTCGCAATAACGCTTTGCGGATCCAAAATGGCGTTGGTAAATAAATATTCCTTATTATATATTGATTTATTCTTAAGCATTTTATTAGTATAATTTTTTCCCCCAAAATGTCCTGTAACTTGGCGTTTTTGCCGGCTTAATAAAATTAAAACATAGGTTAAATCTAAACTAATATTACAAAGAGAAAAGATTGTTTGTTTGTTTGCATTGAATAGGCTCCGAAACTAATGGTCCGATTTGAAAAATTCTTTCAGTGGTATATAGCCCATTTATCGAGGAAGGCTATAAGCTATATATCATCACATTACGACCAATAGGAGTGGAGCAGCAATGAAAAATGTTGCGAAAACGGGAATAAAGTGACGCAAACGAAGTTGCGCCGGACAGCTAGTGTGTTAATACATTTCATCGTTACATGATCAAAAATTTTCTATTTTACACATTTTTACTTTGTGTGGGTGTATGATACTGATACTGTAAACCTGCGTCATCCCACTGCTGGGCAAAGGCTTGTACCCATGAGTTCTAGTTGTTTCAATCCAGGGCCAATGGGGACCACCGGTCGCTGGTCTTGTCCAGCTCGTCTTGTTCTGTATGGAACAGCTATTTTTAATAACCGACGATAAACTTCAACGTACTAAATCCATTGTAAAATTTGTGTTACGGTGTTTTTGTCCACTTTTCTTATTGCATTGCATTAGTGATGGCTTATCTCCTATATCGAAGTGTTCAGTCGATCGAAAAACAGATTACTGTTGCAGAGATCTTAATCTTTGATTTAATTCTATCTTCGATTCTTTGGACCATTTCCCCAATTTTTTTTAATTTTCATTTTTTTTTTCATAACCTTTGTATGTGACGTTGATAAGAGCGCTAAGTAGCGGTTGTAAAGGATATCAACGCACAATTAATTGCCATGAATTCAAATTAAAACATGTTTCAAGAACCGTAGCGTGTCAGTTTTGGTATAGAAAAGAAAATCAGCAATGCCATACATTTTGACCGTTAGGAAAACCAAAAACAATCTACTAGTTTCAGCTAAGACATACTGATTCTGTGGCAAATGTTTGTGTCACGAAGTCCCTTACACCAGATTATAACATTGGTCTTTAAGTCTAACGTCGAGTTCTATGTAATTTATTTTTATGAATCATCATCATCATCATCATTTCAGCCCAAAAGACATTGCCATGTTGACATTTTGGGGGTTTTGCCATAATCGCCACGCTTGGCAGGCGGGTTGGCGATCGCAGTACGGTTGTTCCGAAAGCACAGAGAACGCTGCTGCCCATTCTCTGGCAAGTCCCTTAGTCGCCTCTTACGACAACCACGGGGAGATATGGGATGGCACCATCCCATATCTCATATTCTTTACGTCCGGCACTATACAGAGCAAATATTTTTTTTATGTAAATTCACACGTAATGTCTGAACTCCTTGCAACCCTCTCTAGTGTTTTGCAGAATGCTCCATCGTAAACAAAAAATGTTCTGTATGTTGTCGGACGGAAAGAATAGCACCATCCCATGTCTTCCCGTGGGTGTCGTAAGAGGCGACTAAGGGACTTAGCAGAGAATGGGCAGCAGCGTTCTCTGTGCTTTTGTAACAACCGTACTGCGATCGCCAACCCGCCTGCCAAGCGTGGCGATTATGGCAAAACCCCCCCTTCTTGGGGGAGGCCTATGTCCAGCAGTGGACGTCTTTCGGCTGAAATGATGATGATGATGAAACAAAAAAATCTATCAACACAGTTCCACTAAGCTGTGCACATAGTTTTTGTATGCCGAAACCATAGTTTCGGAACAGCTAAGAGATGAACTAGACAGTATAGTGCGGTGTTAACTCTTTGCCATCACAGTCATGCGTTCCAATTCTATGACACGTTTCCTCCGACATTCTTCTACGATAGTAATATCAACAATACTTTAATACTAGATAAATAGCATTATATCGAATAACCTGCTGTTACAAAAGTCGTTTCACATGTCACTCGGTTAGATAACAGTGATAGTGGTGATAAGAACCGTATCAAACAGTTTCTCAATTTTGATAACAAGAGAGAACGGTTTGCGAAAATATATCATGTCGGGGCCATGCAGTGAGCGACTCTGAATGTGACGCTGTGAAATACGGTTTTCAAAATCAAAAAACCTTCAAAAAGTGTTGACACTTTTCGAACGTCAACACTAAGTACTACTAGTGTTCACTGGTGGTCGACCATTTTTCAAACATATTACTCTGGGCATAAGGGTGAAAACTGGTCCGCCGTGAGCGTGGTAGTACATAAGATACCTAATGATTTAGTCGTGGAGTTGCGTCAGAACAAATTCCTTAGTAATGCATCAGATTTTTAAGGAAGAAGTACCATGATCCATGTTCATCATATTGCTTTGAGTCGATAAAACACTTTCGTTTCTTCCACTCTCCCCTATCAAGTACCTATCGTAAACGCTTGTTTCGTGGCCAAAGTGATTCCAATAAGAATCGAAACAAAATTCTTTGTCACTCGAGATTTGACACATGATTTATCTCACATATACAGAAAACAGGAAAGAGAAATACCACTTCCTAGTGTGCATTATAACAAAAAGTCAAATAGGAACTTTTTATTCCTAGCCTTTTTAATTGATAATAAGAATATCAAAAACTAGCTGTCCGGCGCAACTTCGTTTGCGTCACATTTTCCCCGTTTTCGCAACATTTTTCATTGCTCCTCCACTCCTATTGGTCGTAGCGTGATAATTTATAACCTTAAGCCTTCCTCGATAAATGGGCTAGCTAACACTGAAAGAATTTTTCAAATCGGACTAGTAGTTTCGGAGCCTATTCAATACAAACAAACAAACAAACAATCAAATCTTTCCTTTTTATAATATTAGTTTAGACTAATTAATTTGAGCAGCACACTTATGTTACATATACATTCTGCATAACCACATTGCTCTATTTATGTTCAAGTTCCTTCCCTATAAACCAGGCAAATATGCTGTTAGTGAAAAATCCCTGATAAGGAAACCCAATGACACTTTGCTCGACCTGATAACAGAACCCAGGACTAGACCAAAGACGCAGTCATATGAACCTAAATTTCCGCATCATAAATACTTTGAATACCAGTCATATTAGTTTGTGATGTCATAAATAAAATAAAATAATTAAGCACAGAGCTATCTAACTGGATACTTTGTTTCTTATCAGTTTGTCATTATAAGAAGGTAACATTATTCAGAAAAGAAGATAACATAGTAACATTATTCAGAAAACTATTACAAAACATTGGACAATGTATGGCATAAGGATAGCATAATCGGCCAACATTTTTCCACAACTGGTACACAGGCCTCCTCACTATGAGAGAACGCACAGTAATCCACCACGTGGGCACAGCGTGGGATAGTAGATATTTTCATAGCTACATATTTTCGAGACCAATCAGCCAACGTATAATTTAGCATTTCTTATTTTCGAGAAAAATATGGTCCCCACACCTACTTGCCGAACAAATTCAAGAGCCCCTGTTCCAACCTGGGTAGGGGTAGCCCCCTATCTGCACAGTTTGGCACAGAGTCTTGAATTTGTTTACTATATGAATTTAGGAAATTTAGAGCATTTGTATAAAATAATTTATTTATTTATTTAAACTTCATGTACAATAGTGGTACATAGGCGGACTTAATGCCACAAGGCATTCTCTACCAGTCAACCATTGGGTTAAAAAGGACAACATTGTGGTAAGGTACAAAAACAATATTCGAAATTGTCTATAAGTTACATAGATACTAATACACAAATACAAATAAAATAGACTAATACATATTTTAACAAATACCAAAATAAAAAACGAGAATACTAATAATAATTACTGTGACTAGACTTCTAACTGCGAGCTACTTCGTTTGATTTAAATAGTGGTTACGAACTTTTCTTTTAAAAATAAATTTACTTTCAGATTTTAAAAAAATCAAAAATAAAAAAATAATAATAATCATCAAGATCCACTGATCTGGCTGATTACTGTGAACTTGTCTGAAAAATAAGTTTCAGTTGACTAACCGAAACTTATTTTTTGGAGAAAAGTTCCATACTTATAGTATTTTAAGTAGGACACAAACAAACAGGACCTTAAAACCAACCTGATGTTAAACTTACATTTCTGATAAGCCACCGCATTGAAAGTTCCGAGGATCTCGGAAGGCGTGTAGACTGCATGGGTCATGGGGTTAACACTGAGGACCGCGTCAGATTGGAACACGTTCTGAAGAGCCAGAACGAACTGGTCCATCATTCGCCAGTCTGGTTGCACCTGGAATATGGAATATAGAAACTTTCGTTGGAATGCGTGATTAAGAGCTTCTTCTTCTTTCTACTTTATAATTAGCCTGCAATGTTTTAACTCCTGGGGGCCTGTGTCTCTTCAGAATGGGTTGGAAGTTTTTTGAATAAATTCCATTTGAAAAGCGACAAAGCATGCAGTAATTATTTATTTTCTCCGCAATCGTTGTCACAACAGCCGTGTACCTCATGACCAAGCGATTAGCCAAAGCTGATTCGTTGCTTTATCTTGTTATATGAACATTTTTAAACTTACAAAATCTGTAGCAAAGTTCTCAAAGAAGTTGGCGAAGCCCTCGTTAAGCCAGGTGTAGGTCCAGGAGAGAGGGCTCACTTCGTTTCCAAACCATTGGTGAAGATTCTCGTGACAGATGATCCTTCCTACATTCTGCTTGGTGGCTGTTGTTGTCACGCCCTCTGTGACCAGCAGAGCCACTTCTCTGAAAGGTAAGAGAAAGTCGTGTTGATTTGTGATTCCTGACAATCACCTTATAGTTGTAGCGATTTGGGGCCCGAAAGTTCGACAACTCAGTGTTTGGTTGTAGATGTGAGATAGGCAGTCGCTCAATGTGAAATACCGGTATTTGGTGACTCAGGTTAGAAAAGGCTAGACCGTCGATGATGTAACTTAAGGAATAGGGAAAGACAAAATAAAGATGGTTGGACTGTCATGTGTGCAAGATAATATGGGTAGTAAGTGGATGAATAGTGGGATGAGCAGAAAAAAAAATTGAAGCCTACACATACACCATAAAAATTGTTAAAAGTACAGAAAATAATGTGGATAATGATATGCCGAAATAAGAGAAGAGAGGAAAATTATTCAATTATGGATTTATCTGTAATTTATACGAAAAGTAAAGTACGGCTTTTTCAAACCGGTGCCAAAACAAACTCGCGTGGCAACTATGAAGCATCATAACTCAATACAATACAAATCTGCCTTGCAGATTCGTTCTATTAAAGGCGTATGGAACACTTCACTGGATCGCTACTCTGTATTTATGGAATAAATAAGTTTAGTGCCTGTTTATTACTGTCCCGTCTCAAGTTAGTAGGCACTTCAGGGGTATTAGAACCGTTTTAAATGTCAACGCTTTGAATAACTCTGACGGGAATTATTTAACATAAGAATTTTGGTTACTTATGTCCATCCAAGACTTCTTTGACTTCTTTATTATCCGTAATTACAGAAAGAATATCAATGGCTTTACGAATGTTCTACCACACTCCTGCTATTTTTTTGTTATTAGAAATTTTAATGTAAGCATTCCAATAACTCATAAAAATAAAATTGGATATTATTATATAGCTGATTTAAATAAAGATAAAATTACATACATATTATGAAGGCCTTGAATTTATTTTGATGCTGATAAACGCCGTTTTTCAACTCGACGCTACTTGTAACACCAGGCACACTTTATGACGTTTTATGATGACTATTGACATACGATAAGGAGCCATAAATTCGAGTATTTATGGCTTATAATAAAATATTTTTCTCCTGCTTCGTAAGTGCATTAACACTTATTTTATTGCTGTTTTTACGGAACTTGGCAATCACTCAAAGGAATATAAGCTGTAACTTCTGTGTTTTATAGTTCAAAATACATTATTTGGAGATCTTATTAATTTTGTATTACGTGATGAAAATGTAAGAACAATAAATAAGTAATAACTGTATTTAATAACCTGGTCCTGAGAGTTCTTGCTGACGCAGGTTTGAAGACATTATAAGCAATTCGAAATTAATTAAATTCTTTCAATGGAGTTCTTTCAGGGAGGGGGGGTAGGGAATTTTCCCGATGGCACTATCAACACAACTGATAAAAACAAAAAAAAAACAAAGCTACAGTCCCAGTCACAAGGCATAATAACTTGTGAAAGTAGTGTAGTTGCCCATTCCAAAGCGTAGATCTCTATGGAAAAGAATGGGCAAGAAACTCCATGGACACTCTTTTAAATCAAAATATGTGACAAAATCTTGGTTACATCATTCGTGTTTAGAATTACAAATATGAGATATATATGAACGATGCAGAAATACGGGAAAATTAAGAGAGTCCAGAGTAAAAGATTAAATCAAATAAAGTCATTAAAATAAACCGAGCCAGCTAAGAAATGACCAGTCACAACTGACAGCGCCCGTTCACGAACATGACGCATGTATCAGCCATCATTCAACTCAACCATATTGAAGGGAACTAAAAGACCCGAAAATCAAAATTACACCTTGAAGGACATACCTGTAGATAACCAGTCCCCAGTTTTCCATAGCACCAGCAGCGAAGTCAGGAACGGCAGCCTTATCCAGTTTCGGGAACTCATATTTAAACTCTATGTACTTCTCTAACTCCACCATGTTCTTCTGGCCAAATTCCAGGGCAAACAGGGCAGCGTTCTGGGTTTCAGGTCTTGAGAATACCTTAGAACAGAAAGAATAGCATAGAATAGTGTCTTTATTTGCATAGAAAGTTGGTACAAGTTACAGATGTTTAGTTAAAGTGATTCAGAGTTCATTTATTTGTCAGAAATATGAGTATTCACACATGCATGCACGATGTTAAGTACATTGCAGACAAATCACAGTCATGCTTTACCTTTACGGCGTACAAATATGAATTATAATGACATTTGATCAATGATTTTAATTAATTGTAACTATTATTTATTAAACATATCATCATCATCAACATCATCAGCCTATAATGTTCCCACTGCTGGGACAGATGCCTGCTCTCTATGAGAGGGAGTGGGCTGGAATCCAACATGCGGGTGCAGTGCGGGTTGGTAGATGTCACATATTTTCGAATTTTTAGTTCTAGGACATGCCGGTTTCCTCACGACGTTTTCCTTCACCGTTTTTGAGAGCAGCGGTGATGAAATAAATTACACAAAGTAATGCGCCTGCCTGGGTTCGAACTCAGGGCTTACTGCTCGTAAGTCGGGGCTGTCACCACTGGGCCACCGCTGCTCGCTCTCACTATGTTTTATTAAAGAAAAACTCAATTCATTGAAATTCATTTGTTAACGATTCCAATAATGTGATCCTACCTTACTTAACTAAGGCATGCAAACAGTTTGAGCTATTCATACAAATCAATATAAAAAAAAAATTGTTAAGTCAGTCAGTCAGTCTAATCAGCATAAGTTTACCTTGAAGGGAACGTCAAAGATGCCCTTAAATTCGGTCTCCATTTCATTGTCGATGTGGTCCAGGTTGGACACCAGATACGCCAGAAGGTATGAGGACATCACAAGTGTATCCCGGAATTCATGCTTGGTAAAGCCGGGTATTGTTGGTCTGAAAAAGTATATGGGATTTCATAGATGGGTTATCTTTGATCGTGATGCTTTTGTTTTGATGTGGTAAACGGACTTAGCTGCTTTTTTATGCTTTCTTTTTTGTTTTATTTATTTTCTGACTTATTAGTAGTTAAAGTGATTGAACATAAATAAATACGGTGGAATAAAATATAGTAGGTACCGTTAAATCAATAAAAAAACCGGCCAAGTGCGAGTCGGACTCGCGCACGAAGGGTTCTGTACCATTATTTATAAAAAACGAGCAAAAAAATAACTTTTTTGTATGGGAGCCCCCCTTAAATATTTATTTTATTCTGTTTTTAGTATTTGTTGTTATAGAATCAACAGAAATACATAATCTGTGAAAATTTCAATTGGCTAACTATCACGGTTCATGAGATACAGCCTGGTGACAGACGGACGGACGGACGGATGGACGGACAGCGAAGTCTCAGTAATAGGGTCCCGTTTGACCCTTTGGGTACGGAAAAAAGTAATCGTAAAAAGTACCGTTTCCGCTGAGCTATCACTGTTCTGGTAATTTTAATGATTAGCAAATTGTTGTTACAATAACAACTTGCATTCTTTACACTAATATTGAATTCTATGAGCGAGTTGATATGTGTTGGTGATAACTACATGATCCTATAATGTTCCGACTATGGCTTGCAGACTTCCTCTATGACGTCCACTCCATCTGCAGTGGGCCATAATCCACCACACGGGACCAGTACCACCAAGTACTTAAGAAGAGAGCGAATTAATTGTCTTTTTAACCGACTGCAAAAAAGGAGGTGGTTCTCAATTCGTTTGTATTATTTTTTGTTTGAAAGATTTGTACATTTGAAAGGATAATTATTCTTTCCGATTGGTTTTAAAGAAATTTTGTTATAAAATCTCACTTACTTGAGCAAATCTGCATTCGCCCTCTTAGGCATATTACTCTCGACCACGGTGTATGCTGGAGGAGAGTATATGGTGGTTCTGAAGATAGCCTTGAGAGCAGGTTCATCGTAGCAGGGGAACGCGCGACGGGCGAACGTTGGCTGCAGTTGGGATGTTATGAGTTTTCTAAAAATAAATAGTTTGGTGAGAAACTTTTAGGAGTATTTGGTCTATGAGAGAAGAGAAGACGTGAAAATAGTCTAGTAACTTAAACGAAATTTCATTAAACAGGTCATAAAGGTTGCGACACAACTTTGAGAAGAGTGGAATTTTCTCATTAAAGTAGCCCAGAAAAAAACCCACTTCTAGGAGTCTCGTCTTCTCTTATCTTTGGGAGAAGAGAAGATGTGAAAATAGTCTAGTAACTTAAACAAAAATTTATTAAACAAGTTACAACACATACACAACTTTTAGATCTGTGGATTTTTCTTATTAAACTACCCCAGAAAAAAAGCCCCTTGAAAAACGTCCATAAAATTGTAAAATCTATCCTTGGACGTCCAAGAATGATTTCGTTTTATGGATCGTCAACAAAAAAGTATTTATATAGCCTTGGCCACACATCTATACATGGCGGAAGGGATATCAACGCCACCTTAACAAAACATAAACATCATGGCTGTAATCTCCAATGGATTAGGCAGAGGTGTAACTAATAGTACACCCACATTTCGCCAGTTGTGTTTAAATCCCAAGTAAAACGGAGCGAGGCTATTACCATCAACCGGGTACAAATCAGTGTCACAGTGTCTTAAGACGAAAGTCTGTAACCAGTGTGTGTTACCAGTGATTACATATGGCACCGAAACGTGGTCGCTCACAATGGGCCTCATCAGAAGGCCCAAAGTCACCCGAAGGGCAATGGAGAGGGCTATGCTTGGAATTTTCTTGCGTGATCAAATTAGAAATGAGGACACCCGTAAGAGAACCAAGGTTAACGACGTAGCCCGAAGGATTGCCAAACTTAAGTGGCAGTGGGCAGGGCACATTGCTCGCAGAACGGATGGCCGATTGGGCCGAAAATTTCTGGAACGGCGACCGCAAACTGGAAGAAGATGCGTTGGAAGGCCTCCCACTAGGTGCACCGATGACCTGGTGAAGGTTGCGGGGATCCGCTGGATGCGAGTCAAACGGGACCGGTTAATGTAGCAACACTTGGGGGAGGCCCATGTTCAGCAGTGGAAATCTTTCAGCTGAAATGATGATAATGATGGGTACAAATCCAGACTCCGTGGCTGCTACTGAGAAATTGCTGATGAAAAAATCCAATATAATTTTGCCTGACCCGGGAAAAAAACCCAGGACCCAATCAGTCGCGATTGCGACCACTAGACCAACGACGAACCACTAAAAGAAGGTTACAAGGCCTAGGCTTAAACCAGTATGGCGTGTTGCACAGTTTTTTTGCTAAACAAGTATAAACAAATGTCATAAAAGCTATTAAGTAGTTTTAGTTCGAATATCCTAAATACCAATCTAAATGTGGGCCCCCCATAGCACAGCATCATGCTGAGTGGGAACCTGTTTGTCGCAGTCACGACGTGCAAGCTAACGAATCATTTACTTAAATTCTGTTTTTTTTTTTGTTATTTTTAAAATCTTACTGTTGTATATTTTATGTTATTGTACTTACAAATGTTTCTTATGCTATGTACCTATGTTTACTGTTTTCATTTTGTATGCACGTCATGTCCCTGCGACAAATAAATATTTTTTCTTTCTTTCTTTCTTCTTTCAAATGTTTTCAATTAATGGGGATGGAAACTGTGGAACTAATGGCGCTACCATAGCTGGTTCCAAGCATCGTCATTGGTTGAAAACTTAATAATGTCATTTTATATTTCATAATAGCTCGACCTCATTGGTTAGATTGAGAACCAGCTATAGTCGTGCCATCTACAATTAGCTTTTATCGGGCTTCCCCATTAAAACAACCACAAAAATACTTACTGTGCTGAACCGTCAAGGGCTGTGTATGTAGACACGTAAATACCAAACATGTTCTCAGCATACCGCCCAATATAATTTTTAATTCTTATAGTATGAGGCTGTAGCACTGTCAAGTTCTGGTTCAAATTAATCCTGAACAAATGAGTATCATCAGTGGCCAATGTATGGCTTTCAAAAACGTTGACATTCGGTAATCTGTCGCTGAAGACTTCAATGTCTTCCGCCCTAATTTCTATCTGCATGGCGTGTAAGACGATTTGTCTGGTAGGCACTAAAGGCAGGATTCTTATGTCGACAGAGCCGGTGAAGTATTCTTCATTGTCTGGATTGAGATGGAGTATGACGTCATAAAATGTTGGGATGGTGTCGTTGGGGAGCACGTAGGCTGCTGCTCTGTCCTGCTCTGAACGTGCAGATAGAAGCTGGGTTGATGGTACGGCTAAGGGCCCGGCGACTGCCGCCCCGATGACTGTTAGTAGTGCTAGTAAATACATCTCTGTGAAACAAATAAAGTTTGTGGTTAGTTTTAGAAGATTCAACTTATTGACGCGGTTTCACTCGCGTTTATGTGGGAAATTATTCTACGGGAACCAACTACAGGGACTGAAGTATCCCATCTTCTAGCCGAAGTCTTCATTTATCTGTATGCGAAATCGTTAAAATCCGTTCAGCTGTTTTTAAAGCGTGGAAGACAGAGTTACTATCGTATTTTTGTAAAACAATAGGATAGTGATAACATGTTACAAGTGAAAACTTAACATAACATCGTCCGTTTAATCCCCAAAGGGTTGGGCAGCTGAAGTGTGCTTATTAGTACATCCAACAATTTCGCCAACCAGTCAAAACTTACTTTCTCCTGTCCGTACCCGGTAGGGTCAATAATAATTGTCATGGTCGTTTACAAAATCATATAGTAAATAAACGAAGTATTTATTTCAGTAACGTAGTAATTTTATAGTAAGCGATCCATGATTTTATTTCTAATTTAAGTACCTAGTTTCTAAATTATCTGTAAGTTAACCACTATATTTTTGTATGCCAACAGGCAGGATTTACTGGGAATATATCTAAAACTAACACCATTATTGTAACACTTGCATTCTATACAAATAAAGAATTATTATTATTATCAATTTCCCATAAAAAAAGATGACTTGTATTTTCTAATCACGCATTGTAAATTATACTATCAGATAAGATTAAGCACAAGTCATTTGAAATTGCGTATTCTAATTTATCGTATTATGAGAGAGTTTTTTATTTTTTATTTATTAAGGATCACTAATGTTCGCAATGCGTGTTTCAGTACCATTGTACCCTAAATACGCATTCCTCGTATCTGGGCAATGAACATGTAGCGACCTACAAAAAGCAACTCAAAGCAAAAAATACTACTGCGCCATCTATGAACAAATTGAAGAATATAGTCAGTAATTAGTATAGTTTGAATCTCGTAAGCAAAGTTTACATCGACATAAGACTATATAGAAAAACCCGACAACACCTGGTGGGCAGTACCCCACCAGACTTAACATCAGTCTGGTTGTAGGATCCTCCCTTTACTACTGGGGATGAGGAACTTTACACCCTGTTCCTCATACCCCTAAACTGGAGACCCCGAAATGGACTTAAACGCAGCCTTCAAGCAACGTGACGTCATCATCATCAACATAACTTCCTCAAGCTTTCGAGCAGCGAGTGAGAGCGAGGCGAGACGAGCTGTATAGAACCAACGACTAGTGGTCCACATTGGCCCTGGATTGAAGGATTTGGAAGTCATAGGTAGAAGCCTTTGCTTAGCAGTATCTTCCCTTAAAATACAAAGACTTTTTGTCTCTCAGCGCAGCATATTCCCACATACAGTCGGATTTTTGTAATATATGGAAGTGATGGTGAAATCTCGATCGAGCAAAGCAATGGCAGCTCAAACGGGTTAAAGAATTCTAAAGCACAAGCTACCTAAATCAGCAACTTATTATTATTTCAAAAGTGTGTTTGTGACTTGGCAACGCAGTCACGTCTCAGGGGAAGGAGTGCTGCGCTCCGAATTTGCATAGATGATGCTCCTTTCCGCTCCACAAGTTGTTAGTGCTCCTAAAATGTAAAACTGGATCACATGACCTGAAGTTTGTCTAACTTTGGTACCTAGGTCACAGATGTCACTGAGGAAGACTGAAGGACAAGCCGTAAAGCTACATTATTCAAGAAGTGTAAGAATAACCGGGCAAAGTAAATGCATGTCAGACATAGTGAAGGGTTACGTTGTCGGGCTGTACATATATGTACATACACATAAAATCATCATTATCATCATCATCATTTCAGCCCAAAAGACGTCCACGGCTGGACATAGGCCTGCCCCAAGTGTCGCCACATTGACATTTTGGGGGGTTTTGCCATAATCGCCACGCTTGGCAGGCGGGTTAGCGATCGCAGTACGGTAGTTACAAAAGCGCAGAGAACGCTGCTGCCCATTCTCTGGCAAGTCCCTTAGTCGGCTCTTACGACACCCACGAGAAGGTATGGGATGGTACTATTCTTTACGTCCGACAGCATACAGCAGAAATACATAACATAACGCCTGTTATCCCCGAAGAGAGTAGCCGAGGGCAAAGGTGTACATAATAGCACACCTTTTCGCCAGTTATGTATGTTTTAAGTCTCAAAAACAGCGGGCGAGCCTATTGCCATCAAACGTGCCTGCTATTGAGAAATTTGTGATGGAAAACCCAATAACACTTTGCCTGACCCAAGAAACAAACCCAGGAGTTTATGCTCAGCAGTCGCAGTTGACGCGACCACTCGAGCAATGAGACAGATGTATTTACACTTGCACGATTTTTACTTCATCGGCCGCAAACATAAGAATGAATCAAGAACAGAACAGAACTTCAATCGGGAGGATGGGTTTCAACTGTCAAGAGCCTGGAATCCAGGTGTTCAACTCTGTAAAAACCGAAATAGTGCCGTAAAATGTTCGCGAGTGGACACAGTGAGTTTCGTGTGTCGGAAACAGAATCGAGTTGTGAGTGACAGTGGTAGTGGTACGGCGCGCAAAAAACGAACAAGAAAGAGGTAGACTGATTTGTCTGCACATAAATACCCACTAGCAATAACTTCAGTATATCAATATATATATAGTAGTATAGTATACAACTATTCTTTCTTAATATTATATTAATGCAACACAAGAATATCTCCTACAACCCACACACACTAAATAGACGCACAAAACACTTGGTTTGCCCTCAACCCATCGCTTTTAAAACAAAATTTAGCACCAGATTTGCTTCATTTATTGGCCCATTTACAACAAATTAAACAAAAATCTGAACATTTACCCGATGACGAAAGTCTTGCAAAACTACAGTAAGTGAATACCTACAGACACTCACGTATGAAGAGACAGAAAACCTGCTTCAGATATCTAGATGAACAGCTAAAGACTCAACCACTTGTTGAATTATTAAAATTAAAAAACAATCATGCTCCGCAATCTTACACACCCTCTCACACTCATTCACACACACCTCCATCACACAAAGAGAGGACTGGTTACACACCTTTTCAAATATTGTAATCCTTTTTCAAAAAAAATATTTTTTATTTTATATAGATACGTACATTCATACTTGGGATCATAGTAATCTTAATTTGTAAATCAGGGGGATCGGCTCAGAGCTGAAATACAGGTTATGCCTAGTTCGGCCCCAAATGCTAATACTTTTGTGTACTTTAAGTTTAGATTAAGCACTTAACCTGTAAAGAGAAATGTACATTTTTTTGTGAAAAACATTATTATATTATTATATCCGTGATCATGGCGTTTGCAACAGCGCCGAAATATCGGGAACTCGAAACAAATAATAAACATGGTAAATATCCCGTTTCTAGTGTTATTGATAGTGTTTGTGACCATGTCAGTTTAAAAACGTAATAATAATGATTCCCACTCATTCTACGAACATATTCAGAGAAACGTTATTTTCGCGAATGAATGTAAGTGTTGTAAAAAGTGTAGGTATTATCGATTATTATCGTTTAAGGCTATTGGAATTAGGTTGATTCAAGCCTGAATAATCATAAGTACTTGTATAACATTATGATAATTTTAATGCCAATTTGAATATCCATTGCATTTATCATGGTTTTTTATTTATTTTTTATTTCGACTCTTGAAACTTTTCTGGGAAGGTCTTCTGGTTTTGTTTTTCATTAAGAGCCTATTGTCATAAACGGGGCACGAATCCAGAGTCCGTTGCTGCTACTGAGAAATTCCTGATGGAAACACCCGATAAGACTTCGGCCGAGCCGTGAATCGAACCTAGGCCTTCATACTCAGTAGTCGCGTTTGCGATTAAGCCGTTGGTCCCAGCTGCCACCTGTCATCAGATCTTTGACAGTCGTTACAGGTAGTTAGTGGCCCGAAAACAACTACTACACAACAACTACACCTACCAAGGGGTATCATATTACCCAGTACAACTGGGTTGTGGAGGTCACACATACAAACAATAGCAAAAGTTTATTCGATAATTCTTAATCCCTTAACCACGTTAAGGGTTTTAATTTGAAATACTGACAAACTGAAACAACAAATTGTAGAGCCCCATATCAATAATGGGGGGGGGGGCGACAATGTCAACTAATAGCTTTATTATCTAATACACACAACTCCCCAGTCGTGTGTTTTGGATTCATATTATGATTCTGCTAAACCTGCCTTTTCAGGCCTTCTGTGGAAATCCCATACTTAACAATTAAATTCCCCATCTTTTATTCTTCAACAAAATATTTATCAATCGATTCTTGTATACCAATCTAACTTCAAACGTACTTTTCAAAGATAATCGTGATAAACGGATAGACGGCGCATACCTACCTTGATAACGTATACTTATCTAAAATATTGATAAGATTAAAACAATCCACTTGACATGGCCAAAGACGGAGTTAGCCAACAGTTTGAAGAATATAGTCTAAATATTTTGAATAGGTATTATCATGTTTAGGAGAGTTCACTGCCTTAAGAGGGGACTCTAGAGGGCCTTTCTCCATACAAACATATTCCCCTGTTTTCTTCGTGGATCATGTTTTTATAGCAATATTTTTTTTTCCAAAAAATCTAGGTCTTATTAATACATGCCCCTCCTATCATTTCTTTTTTTTAAACATAATCACTAAATTATGACAAAAACCCAAAAAAGCCCGTTTTATCGCCATGTTCAGACAACTATCAGACAAATTAGATAAGTTTTTACCAAAAAGAAAATAATAGAAGCATAGATATACTTTTCTTCTAAATTTTGATATAAGAATTATTAAGATCAGTATAGTTTTGAAGAAGGAAACAGCTGAATACAAAACGTCTTTTGGTCAAGAATTTTATAAGTAAAATCAGCCTGATCTGTAGTTGTCCCTTTCGCACTTTATGGGGGCTTGGTCGGGCGCAGCGCAACGGCAATAGTTTCTTCAAATACTTATTCTTCAAATTCCTCGGGCGTAGAGTCTACCACGTAGGAGCATATGTTCGTTGGGGACTTCCTGACTTGTTTCAAACCTGACGGCCTCTTTAGTTTAGTGGTCCTGAGCTTCACTGTTGAGCATGAAGACTTGGGATCGATTCCCATGTTGGGCAAAGTTAGTGTTATTGGGTTTTTCCATCACGAATTTATCAGTAGCAGAGGACCACGGAGTCTAGATTTGTGCCCATCATCATCATCAGCCTATAATGTTCCCACTGTTGGGACACAGGCTTTATGAGAGGGAGTGGGCTGTAATGCACCACGCAGGCCCAGTGCGGGTTGGTACATGTCACATGTCTTAGAATTTTTAGTTCTACGACATGCCGGTTTCCTCACGATGTTTTCCTTCACCGTTTTTGAGGGCAGCGGTGATGAAATAAATTACACAAAGTAATGCGCCTGTCTGGATTCGAACCCATGGCTTATTGCTCGTAAGTCGGGGCTGCCACCAATACCACCACCGCTGCTCTCATTTGTGCCCAGTTGATGGCAATAGGCTCACCCCCTATTACATGGGACTTAAACATTACTGGCGAAATGTGGGTTTACTATAAGGTACACCTCTGCCTTACTCTTTGGGGATAACAGTTGATTGCACAGCGTGATGTTATGTTTATGTTTCAAACTTCTTGGTCATTCTTTTCGTATCTACGGAACATTTATTTGCCCATTGCTTTGCCTTGCCATCGGACAAGAAAGAAACGGAAAGACAGAGAGTACAGCTGAGCAGCCTGTAGACACGCGGATTGCACAATATTTCCTGCGCTCATGTCTAATCTCCGCTGAAGTTGGCTGCCAACAATGACTATAACATTTTCTTTGGCTGCTAGTGTCGAAAAACGGTTAGAAGCATTATTTTCATTTATAAACCTACTGTTTAGGCTAAGACGGTGGCCATGTTAACAGCGTCTTTCAGATCGTCAAAAGTGCAGGTGAACGGACCTTTGGATAGGACATCAGTTGAACTCTTGTTGATGAGCACAAGTACACTGATAACAACACTAAGTAATGATTTTACCATGATGAAATTCCCATCGTGAATGTCATCGTGAATGTTATCATCTTCATCATTTTAACCAGGAATCATCCATTCAAGGATACTTATAGGACTCATTTATGAATACCAGGTTGATTTTGAAAATATTCTAATCGAAACTGCTAGAATTATGCTATAGAATTTGAAATGTGTCGAAAACAGAACTTTATTTTTTAGAGTCATGCTCTAAAAAATAGAATTCTGTTTTCGACACTTTTCAAATTCTATTACGACAATTTTCTTTTAATTGTTAATGTTTTTAATGTAATTTTTATACAGGGTGTAACGGAAAGGCTATGTACATACTAAAGGATGTGCTTCAGACCATCAAACTGGACATGTTTCTCCATCGGAAAGCATCGTAATGGCGAAAAAAATATCTGCTGCCCCATACATTTGGGTCGAATAGGTATTGAAATTTTGTAGGGGGTAGCAGATAATTGTTTCGCTATTACGATGTTTTTTGATAGAGAAACATGTTCACTTTGATGGTCTGTAGCACATCCTTTAGTATGTTTATACCCTTTCCGTAACACCCTGTATATTCGTCCTGTCCGTTCGTATGTCACAGCCATTGTAATCCGATACTTCTATAAACCGCTACACAAAAAAGTGATGTAAAACTAGGAATTAAAAGCAAAAAGTCAGTTGAGAAGTTTAAAATATCGATGCACTGTTTTCATAAAGTTTAAAAGAACGATGAGTTTGGCCCTCTAATTTCAAAAATAAGAAGAGGAAAATGAAAAAAGAAATGTGTTTGAAAAACGAAAAGAGCTCCTTGCCTTGGGAACATTATAAACTGAAAATGCAACATACTTTTTTATATGATTTCTATACATTGATTTCTTTAAATCTTCTAACGACAATTGTTTACAATAGATACAATTTATCAGCGAATTTAAAGTTTTCAACTTGTGTCACGCATATACTCACTGCATGTGGTTTTATCAATCTCGCTGATAACGAATCTTGTCATCTTTTTGAGATAAAACTGAACTGAGATGCGTGAATGAACGGGTTTGTGTTTGTAGTAGGTTAAGAAAAAGTTAAAAAACTATATTTACTTATGTAAAAAGTAATGCCATCTATTCATATTAGAGGTAACTGCTCAACACGTGGGTTCCTGTGATTACTTTCTGAGTATCATTGGTTAGGTATTTTTGGTAGATGACGCTCTAAATGACTAGAGGCCCTATTTGACTAAACTACTTTATTTTATAGATTTTCGCCTTTAAATTAGACCGCTAGTAAAAACGTGTAAATTTTGTCACTATTTGTCAAATTAATTTATGTAGGAGGGATCAACGCAAAAACAGTAATGACGTGTTCAGTATATAATTCAGAACTCCTGCATATGGATATTTTTCATCGGTAATTAAAAACAAAACAGCTGTTTCCTACAAAAGTGCAACACCTTCTCGGTAATAAAGTAATGAACGGCATTTTTTTTTAAATTAACCATAACTTTTTTTTAAGCTATTGCATAGCTTTTGTCGCTAACCTAACACCCCGAATTAGAAAAAAATGGTGAAAAAAATTTCATGGCAAAAAAAATGTTTTCTTGTCGGTCACCATGCTCAAAAAGTGTAACTTGAATTAATATCAAAGAAAAAAAAATATTGCATCATATAATTGCATAAATTGATAAAAAATGCTATGCAATAGCTTTACCGCGACAGTCCCCAGTTCTGTATGGTGTCGGACGTAAAGAATAGCACCATCCCATATCTTCCCGTGGGTGTCGTAAGAGGCGACTAAGGGACTTGTCAGAGAATGGGCAGCAGCGTTCTCTGTGCTTTTGTAACAGCCGTACTGCGATCGCCAACCCGCCTGCCAAGCGTGGCGATTATGGTAAAACCCCCCTTATGTCAATGTGGCGTTGGGGGGAGGCCTGGGTCCAGCAGTGGACGTCTTTCGGCTGAAATGATGAAAAGTGAATGATGACAGTCCCCGAGAGAGTATTTTTATTATTTTGGGGGGGTTCACGTTGATGTAGTGAATATATGATAAGCGTTTATGGGTCGGTGTCCCTTTCCAAATGTATTTTACAAGTTACAAGTCTACAAGTTTCTGTTTAATAAAGAATACAACTTACAAATTTTGCCCTGGTGGAAAACTGTCAAAATTGTACTTACAATTTTACATATTTCTGTTTAATAAACATTTTGACGGCACCGATGGCGCACAGGCTGAGCAATTGGCTGCTGCGCTGCGTGTCGCGGGTTCGATCCCCGCACGGAACAAATATTTGTATGGTCTACAGGTAGTTGTTTCGGGTCTGGCTGTTTGTGTACGTGAGCTTAAATGCTTGTAAACGCACCCACGATACAGGGAAAATTCCTAGTGTGGGACAAAATATAAAAACAAATCTCTTTACAGTTGACAATTTACATATTTGTAAGGAAAACTGTTTTATTGAACGCACAATTGTAGTTAAAAATTTACATATTTTGTAAATTGCAGAACAATTCCAACAGGTGGACTCGCCTTGTGACAGAACTTTACAGTCTTGTACCTCAATTTAATAAGTCAAGAAATTTAATTGTTATACATTAAAAAATGGCTCTAACAACTAGTAGTGAAAGTAGTGACAGTAGTGATGATGAATATATGAGTGAACGGCAACGGCGAGTTTTTTTTTGTAAAAGAATAAACTTTACAACTAATTGTCTCGATATCCCTAGATTGTTTACGAAATTTAATATACCTAGAATAGCAGGCATTTTTTAAATGTGCGATTTAAGAATCTCAACAAAAATTTACATTTTATGTAATTTTTAGCTTACAATTACAAATTTGTAGATACAATATTGTTATCAAAATCTACAGGCGCTTTCTACACTTGTAAACGTTTATTAAACAGCACTTGTAATGGTAATAAATAAATAAAAATACTTTATTTCAGACTTTGATCCATATGATGTTAGTAATACACACTACTTATAAACTATGTTAGTAACAAACGAAATAAAAAATTCTAATTCATATATCTGCTGCACTCACTCGGGAGCACGTGTACAACGACTGACAAAATAATAATTGTAAAGTTTTTACTTGTAAAATTCTTACAGACTTGAAAGTTTTATTAAACAGCACTTGTCATACAATTTTACAAATATGTCACTTATTTACAAAATTGTCGGATTGTAACGTTTACTAAACAGGGCCCTGGTGGCCTACCATTACGTCTCCAAGCAGTATTGTATTATTCTTATTCCAGAATGAGAAGGAGACGGAGCTATACAGTTCGTCTAGCGCCATCTCTTTCCCACACTGGAAAAGGAGTAAAACAAAAATGTTTTAGGAGGTCATGGTAGGCCACCTGTACAGTATTGACCACTTTAAGTGTGCACTTCAAGGTGGCGCTGCTTGTTAAGAAAATATGCATTTGAATATTGAATTTGGTGCATTTATTTTAGTTTTGAGTTTTCCCGCCTGCATGACAAGATTTTGACAGCTTATGTCATTTTCAAACACATTTTTTCGATTACAATCATCGGTATCGCTGATCGATGATAATTTAATGATGCCTATGCATTTTTGTTCAAAGAAAACTTAGTATTAGAGATGAGTTGCCATTAAACTGGTTAATGCCTATTTATTTTCTTTATCGACATTCCGTATCCTAATTTACGATTAAGATAATAAAAAGTTATCTGATATGTACCGATACACTTAAATTAGTGCTCTGTTTATAGATCACATTTGGTTATCATATTGGTTAGGTATCTATCTGAAGGTATTACTTATTAAAATTACGTCTCTAAAAATTAATGTTGCAAGGTGATGGGGTGAAGTGGTGGGTGTTCTAATACTCAGGTGGCTTACCATGACGTCTTAAAGTAGCATTGTTTTAATTTTATTCGAGAGTGGGAAAGAGATGGCGCTAGATATCCTTTATAGCAGCGTTTTCCAATTGGTGGGTCGCGACCTGGTACCGGGCCATCAAAATAAAATACCGGGACGCAGCATTTCTGCCTTGTTTAAAAAAAATATAAATATATTTTTTTGAATTTAATGCACTAGTAAAAAACTGTATAAAGGCGGGCTTAATGCCTTGGGCATTTTCTAACAGTCCACCTTTGAAAACAATTGCTCTCTATTTTACTTAATGTAATCAGCGGGGGGAGAGGTTTTAAAGTATTGAGTGGGTCACTAAGGCCCAGTGTGACATTTACCGGGCCATGGCAGAACAATGTTTGGGAAACACTGCTATACAGCTTCGTCTCTTTCCCTCACTGGACTGGCATTACAACAATGCTGCTTTAAGACGTCATGGTAGCCCCCCAGATCATAGATTATACCAGAGTCGTGTTATGCAGTCGAGTCAAGTCAAGTCTCTTCATACGTATCGGCTCAAACTTATCATTATCATTTGTTTAACTTTCTTCCATGTTAGGGTTGGCTTAAAAAAATGTTATCCGATAGTATGCTTGGCCCAGTTCTAGAAGTAGGAACATTATAGACTGATTATAATTAGGCTAATGCCGAAATAAAGGAACCGACAAAAAATCATGAAAAAATAATGGGTTATTGGAATGCACAGGCTTGAGCATAACTTGTTGAAATAAAACAAACAGTACCTACCATAACATAAATGACCATTTGACCAAGTTGATGTATTTTCACAATCTTGAAAAGATACTACAATCATCATTCTCTAACCCTTATCCCAATTCATTTGGGGTCAGCGCAGCATGTCTTCTTCTTCCATACCTCCTTCTTTCGTCATTCATTCGTCCTTTTCTTGCCATATCATCCTTCACACAGTCCATCTATCGTTTCTTTGGTCTTCCTCTACTCTTATACCCATGCACAAGCATACTCAAAACTTTCCTCACGACGTTTTCTTCATTCCTCAATGTTAAAAGATATTTATCCAAAGGTTAGGGATTGGTCGATTATAGGTAAAATTTTAATACAAACATTACAACACGTTTCAGTTAGCACACTAGTACCCACTAATATTATAAATGTAAAAGTAACACTGTTTGTCTGTCTGTTACCTTTACGCCTAAACGGGTGAACGGACTTGAATGATATTTGGAACACGGAACTCCATGACCTGGATTAGGACACCTGTTTTATAGGAGCAACTTTTAAGGTGGTATTTTATCATTTCACTTCAACAACAGAAGAAAATTCACCATAAAAAGTGAAATAAATTACCATTAATTATCAAAATAGGTCTCTAATATGTTAAGGTATGAAAAAAATAGAGGATAAACTTAATCTCAAATAAAAAAATACACACACTCACCTATGTATTTACATGTACACCACTAATGTGAAACTAAATAAATGACCTAGTATATCAATGGAACGTGACACAATCATTATCATTATAATCGAATAATAAATATAATCTGCTACGTTTATAATAAGTCTTTAATATGATAGTATACGACATGTGGTGGTGATGGCTCGACAGTTTGATATGCCTGTGTTGTATGTCTGCTTGGTACCCTTAACAACGAAGCATGCTTTTGACACACAAATGGCTGCCTAGGTATCATTGGGTTGGTTGTTTGTTTGTAAATACTGCCTCGTTTGGACGAGTGGCAAGGGCTGTTGAGCGTTTTGGGTTCGATTCCCGGGCCAGGCAAAGTGTTATTGAGTTTTTCAATCAGGGAATTGATCAGTAATAGCCACGGAGTCTGGGCCTCAAGTCTGCTATTATAATAGTGTCAGAATGGCCTATCATTGATTTCATAATTGTTTATTTTGACAAGTTTGGTAATGTACTAATATAATGGCGTCATTATGACTTCCCAATGGTCAACCACTGACACTCCATTGATTGAAAAGGCTTAGAATGGTAATCTCGTACATAATGACAAATGAATGACTGACTTGACCAACAATTTGACTTTGACAGCTAAACAGATAAAATATTGAGTTTTCTAATTTCACATTTATGTTTTCTGCTATTTACAAACTTCTTACTACTTCAGATTGCTCATAACACTAATAAATAATATGTAAAATATGTATAAATGAAATCTAGCATGAATAAGTGTTAAAATTTAGTAGTAGTTTTTCGAAAATCATTTCTACTAACGGGTTTTATAATAATAGCATTACACTAATGTCATTATAACACAATTCTATTACGAGACTATTGACTGACCAATGATCGACCATTATGAATTTAGCAGATTACGAACTTTTAGTAAAATGACAATGGGATCGTGTTGGAATGACGATATTTATAAAAATAGCAAACTTGAGGCCCTGGATTTAGGCCTGGTTGGTGACAATAGGCTCGCCCCGTATTACATGCGACTTAAACATAACTGGCGAAATGTAGGTGTACTATTAGGGACACCTCTGCCAGACCCTTCGACGATTACAGTCGTGATGTTATATCATTATTTCACTTGAAACATGTAAACTTTATAACACCATCGTAACAGTGTTTTCTGCAAAAATAAATGATTTGATTTGGTAATGTTCTGTTATGTTTGAAAAAAAGAACTGTTTAAAATCCTGCTGTCCTCCTGTACGCCTTCATAGGTACTCGTTTAGGTCTCGCCTTGTGTTACTGAATACACGGGAACATAATTCAAGTTCAAAATTCAAACTTTTTATTTCAGACCATGGATCCATATAGTGTTAGTATGAACTTATCCTATGTTAGTAAATAACAAATCACATGAAATTTAAAAATACTGTTTACATGAACATGTGCACGCACATGTCTGCCAGCCCAGAGTCTAAGGTCCGTTAACCTTATCCGCCAGTGTAGCTAAAATACTGTTAGGGCTACCCCTGAATCGCCGCAACATCGATGCACACCGTTTGCCTATGATGGCATGAAAGTCATCTATTCACGCTTCCGCGAACATGCCCCCGATGCACTGCAAAACCGAGGCAGCCCCAACAAAATCCTCAGTGCATTATTATACTGCTCGCGCAGAGCGTTGTAAGCCTTCTGCGTATACCTAAATCACAAGCACGAGTAAAACGACTCTGAAGAGCGTCAGTTTTACCTCGTCAGCATAATGTACTGAAATTATTTTTCATATAATTAGTAAGAGTATGCCTTAATGGTTTGGGCATGTGGAGAGGATGAGTGAAAGGCTTCTAACAAAAGGTATTTACAAGCCTGATGTGAGTGGCCACGTCGGGAGGGCACGCCCTAGATGGTCATCTGACATTATTGATGAGGTTCTTCAGAAAGGTCAGCAGTACTTGCAACCGGCGTGCGTGTATGACCAGATGTATGAATGTCGACGAGGAAAAAGGTGCATAAAAAAAAAACTTCTTTATTTTCCAAATCAAAAATAACAACATTGCACAGTTCTTTAAGTTACATATAATGTACAGACGTGGTTACAATATGTTTTGCTATATGTCGGTACTTATTTTGGTTGTTAACAGAATTGATTCACCCTGTTCCCCATACTAGTTTAAACTACATTACGGTGGAACAGTTTTCCTCGTTTCTGTGAGTGTACTTATAGTAGCGTACGTTGCGTGCGTTGTGACAAAATTATCATTTTAATAGGTAAAAGAGTTTAAGGTAAACAAAACAAAGGAGATATACCTGTCGGCGCCTTTGCAAAAAGGCTTCATATGATTCACGTTGCAAACTAAACTGTGACCACAGACGAGAGAGAAGCGGTCTACAATTCTCTCTGGCGGAACGTCAAGTCGTTGCGGGTAGCCATATTGACTTGGGTAGTTGTCAAGGAAGGTGGCGTGTAACAAGACTTTGACGGATCGCCGACGTCTGTTTGCTTAATCTAATTAAATCTGGTGCCACATATCATAAGTAATTTCGATGCAGCGGGTAAGAGCCTTCATACCTTAAACTAGGGGGTAGTAAGGTAGACAAACATAAAATACTTGATTTTTATTAAGTTGTAGGTAGACGTAAGTTGACATAGTATACGCAAAACATTTAGATGCTAAGTTTGTTTACATTGCGATAGTAGTTTCTTTATTGATTGTGTTTGGTTATACTTGTATAATGCTTGCAGTATGTAAGGATCCTCATCAGAAAAAGGCGTGAGTTTATGTACATAGGTATTTATAGTCTCCCGCTAGTTATTTTGTCTTTACGTACCCATACGTACATACAATTCAATTCATAATTTTATTAGTACATAACAAATAATCAGAATAACGAACTTATCTTAATTATTCTGATTATGATAAAAAACATTTATTTCTTTATTATTGTAGACAAACCGATATCATTTAGACTGCATATTTTCTGTAGTCTACATTATAAATACACGTCAGTAGGTAACGATGATAATGGGCTCGTGGCTAAAAGTAACAGCTGCCCGAAGTCGGTTGGTGGATGGGTAACCTTCATCACGTCATTGCGAGCCTTGAAAATGACGTACGTACGTAGCCGTTGATCCCAGCTGTCGTGTCTTGATCTTTGACATACGTCACGGTCTGTAACTGGCTTGAAAGTCTGAAAGCCAGTCTTACTAAGTATCGTATAACCCAGTCACGGTATTGTAGACAGATAGGCAGTTGTTCCATGTAAAATAATAATATAATAATAATACATTTTTATTCAAAGTTAAAATTGGTACAATACAACATAAATCTTAGAAATAATATAGGTATAACAAAGTTCGATGCCTGTACAATGTCCTGTACGTGGATAAACCCGTATAACAGGCGAGAGACTCTATTAATAACTATTTGGACAATATATTTCTAAACAATATTTAACATAAGATTTTTTGATCAGTGAAAAACATTATTAATTTATTCTGATAATAATATACCTACCTATTATTAATTAGGTCAGAACAAAATTAATGAAGGTCTTAAATATGTAGGTAAATGCTATGTCAATTACGCAAATAACTAATAACAGTATCACGATAGTATCAGCAGTTTTTATAAACACAAACAGAATGGCATTGGTAAAGTAAAAATTGCAATAAACATTGTCATATCATTTTTGTAGCTGTCGAGAATTTTCTTAGACAGCGACAAATCGATGGTAAGCGTAGTGGTCTTGTACATCGTTGAGTCATCATCATCATCATTTCAGCCGAAAGACGTCCACTGCTGGACATAAGCCTCCCCCAAGTTTCGCCAGATTGACATGACATGGGGGGTTTTGCCATAATCACCACGCTTAGCAGGCGGGTTGGCGTTCGCAGTACGGTTGGCACAAAAGCACAGAGAACGCTGCTGCCTATTCTCTGGCAAGTCCCTTAGTCGCCTATTACGACACTTCACGGGAAGATATGGGATGTTGCTATTCTTTATGTCCGACACCATACAGAGCGATCGTCGAGTCAGCCACAACCAATACGAAAGTCTGGTTGTATGACGCACTAAGCGCTCATATAATCAACTGAGATAATGTATCTATGCTCTGCTATTTTCCTAGCAGGACATTCAGCGTCTCCGGTTTTAAGGTCACTGGATTTTTTAATGCCAGTGAACAAGACGCGCATTTTGGAGTTTCAGATTTCTTCGCGCATTCAGACATTATATGATCTGGTTCACCACAGTGACCATACGTAGAATTGACTTCTCTGCAAGATTTTGCTGCATGTCCGTACTGTTGGCATTTATAATACTAATGTGAAGTCCCTGACTGGACAGGAAGACCAATTTATGAAAATTCTTGATTGAGGGACTAATCCCTAAGGGCTTACGTATATTGGCTGAAACTTCAAATACCTAATTGCAGGTCTCAGCATCCCTCTTCCCAGATTTGTGGCTTAGTTTTACGGCGGTCGTGAAGGACTCCAAGGTCATCTCTGGTTGCTTGTCGGCTACATTTTGTTCGAAGATGGGTTTGCGCTTTTTGGGCTCGTCGGCGGTAAGTCCAGATGTAGGGAGCTGGACTGCGTTATTTTGTTAATCAGCGTCATTTTTCGTCTCGGTACTTATTATTACGTCACCGTTTTTTGCACCAGTTATTTTGTTTCGTCACTTGTTTTGAATTTATCAGTAGGATAAATGGCGATATACCCTACGGCATTTCATACAAACTTTCAAGTCGTTATTTTCCGAAATGACTGAACAGATTTTAATGAAACTCCCTACGCATAAGCAGTATACATAGGTCTAAAAAGTTACTAAAAACATTTTCGAAAAATTATGTTACAGCTAATTTAGACCGATTTTTAATTATCTATAGAAACAGAAATTTCCAAATATTTTCATTTTTAAAATGAAATGCTTATGCGTAGGAAGTTTCATTAAAATCTGTTCAGTCATTTCGGAAAATAACGACTTGAAAGTTTGTATGAAATGCCGTAGGTATAAACGCTCTTAATACCTTTTCTACCATATCGGCAAAATAAGCGTTTCCTGAAGAACTAGATTCCCGCATCGTCTGCTTGAGCTTCAAAATATGATCCGTCAGGTCACGCTGTTGTTTAAGAGTATCGATCATGTTTTCTGCGTGAATTACTTTTTGCTTCAGCGACTGGTATAGAACTGCCATTTGTGATGCACCAAATTCGACTTTACGGCAAAGGTTTCAAATCTTCATTCTCTGCTCGGTGTTGAGTTTTCCATCCGCGGCAGTGGAGCAAAATACATTCAAGTACTGCTGGATGGTGGACATCCATCGTTGGATTTCAGGCGTTGATAACATAACATCAGCCGTGACCGACTGCGACAGTGAGGCGGAGGGATGGCCCGCTTGAATCACTGGGGCTGTTTTCCATGATGTTGTTTTATAAAACTTTCACTATTTCGTTTTCATTTTTCATTAAATCTGCACACTAAGCAACATTACTGAATGCATTACGATAGCAATACGGTACACGAAAGGAGGTCACTGTTATCAAAGTATCAAATTAATTAAATATTGCTAATGAGCACGTCTGTTACATAGCATTACAATTACAGTAGCAAATAGTAAGTTCTTTTGTATTGATGGATCATGGACATAATAGCCAAGAGTCGAATTTTTTAATTCTAAACATTACCCAATACAATTATTTCTTCTGTATCGAGGGTGCGTTTAGAAACATTTAAGCCCACTTACACAAACAGGCAGACCCGGAACAACTACCTGTAGGCCATAAAAATATTTGTTCAGTGCCGGAATCGAACACGCGACACGCAGCGCAGCACCATAGCACTAAACCCACTCCGCCAACCGTGCTGTCAAAACTAAATCGTTTCCCGTTGCACAAGCAACTGAATAATGTTTATATTTGTGGTCTTTTACGAAAATATTTTTAAGTGGGGGATTTTTTTTAAAGTTTGTACCTAGTAGCTATTCAAGGAGGACTTAATCATACTCTTAAAACGCAAGCTAATGAACATGTGTATTATATTATACCCACTTTGACATAATATGGTGCACAGAGGTCTTTGACTAACATCCAGAAATCAAACTCAAGGTTTCTAACGAGCGGGGGATGACGTCCGTCACAAATTGGCGTGAAGAAGCACACCTTTTGGGCTTTGCCCAGGAGTGGGACAATACGGAGAGACTAATAAAAAAATATAAGGTACCTACCGAGAGCTTAACCAAACCTAAGTCCACCATATCGACAAGTCGAAACTCACTGTTAGTTCGCTCTAGTTAAACTCTCATAATTTAAAGCCGTCTCACAATCTGCAAGACAACACTTAATTTTCTCGTCGCTTCACCGAGACAAGTCAACAGTACCTAGGTATAGAAACAGCACAAACAATTACATTATAAATTATTTTATTTATTTTTTTCAACGAATTAGTTATTTGATTAAGGTGTAACGTTTTTGATTGTTACTGTTTTGATTGTTAATTTGATACTGAGTCAATAATCAGATAATGTGGACCATGAAAAAGAAGTAGGTATGTAGACATCGTAGGAAGATGCGGTAGCTTCTGCCTATCATAAGGGAAAAAAACAAAATCACGCCAGTTTTTGTTCGCCCAAATTTCAATATGCCCAAGTCGAGTGTCAATAATCAACCAACCAGTTACGCCAAATACTGTTCACAAATCCAGACTCGGATTTAAAAATCGGTATCTTAATAACATTGTGAAATTCTCTAGTATTGTGGGTGCGATTAAGTATATCTTACATGTACACGAACATCCAGAACCTGCTTGGAACTTTAAACTTGAAACACAGAATAGTAAAGTTTTACTGTTTAGGCCTATCACTATTTTGTTGGGTACCGTATCATTAACGGTACCCAACTAAACAGTGGTTAAAGCAATAACAAACTCTACTTGTTTGTGATACAGTTCATTTTTAAACGGTCAACGGAACAAAATGTCAATATCAAACCGTTAGATATTGACACTTTATTCGTTCACATTCCAGTTAGTCTATAAGTTCCTTGTATCAAACCGATTGTCAATTGTTACTGTTTCAAACAATATTTAAAAACTCACCAATTAGTTCTACCATTGGACCTAGAGCCTCACTTCACTAAACCAAAAAAAAAAACTAATTCAAATCAGGAACACGTTTGTTTTCAAAAGTTAATAGACGAAGAGTGAAGATTCTTCAAGGATGTGTGTTTACATAAATGCAAATGAAATGCACGTTCTTAAAACAAAGAGATAATAATTATACTATGTAATGGTTGTTGAATTTTACAACACAGCAAAAATTTTATTGTTATTGTTTTTAAATGTAAACACACGTGCTTGTCTAACGTTGTATTTTCAACCTTTAGTCTATGCTTATAAAGCACTTTATTGTGCGCTCAGGATTAATTTGTTGCGATTAATATACAATAATTGTAGCCAACACATTAATGTTACCTACTTGTTTACACTGCAGCCCCTTTTTATGTCCGTAATGACCGTCCACACGTAGACCTAAGAATGCCCAACGTCCTTCAGTTTATGAAACGAAGCGTTTCTTCGATAACGCCATTAAGCACCGTAATCCCTAGATCGCAGCGGCCGCCCGTTACTAACCCTCCCGCATTAGTACAGTACGCCGTCCGAGGCATACCCTCGTCACTCCCGATGATGCTATCACCCTCCTCCAGGAGAGTAGCAAAGAGACTAGCACTCTTAAAAAGTTCAGACACAAACCGCCGTCTTTCCGACCTCGCCGTCGAGGTCCGTCGCGACGTCCCGGTCCATGCCCTCCCCGACCCTCGCTCAAGCCAGCCCGCGATGCTGTGCCAGCAGTTTTAAATCAGCCTCTAAATAATGATATCATTCAGATCCAGCCTGTCCCCATGCAGTCCTCCCACAGCGACGCCCTAACCCGAGGCTCGTACCCCACAGGGGGTGCCCTTAGCGTGTAGTCGCTTAGTTTGTAAGTTTTTATGCCCTGGCTGGAGGCCTTACTCTTAAGGCCCTCACAGGATAGTCCGGTTAAGCAGACGACAACCTCCTAGGTTGAACTGCGAGATGCCAGTCCCAAAAAAAAAAAAAATATAAGAGCAGCGGTGGCCCAGTGGTTGTAGCACCGACTTACGAGCAGTAAGCCGTGGGTTCAAACCCAGGCAGGCGCATTAGATTGTGTAATTTATTTCATCACCGCTGCTGTCAAAAACGGTGAAGGAAATATCGTGAGGAAACCGGCATGTCCTAGAACTAAAAATTCGAAGACATGTGACATCTACCAAACCGCACTGGGCACGCGTGGTAGATTACAGCCCATTCCCTCTAATAGAGAGGAGGTGTGTGGCTGTGTCCCAGCAGTGGGAACATTATAGGCTGATGATGATGAAATGTTTTCTTTACTTATTTGACAGCTGAGCATGAGGGCCATGATTCGATTCCCAGTTCCGACAGGATTAACTAAATAAATAATAATACTGTCGTGGCCAAGTACCTTATGACCAAAAGCCTCGACGAACATCTGTCGAAGCTCTCACTTGGTCAAGAGCCAGATTCAGAAGGCAGTACTCCTCGATACGGCCCGCATTGTGAGGAGGTTCTTATCTCTGCAGCTCTAACCACCAGTAGCTTGGACCCTGCCTCCGACACCGGCGAAATACCTGTTTTTTTATTTTAAAATGTTTTTTGTTTTTTTTTTTAATTAAGGAATTTGTAAAGTTGTAAAAATGAGACGCCAAAAGAATAAAGATGATAATAATAATAATTTATTCAAAAAAAATATAAGGTATAACGTAACATACAAGTTTTCTTAAATCTATGTCAAGTTAACTCATGATTTATGTCTGAACTAGGTAATCCTGTGTTTCAGGCGATTATTGGGATATTGCCAAAAAAAAAAAACTAACAAAAACGTCTGCACCATCAGTAGACAAAAGCATTCTCGTTCTTTGCCATATTATGTGCCTACAAACCGACATATTTATTTACGCAACGGGAGAGTTGCATGATATACGTAGAAAGTGTGTAAAAAGACAAAAAGAACACCAATTCTGTTTTAAGGAGTATATTGTTTTAATAAAATCAAATTAAATCAAATCAAAAGTCATTTATTCAAATTAGGCTGATAATCAGCACTTTTTGGACGTCAAAATTACAAGAGACAGTCCCCCAAAACGCCCGCCCTTCGCCATACTTATCTAGATAGAGAGATAATACTTTTCTAGAGTGGGTAAGAGATGACGCTACACGTCGTCAATAACTCTGTCTTCTACACAGGAGTGATATTAAAACGATACTGCTTAAAGACACCATAGTAACCCCCAGGAACCATTACTTTTCCAAAACCATCCAATGTTTTCTCTCTACAGCTAAGAAGCTCACTTATTTCCCATCACACGGTAGTTGATATTCAAGACATGGTCTATTCGATGTTATTCGTATTGCAGTACTATCATGACGGGGGTCGAAACCGGAATATTCCACTCTGCTCCACCAAATTGTACAACGAGTGAAAAAAATGATGGACGTCATGAAGTTGCCAAAGGTTATTGGGTAAGTTTGTATGAACCAGTGGCATTTTTTTTGCACAACGGCCACAAAGATAATTGTTGCTAACGTATAGTGCAATATAAATATGATAACAATGACTCCTAAAAGAATCTTGCCGAAAATTATATCGGAGCTGAAATATCTGATGTCAAAGTTGTGTTGTTCCTACTAACAGTTTGCAGTTTGTAATGTATTTTATCAAAAATTAACTCTGTTATCGTTTACCGTCCGTCATTACTTCCCAGAATTTGATCCTTAGCAGCGACACTATCGGATGTCGTAATGAAGCAGGATGTTTTTTTTTCAAAATTAACGGGTTTGAATCCTGGCTAAGAATATTGATTTTTCAAAAAAAACTTATCTTTTTTTGAATGGCATCTCGCAGTTCAACCTAGGAGGTTGTCGTTTGCTTAACCGGACTATCCTGTGGGTGCCTTAAGAGTAAGGCCTCCAGCCAGGGCATAAAAAATTACAAACTAAGCGACTATACGCTGAGGGCACCCCCTGTGGGGTACGAGCCTCGGCTCAGGGCGTCGCTGGGGGAGGACTGCATGGGGACAGGCTGGATCTAAATGATATCATTATTTAGGGGCTGATTTAGAACTACTGGCACAGCATCGCGGGCTGGCTCGAGCGAGGGTCGGGGAGGGCATGGACCGGGACGTCGCGACGGTCCTCGACGGCGAGGTCGGAAAGACGGCGGTTTGTGTCTGAACTTTTTAAGAGTGCTAGTCTCTTTGCTACTCTCCTGGAGGAGGGTGATAGCATCATCGGGAGTGACGAGGGTATGCCGAGGACGGCGTACTGTACTAATGCGAGAGGGTTCGTAACGGGCGGCCGCTGCGATCAGGAGATTACGGTGTTTAATGGCGTTATCGAAGAAACGCTTCGAAAGACGTTTCATAAACTGAAGGACCGTGGGCATTCTAAGGTCTATGTCACGGTCATTACGGACATAAAAAGGGGCTCCCGTGACTCTACGTAAGAACCGGTTCTGCAAGGTTTGCATCCTATGGATGTACTTAGGCTTGGTGTGAGCGTACACGACGCAAGCGTACGTCATAATGGGGCGGATCACCGCGGTGTAAAGGCGCTACTTGCACTTGAGTGACAACTTCCTTTTTGCCGAAATCATGAAATGAAGCCTACCCATAGCAAAGGCAGCTCGGTCGCGAGCTGCTTTGATGTGTGCCGCGAAAGACAGGTGGTTGTCAAGTAAGACTCCTAAGTACTTGGCTTGCTTCTCCCAAGGGATAGGCTTACCGTACATAGTGATCGGGCTGAAAAAAAATCTATGATGCAGTTTTAGTTTTTATCAAAATCGGGCTCGTGACTCCTCTGAATGTTTTTCGCTATTCCTCTTAGTTTCTTCCTAATATTTCTTTTTTCATTAGTGGCCGCAGACTTAGAAAAATCATGCCACTTTTACCCAAACCCCTTTTAGGCTGACTCGATTTAAATTGTCATGGACAAGCTAAGAAAAAGAAGCGAAAAAAAATGGATGTTTAAAATGTCTACTTTACCACACTAGTCTATTGTAGCAGTTTTTATTTAAGAGTCATCATCTTACTGCCCTTGTCCCATTTTACTTGGGGACATCGCAAAGCGTTTTCGTAACATGTGTTTTGCTCTATTTTTAACCCCCGACCAAAAAAGAGGGGTGTTATAATAAGTTTGACGTGTGTATCTGTGTATCTGTGTATCTGTGTATCTGTGTATCTGTGTATCTGTGTGTCTGTCTGTGGCATCGTAGCTCCTAAACGGATGAACCGATTTGGTTAAAAGTGGTGTCATTTGAAAGGTATTTTAATCGAGAGTGTTCTTAGCTATGTTTCATGAAAATCTGCTCAGCCGTTTGAAGATCATCACCTCTTTTCTAGTTGAAGTAGGGATTTAAAAAATTCACATTTAGTCTATTTGAAATTTGAAATGTTGTCGCTTGTCACCATTGTCACTTGGCATTGCTGAGGGGGGGGGGGTGCACCCCCTCCCCCCAAAATTTATATTTTGTTTAATTTATATCTTTCCTTGGTTTCGTTAACTAGGAGTAGGACAGTCAAGGCTAGGAAAAAATAAAATAAGTTTAAAAAGCATGAAAAAAAATTAAATTAAAAATTTAAAAAACCCCCGACACAAAAAAATCTCTAAAAAGCCAAAAATAAATTAATCCAAGCGTCGTAGCGTCGGGGGACCGCTAAGAAGACCGCTTAGTACAAGCACAGAACAAAGCGGACCCCCGACGCTACGACGCTTGGATTAATTTATTTTTGGCTTTTTAGAGGATTTTTTGTGTCGGGGGTTTTTTAAATTTTTTCCCTGTTACGTTATCATATTTTACCCCTTTTTCTTTCAAATAATTCGTGTCTCAAAATTCAAGCATATTTGGTTTGATTCTTCATCCATCAATATAATTATACCTATCGCCATATTGATTAATTGATTTAGTTTTATTTTTTAGGATGGAAGATTACAACAACAACATACATTTATTTTCATGCAACTTTTGCCCATACTTTACAAACTAACTTAGGTAAGATAAAATACAATTTGAATTAGTAACTGTAACCTTATAACTACATAATATGTTAGCAACACTTCACTTAAGCTTCATTAGCAGCTCTATAAACAATCTATACATATAAATAAATTTGAAATGTCTGTTTGTAATTTAAATCTAACTGCTTTTCACTGAATTTACATCAAAGTATTTATGATACTATACCGAAAAAAAAAACAGTCTGTCGGTCTGTTTTTCCGACTAATCTCCGAAACGACGGGACCAAATTTGATAGGACTATTACTGGCAGATAGCTGATATTATAAAGAGTAACCTAAGCTTACTTTTTTTGTTACTTTAATTTAAAAAATGCATTAGTGTTTCAAAAAATAAGAACCGATGAAATAGATTCAAACAGAAAAGTATTTTTTTAAATAATAATATGTCGTGGGCAACAGCTTGGCAAAGTTTGTGTTACTGATGGGACAAACCTTGCCCCACTTGTGGTACAGTGTAGAAAAACCCGCAACACATCAAGATTCGTGAGGAACCGCCCTAGTGCCCGTCAGGTGGGATACCACTTTTGCGTTATTAGCGTTCACAGTTTACTCAGTGTCTCGCAATAGTGAGGGATGGAATCATTTATCTTCAGTGTTTTGTTTCCCTGTTGGAATCCCCATGGACTTGTTCGAGAGACGTAGGCAAGAATGATGAGTGTTATTGTGTCCTTAGAACATAAACGTGCCTTGCTGGAAATAATGCACATGAATATTTACTTTTGGAGGTCTGGGTTTTTCGAGTAATTCATTAATGTAACTAGGTAAAAGAAATGGTAAAATACATATTGCTCTGTTGTAATTGTCAAATATTTGTGGCGATATAAAATTCCTAAATTCTTCATTGATAATTTATTTTAAATAAAAATCTAAGTACCTTTGATAAAGCTTATTATGCGCACGGTCAAAATGTGAAACTATCTCTGACAATAATGCAAAAACAACAACTTGTATTATATACAAGCTATTGTTTTGCATACTCGTCAAATTCAAGGAGGTAACTATGCTAATGATTCTCGACCCGAATCAATAATAAAATGGGTAGGTATTTTTTTTTCTTATTTACGGATATCGGTAAGTGTGAACTACCTGTGTTTTAAACGTGGCCCGTCTGATCCTTACCCGATAACTCGCTTTCAGACATACAAATAATCTCAAACATTTATTCGATAAATTCTTATTCCCTAAACCACGTTTATGGTCATTCTGAAATACTGACAAATTTAAACAACGAAAATAGCAGCATTTTTTAATAATTAACTTGGTACCGTTATTTAAATTGATTATTTATGTCTTTTGTGACAATCTCCTGAATTTTGTCAAGGATGCAAAACAACACCTTGTATATCCATTACATCAATTTACATAATAATATGTAAGATCGAGTTCAAGACCAAATCCACCAGGTAATAAAAAACATCCGTATTACCAACGTATAAGTTTACATATTCAATAAGTTAAGCAAATCGTTCCCACTCAATTCCCAGATAAAACTCCTTGCAAAAGAAACCTTTTTAACGCATTGATATATAAAATTCGCCTGCTTCTGAAAACACAATGGTACTTAAAGAAAATTCCTGACTATGTGGGTCAGATATAATAGTCATATTATTATGCGCAGCCCCTCAAAGGAAATATGCGGAGTTTTCACTTTGATGTCGGTAAAAAGATAAGTGTCATTATCGTAGTTATTTTGTGAAGTTAAAAGGTTTCTGCCCAACACAACGTTTTATACCATGCCCGTGCTATGAAAGTACCATGCAAAAAAATATTTATGTTATTGTATTGAAAAGCATGAGACTAAACGTAGCGTATCGGCACCGGCTATAGCCGGTGCCGATACGCTACGTTTAGTCTACGCTACGTCGCTTGCCGATGCCGGCGAGTGTATACACTCGCCGGTAATTGTTGACATTCCGTGCATGGCACACGACGGTGACGTTACGGTCTCATGGGCATAATTTCATACTTTTCATTATAAAAAATATAGGCTGACGTATAATGATCGTTTTAAACTCGTTGGAAACGGGCATGTGGCATGTGGCATACGCTGTCGATACGGGGTAGTGGGCATAGTTACTGTTTTGTTTCTTTCCTGCCTGATACGTCCATAGCACCGTCATGGGATGGTACGATGTAGTGGGACAGGCAGACTTCTTTAATGTGTTATTTTTTGTACACAATTAAATATTTCTTTTTTGTTTTGTTTAAATAACACAATAAAGTATTTTTAGGGGAATTTTTGTTTAATGTTTTGTATACTTGTGGCATGTGCCAAATAAACTTATTTTCTTTTTGTAAATGAGTTTTTGGGTTGTCATGACTATTTATGCCAATTATCTAATTGAACAGGTTCTTCTAGATTTTTCTGATTTGAATGACGACCATGGTAATAACAATTTAATGACGCTTCATATTACTCTTCCATTATTCTTTTCTGATTAATAGAATAGAATAACGTTAAATTGTTTCTCCAGCTGGCCTACCATGACGTCTTAAAACATTATTATTTTACTCCTTTTCCAGTGTGGGAAAAAGATGGCGCTAGACATCCTGTATAGCTCCGTCTTTTTCCCACACTGGAATAAAAGTAAAACAATACTGCTTTAAGAGATCATGGTAGGCCAGCTGGACTCTTTACTCTTAGGTTACGAACGCATTGCGTGTTTGCAGCCAGATGCGAAGTCTAGAGCCATCGTTTCACATCACTACTCACTCTAGGCGTCTCACTAGCCTCCACACGCTAGCAAGCCACCTATCAGTGCATTCGTAGCCTTCGTTTCCTTTAAAAAATAACTAAAAATTGTATCGGAAAAGTTTTTCATCTTCTGTACATGAGTACACCTTCCCTTCAATTCAATTAACTCTTTACACTCTATTCAAAGGCAGACCAAACTTTCACATTAACAAGTAATCCATCCAAAGAAGTTTGGTATTCAAGCAGAGTCGGCCGTCATTCAACTTGTAGCCGGCGCACAGAGCGCTCGTGGTAGACTTGCGCTCAAATATTAAGGATCCAGAAACGAGCCTGGTTAGTGCTTTGATGGACGGTTATATTATGTACTAGCTGCCCGGCGCAACTTCGTTTGCGTCACATTTTCCTCGTTTTGGCAACATTTTTCACTGCTGCTCCGCTCTTATTGGTCGTAGGGTAATGATATATAGCCTATAACCTTCCTCGAAAAATGGGCTATATAACACTGAATGAATTTTTCAAATCGGACTAGTTGTTTCGGAGCCTATTCAATGCAAACAAACAATCAAATCCTTCATCATCATCATCATCATCATCATTTCAGCCGAAAGACGTCCACTGCTGGACATAGGCCTCTCCCAAGTGACATTGACCGGTCCCGTGCGCCTCGCATCCAGCGGATCCCCGCAACCTTCACCAGGTCATCGGTCCACCTAGTGGGAGGCCTTCCAACGCATCGTCTTCCGGTTCGCGGTCGCCATTCGAGAACTTTTCGGCTCTTTTTGGCCCCATCGGCCATCCGTTCTGCGAGCAATGAAATCAAATCAAATCCTTCCTTTTTATAATATTAGTTTATCTATAGTTTATTATGTATGAGAGGGAAGTTTTAACCGACAAGTATGGCTGCGCTGACCTTAAGATAGTGCCGTGAAGGTTGAACTGGTAACAGAATAAACAAGTCTTACATTAGACAGCCTCGGTAGTCTAGTGGTAGCAAACTCGACTACTGAGCAAGAGGTCCTGGTATTGATTACCGGGTTGGGTTAAGTGTTTTTGGGTTTTCTATTAGAAATTTCTCCGATTACATCATCATCATCATCTGCCTAGCCTTTTCCCAAACTATCTTGGGGTTGGCTTCCAGTCTAACCGGATGCAGCTGAGTACCAGTATTTCACATGAAGCGACTGCCTATCTGACCTCCACAACCCAGTAACTGGGTAATACGATACCCCTTGGTAAGACTGGATGTCAGACTTTTAACAAATATTTGTATGGCCTACAGATCGTTGTTCCGGGTCTTGTTGTATGTGAGTGTAAATGTTTGTAAATGCACCCACGATGCGGGAAAAAGTCCTTGAGAAGGGGAAAAGTTTACAACAAAAAAAAACCTAAGTTATATTTAAGTCCCATGTAATCGGAGAAATTTAGGAAGAGCTCGTGGCTAAATAATAACAGCCGCCCAGGTCGATCTTTAAGGTTAAGCCATGCTTGCCGAGGTTGGTCTGTGGATGGGTGACCATAATTACATATCGAGTTTCCTCCGTGCCTCGGAAAGCACGTTAAGCCGTTGGTCCCGGCTGTCATTTGTAGATCTTTGACAGTCGTTAAGAGTAGTCAGAAGCCAAAAGTCTGACATCCAGTTACCAATGGGTATCGTATTACCCAGTTACTGGGTTGTAAAGGTCAGATAGGCAGTCTTTCAATGGGTGACTATAATTACATACCGAGTTTCCTCCGTGCCTCGGAAAGCACGTTAAGCCGTTGGTCCTGGCTGTCATTTGTAGATCTTTGACAGTCGTTAAGAGTAGTCAAAAGCCAAAAGTCTGACATCCAGTTACCAATAATGGGTATCGTATTACCCAGTTACTGGGTTGTAAAGGTCGGATAGGCAGTCGCTTCATGTAAAATACTGGTATTCAGCTGCATCCGGTTAGACTAGAAGCCGACCCCAAGTATGTATGGTATGATGCATGTAGGTATAGTAAGTTGTTAGCTGTTATAATTGATTTTTTCTGGGTTCCGTGCTCCGTGTTCCGTTTTCCGTGCGGGGATCGATCCCGCGACGCGCAGCGCAGCAGTCGATCGCTCAACCACTGCGCCAACCGAGCCGTCGGTTTATGTCCCAAGGGCGAGTCTATTGCCATCAGTCGAGCACAAATCCAGGCTCCGTGGCTGTTACTGAGAAATTTCTGCTGAAAAAACCCAATAACAGTTAGGCCGAACTCCATGCTCAGTAATCGAACTTGCGGCCTCTACAATAACGAGGCAAACCTTTAAGTTTTTATTTGTAAAACAAATAGACCATTTATCACCGAGTTCTATATAGTTGTTGTCGATAGGACCAGATACGTCCTCAAATGGCCAGAAATTATCTTTTTATCCACCGGCTATTTCTAAACTAATATTATAAAGAGGAAAGATTTAATTGTTTGTTTGTTTGCATTGAATAGGCTCCGAAACTACTGGTCCGATTTGAAAAATTCAGTGTTAGATAGCCCATTTATCGACGAAGGCTATAGGCTATATATCATCACGCTACGACCAATAGGAGTGAAACAGCAATGAAAAATGTTGCGAAAACGGGGAAAATGTGACGCAAAAGAAAGAAGTTGCGCCGGACAGCTAGTACTCAATAAATTGTGATCGCGATAAAACTGTTCTTTATTAAGGTACAAACGATCAACAAATTATTAGGGTGCCTTTGTTTATTTAACTCAGTGCGTTAGGTAATTTCTGTCTCCGCGACTTTAGTGAAATAAGTAATTCAAGTTGCAAGTTTTCTAAAGGATTTTAGGTTAGCCATGCTCTTCGAATATCGTTTTTGTATATTCTAAATCTACAATTAACAACACTTAACAATTTGCTGAATATTAATTTAGTTAATTAATTTTAGACCTCTTCAAACAGTTGATGACTTTCATAGCTCAGTTTATCATTAGATTCGCCCATGCTTCAACTTTCACCCACATTAGAATACCTATGAACTGACTGCATCATCATCATCATCAGCTTATAATGATCCCACTTCGGGACACAGGCCTCCACTCAATGAGAGGGAGTGGGCTGTAATAAATCCACCACGCGGGCCCAGTGCGGGTTGGTAGATGTCACATGTCTTCGAATTTTTAGTTCTAGGACATGCCGGTTTCCTCACGATGTTTTCCTTCACCGTTTTGGGAACAGCGGTGATGAAATAAATTACACAAAGTAATGCGCCTGCCTGGGTTCGAACCCACGGCTTACTGCTCGTAAGTCGGGGCTGCCACCACTGGGCTACCGCTGCTCTCCAACGACTGCATCATTGGTCAATGTTATTTTGAATCACCGCTGGGGTTAAAAGTTCATGAAAGATTCAAAATTCTGTTACTGAACAAAAAGCAAGTAACGAGCCCAGTTTGGACCACAATTCACAATTAATTGAAATCACTGTAGTTCAATAAAATATCTAACGGTTACATAAACATTTGTCGTTTTATGTCGCGCCAGTGTCAATAAAACTTTGCGTTTTTTGCGAGGTTTACTCGTAAAGTTAATTAATATAGTTAGGTATCTTAGTTAGTTGGTTTTCTCATTCTTTTTACTATCTTATTTTTTACGTTTTTAAATAATCCTTTAAAAAATCAATAAAAAAAGATTTAAAAATATAAAAAGTAGTAGCCAACGGGTATCGGGAATAGGGCCCAAGCTACCCGACGGTCAGGGCTCCAGAGAAAGGAACCTCCTAACAATACGAGCCGTGTCCAACAGTACCGCTTCAAGCACTTGATCCAGTTGCCTAACGAGAGCCTCATCAGGTATTGGTCGAAGCTCTTGGCAATTAGGCCATTGGCTGATACGACTATCGGCACAATGATCGCTGACTCCACATCCCACATGTCGACAACCACGTGAGATATATCATATAAGTCAATATATACTTGATTTGCTTATTAGTTGGTTGATTACTATAGTATTAGTATTATCTTTGAACTGAATATAACTAAAATCCACTAGCACGAGTATCATATACCATTTTCCCATCACGACCTTATTTTCCTGTCTTATGTCCTTAAACCTCCTAAACCCAAACCTACGTTTCAGTACAGGCGTGCCTTTGCGCGGATGAATTCAGAAAAGCTTATTGAGGATGCTTCCAATATTGACTGGACGCCCCTGGAGGAAGCCACATCAGTTGATGAAAAAGTAAATTATCTTAATTCGGTTGTGGTCAAGTTGTATGACATCCACGCTCCTGTCAGGAAAGTCAAGCTGAAGCGCCCACCTGCGCCATGGATGAATAATGGAGTTCGGATGGCGATGCGACGAAGGGATCGCGCGTTCCGGAAATATAAAAAGGATCGGTCCGAGGACAATTGGACCCTTTTCAAAACTGCTCGCAATCGCTGTAATCAGATGATACGCAACGCTAAACGCCGCCACATTCTTGATAATATCACTTCTGCTTCTCCTGCTGATATTTGGAAATTCCTTGGAACTCTAGGTATCGGCAGATCGCGGCATTCAGACCTTCCTAAGGCATTTGGTTTTGACGATCTCAATCGCCATTTCTCCACTGTCCCTACTCTTGATAGTCTAACCAAATGTCAAACCATTGACTATCTTGCTGGTCTGACGCGACCCAATATTTCTCCATTTGTCTTCACCCCAGTCGATCCCGGAGAGATCAAGAAGATAATCCTGTCCATTAAGTCCAAAGCCGTGGGCTGTGATAACATCAGTCGTCACATGATTGTGACGGCTCTTGATCAGCTCCTTCCTGCAATCTCCCATGTCATTAATTTCTCCCTTTACTCCGGTGATTTCCCTTCTCTTTGGCGGAAAGCCCATGTTCGGCCACTCCCTAAAGTTCCTAACCCCACTCTTCTCAGCCATTTTCGACCTATTTCCATCCTTCCCTTTTTATCTAAAGTACTTGAGGCTTGTGTTCACAAGCAATTTTCCCACTTCATCCACCACAACTCCCTTATCAGTCCATTGAAATCTGGGTTCAGGCCCGGCCACAGTACCGTATCAGCCCTTCTTAAAGTGATTGACGATATAAGGCGGGGAATGGAAGACACTAAAGTTTCGGTTTTGGTGTTAATCGATTTTTCCAATGCGTTCAATACTGTCAGTCACGAAGTCCTTTTATCCATCCTCTCCTATCTCATGGTCTCTCCCGAGGTATTGGAATGGTTTTCTTCCTATCTTCAGGGGCGTCAACAAAAAGTTCTTGCTGGTGACTCTAGCTCCTGCTGGTGTGACCTTGATGCTGGCGTCCCTCAAGGCGGTATTTTATCTCCACTTCTGTTCTCTATTTTTATAGATCTCATAACCATCGAGCTTCAGTGTGTGTATCATCTTTACGCTGACGACTTACAGCTCTACTGTCAGGCAAGTGTTGACAACTTGTCCGGTGCGATCGAGGAGCTAAACCGGGATTTACGTATTGTCAAAAATTGGTCTGATCGTTTTGGGGTGGCGGTTAACCCAACAAAGTGCCAGGCTATTATTGTAGGGAGCCCCCATAGCCTGAGAAGGCTGAATGGCTTAACGGTGCCCCCGGTTACCTTTGACGGCACAGTCATTCCGTTTAGCTCTGACGTCAAGGATCTGGGTTTGCATGTTGACACTTGCCTTGACTGGCGTAAACAGGTTGCGATTGTGAGCAAGAGAGTCACCGGAACGTTGCGGTCGCTCTATCGGCTTAAAAATATTCTCCCATCACACATTAAGGTAACGCTTGTACAGTCCCTAATCTTCCCCATAATTGACTATGGTGATGTGTGCTACTACGACCTGAATGCAGATCTCCTCAATAAACTTGACCGACTTCTTAATAACTGCATTCGATTCGTATTTAATCTTCGTAAGTATGACCACGTATCCGCACATCGGTCACTTTTAAAATGGTTGCCCATCCGACAGCGCAGAGCGTTGAGAGCTTTGACTACCCTATTTTCTTTTCTCAATAAGCCTACTTCTCCTTCTTATGTGACTACTCATTTTCAGTATTTATGCTCTGCGCACAGTAAGAATCTTCGTTCTTCCAACAATCGTCTTCTACGTTGTCCTTCTCACCGCTCTGGTTTTCTCAAATCTTCTTTCTTTGTCCAGGCTGTCTTCCTTTGGAATGCGCTCCCTCTGAACGTTAGGTTGGCCAACAGTCGGTTCACATTTAAAGTTAAAGCTCGGGAACACTTGCTTAAGAAGCTGGCAGATTCATCTCATAATTAAATTGTTGTTAGTAGTTTATGTATGTATTTATCGTTATATTATATATGTATTTATCGTTATATTTTATTTGTAAATGTTTTATTACCATTTGTTAAGCTGCACCTACTATGTTTTCTCTCTGCATCACCCTAAGGTAGACTGGTAGAAAATGCCCAAGGCATTAAGTCCGCCTTTGTACAGTGATTTTTATACTTGTGCATAAAGTTTTAATAAATAAATAAATATACATTTAACACCAACTTCAGCTTTGTAGCGGTGAGACACGAAAACCATTATGATAAAGACTAAATCATATTTATTACAAAATGGCGGTTACATTAAATATTATACAAGGCCACCCTCGGTGCTGTGTTGCGCACTGTCCGGAAGTATTTAATTAACATTCGGAACTGCAATATGCACTGTATATTTTATTTTATAGAGATTTGGTAAAATTATTTATTTTGTAGCAAATTAATTCAATAACCCAGAAAAAATCAATTATAACAGCTAACAACTTACTATACATGCATCATACCATACATACTTGGGGTCGGCTTCTAGTCTAACTGGATGCAGCTGAATACCAGTATTTTACATGAAGCGACTGCCTATCCGACCTTTACAACCCAGTAACTGGGTAATACGATACCCATTATTGGTAACTGGATGTCAGACTTTTGGCTTTTGACTACTCTTAACGACTGTCAAAGATCTACAAATGACAGCCAGGACCAACGGCTTAACGTGCTTTCCGAGGCACGGAGGAAACTCGGTATGTAATTATAGTCACCCATTGAAAGACTGCCTATCTGACCTTTACAACCCAGTAACTGGGTAATACGATACCCATTGGTAACTGGATGTCAGACTTTTGGCTTCTGACTACTCTTAACGACTGTCAAAGATCTACAAATGGCAGCCAGGACCAACGGCTTAACGTGCTTTCCGAGGCACGGAGGAAACTCGGTATGTAATTATAGTCACCCATGGAAAGACTGCCTATCTTACCTGCACGACCCAGTTAGTACTGAGTAATACAATTCTCCTTGGTAAAACTGGTTGTCAGACATTCAGGTCACTGACTACCTCTTAAGACTGTCAAAGATCTACAAACAACTTATTATACAGTAGTAGCAGTAGGTAGTATTTTTTATTTTTGAATTACCAAAAATTCGATATCCGAAGTATTAATTAGGCTTAGTATAATCCTATTTCGCCTCGACATTTTGCCAGTTTTGTTTAAGTCCCATGACACAGATGGCGCGTCTGTTGCCATCACATTAAAATCCAAACTCCGGGCTGCGAGATTTCTGGTAGAAAAACACATCATAACAATCAGCCCGTCCCAGGAATCGAACTCACGACCTCATCGTATTGCTTGTAACCATCAGATCGACGAGACAGCCAGCAGTTGAAAGAATTAAAGATATTATACTTTTTTACGTAAACAAAGTACAAAAAAAATACAAAATGGTGGCCACATGAAACCGCTTGAGTTCGTGTGCCTTACGACCTGTAAATATTTAATTAACACTTTTGAGTGCAACATAAGTAGGTACTTTCCTTATATTTCGTTGCCAGTCAGTAAGTAGTAAATATTATGTGAATATGTAAGACCTACACACCATGACAATATGGTAAACATTTTAGCACAACTCCATGTAAGTATTTATAACACCTTGCATTGCATGCATTTTTTATACTAAATATAATTGAATGTTTGAGCAAATAAAGTTATCTGTATCCTATTCCCAGTATGGCGTTAACACAATATGGGGATTCTGAACTGCAGTTACATTTTGAGAGGCTTGACAAATCAAGATGGCAACCAACAGTTTATCCTCTAGAATCAACGTTCGCGAAGATAGTTTAGTTAATTTAGTTTAAATATTAATAATTATCAAAATTTACATGTCTAGTTTAGCAAAAAAAATAAATAAAAGCACAAATCATTATACATTAAAGGATCATAATATACAAATTATCATACATTAAGAATTACTCGAGATTTACAATAAAAATATAGACTAATTGTTTGTCAACAAATAGTAAAATAAAAAAATAAAAAACAATCAATTTCCCAAAACTATTCTTTTAGGTCGTATAATGCGTGCATATTCGCAAGAAGCTGGCAGTATCTTCACGTAGCTAAAATGTTCCCATTGTTTTTTTTTTGTAATCTTTATATGAACTCTTTCGCTGCCAAGTTCAATCGAAATCTATAACTACGTATAACAACGACTTGGTAGGCGGGTTGTTACATGAACGAATTATTGTTCGACCTATGCTGGGTGCTTAGCACAATATTTTTTTTCTTTGCATTACCCAAAACTTGACTGGGAGAATGTCATGGGCATTAAGTCCGCTTTTGTACATGATTTGTGTACTGAAAAATTATAAACATTAATAAGTAAGCTACCGATACGCTCATGTCAATGCTGTTGAAAATATTTTTAGAAATACAAGCGCATTGAAAGTGATTAATTACTGCGAATCTTTGGAAGGTATCAAAGATTAACCAGTACCAACATCAACAACTCCTTTGTTTTGCACAATTTGGGTTAAAAAATAATACACGGGTATGAATCCTTACTCACTATGGTTTGTTTTAAAAAGTAGAAACCCATAAACAGTTAGGTACCGAATTTCTAGGAAACAAAACATTTTATTAAAAAAGGCTGTAATTGAGAATTAAAACAAAATTATGATTTTACTACTAATGTATTAAAAAATCAAATCACATTAGCCTTTTCTTAATTGATTAACCCTCTATAAAAACCTTTTCTACAACTCATTAATAAATCATGCATTACGTATCCGAAGTGTCCATTAAAATCTCGTCCGTGCCGTTTAAACGGACAATCAACGTTTTGCCTGTTGCGTCGTAGCACCGTAGCACGGCTACGCTGCTACGCTTCGTAGCCAGTTATCTTGCGCGCCTCAGCCTTCCCGCTCGCGTATCGCTCCGCGTCGACCTACTTCGTCAGTTTCTACAGTGAATAATTTTCAAACTTCGCGTTCTATGGAGTTTTTGTTTTTATATTTAGTGGCCAGAGTGTAATTATGAATGATTTTGATGTTAGCTCTTATCGGTAAGTTCCATTTTTAAATCTTGATAGTATTTTTTTGTTTGAGTGAGCTTTTGTTTAACGAGTTATGTTTTTAATTATAGATAGTGATTTTTTGAATTATTAATGTGAAAATTAGGATTAAAAAATATACTAAATAAGTATGATTGAAATATTTTTGTGGTCTCCAATAAAAACGAAAGTTTAAAAATGTCGTTAAGGAAACGTAGATAAAGCTCTAAGCTGAAATTTTACGAAGTTATGCTCTGAAACAGTTATGACATGGGTTTTTTAGTCTCTTGAGTGTAAGTATCAGAAAATTTCAGTGAAAACTACAATCCTCATAGCAGCAAGATGATAATTCTAAAGTTCCATTAGTTTTATGTAATTTTTTTCGTCTGGAAAAATGAATACAACATATTTTATTCGTCAAGTTTTTAGTTTTACGTACAGTTAGTAAGATAATTATAATTCACATATTACCATCTTTTTCTTTGAATGCCTTTTGGGTGTAACAATACTCATTATTATAATCATAATTAGATATTCTTGACTTTTTAGCACAACGGTTCACTCATTAAACCGTTCACAAAACCCAAATCTAATGAAATAAAAGACGAAATTAAAATATTCAAATTCCGAACAAACAATTTAATTTCAAGCAAATAAGCATTTCTGAAAATAATTTATTCACACGAAAAGATGTAGATGAATACTTTTATTTGCAAAGAGGCTGGTAGTCGTGCCTTTGTCTTTGAGCACATTTTTTTTATTGAACATTTTAATTAATAGCGGCCTGGCAGAGGAATCCTGAGTCGAACGAAAGTCTTTGCAAGAACATTGATTTTCAGAAAATAAGATTTTGTACTTAATATAAACTCACGACTGTTCCCTTTTGGAAGGGTAAGCAGAGGATATACAGTTATACACCCATAAAATGTACTGTAATATAGATAATTTTTATTTGTTGGTGACGTTCAAGAGAGGTGCCATGCCCATGTGCTAGAGAGGAAACTGTCATATCATCAGAAGAAAAAATTGGACAACATGTGACATCAACCAACCCCAACTGAGCCCTCATGGTGAAATACGGAGGGTAGAGGTTGCGCCTCTCACAAAGAGGAACCATGAATCCCAGCAAAAAGAACATTGTAGGCTGATTTCATTATAAAAGTCCTACAACATAACATAACTTAACATCATTTATTTCAGGCTACAATGACCCATAGAAATACAATATGTTGTTTTGCATCCTCGTCAAAATTCAGGAGGTTGTCACAAAAGACATTAATAATCAATTTAAATTACGGTACCTAGTTAATTATTAATAAACGGTTATTTTTGTTGTTGTTTAAGTTTGTCAGTATTTCAGAATAACCCCCTTTACGTGGTTTAGGGAATAAGAAATTTTCGAATAAACGAACTTTAACGCTTTCACACATACAAACAATCGCAAAGATTGTTTGTATGTGTGATAGCGTAGTTATAGGGCGAGGATCAGACGGGCCGCGTTTAAAACACGGGTGGTTCACACTTATCGTTTTTCGTAAACAAGAAAAATAAAAATTATCTAACCATTTTATTATTGATTCGGGTCGAGAATCATTAGCATAGTTACCTCCTTGAATTTGACGAGGATGCAAAACAACACATTGTATACCATAGAAACTATCATAATATATATATGAGGAGCTCGTGGCTAAATAATAACAGCCGATCTTTAAGGTTAAGCCTGCTTGCCGAGGTGGGTCTGTGGATGGGTGACCATAATTACATATCGAGTTTCCTACGTGTCTCAGAAAGCACGTTAAGCCGTTGGTCCCGGCTGTCATTTGTAGATCTTTGGCAGTCGTTACGAGTAGTCAGAAGCTAAAAGTCTGACATCCAGTCTTACCAAAGGGTATCGTATTACCCAGTTACTGGGTTGTGGAGGTCAGATGTGCAGTCGCTTCATGTAAAATACTGGTACTCAGCTGTATCCGGTTAGACTGGAAGCCGACCCCAAGATAGTTTGGGAAAAGGCTAGGCAGATGATGGAGAAACTATCATATCTAAAGTAATTTATTGTAACTATGTTAGTAGCAGTTCACTAGGAAAAACTACACTACGATTAAAAAGGACAGTCACATGCATCCACCAGACCGACAAAACAACCACAGAAATAATACAGCTTTGGAGAATATGTCCGTAAATCTTTCTTTGAATAACATTTTGACATTCATCGTTGACTCGGGACGACTTTGGGCTAAGCTTTCCTTTTCTACATTAGAATAATTCATATATTTAGGGTTGCGTTGACAGAATATATAAACGATATTGGACTGTGCTCCTCCCTCCCTTCTTCAATATCAGCCTGTACTAAAATGAAGTTAGGCATTTCAAATATGTAGCCATATTTAAAGTCAGTGTTAAAAGTCAGTGATTTGAATAAGGTTGAGAACTGGCGTTTTGAATGTCATAAAATACGTAGAATAACGTTCCGCCCTTCACCGCTTCTTCTTACAATCTATCATTAACTTACTCATAATTTTATTTTGGTGGTTGGTTAGCAAGCAGAAGGAAACTGCTGCAGAGCTTCGTGATTCAAACTACTTTAATACACGCACTGGTAGGACTAAATCAACCTGTTCTTCGTTCCCATTAAATACTTCCTAAAAAACGCACTACACTTACTTAAGTTAACACTGTTGCTAGGAAACGGATATTAATTCAACTTAGTAACTACGAATTAAAATAGTACAGAGTTTTTTTTTTAAACTTTGCTCCACTCTAGGCATTTCTCCTGTATCGTGGGTGCGTTTAAAAACATTTAAATTCACATACTCAAACAGCCAGACCCGGAACAACTATCTGTAGGCTATACAAATATTTGTTCCGTGCGGGGATCGAAACCGCGACACGCAGCGCAGCAGTCGATCGCTCAACCACCGCGCCAACCAATTCATCCGCCTAGTCTTTCGGTTAGACTGGAAGTCGACCACAAGATAGTTGGGAATCTTGTGGTCGACTTCCAGTCTAACCGAATGCAGCTGAATACCAATATTTTACAGAAGCGACTGAATATCTGACCTCCACAACCCAGTCATTACTGGGTAATACGATACCCGTTAGTAAGACTGGTTGTCAGACTTTCAGGCCACTGACTACCGCTAACGACAGTCAAGGATCTACTATTGACAGCCAAGACCAACGGCTTAACGTACTTTACGAGGCACGGAAGAAACTCGGTTTGTAATAGGTGAATTGGTGAGCCATCCATAGACTAATCTAGGCAAGAGCGGCATAATTTGAAGATTTACTAGAGTGGCTGTTATTATTTAGCCACGAGCTCCTCTAATCTAAAGTACACCCTGTATAAACTGTTCGTTGATAACTAAGAACTCTTTGAAGTCGGAACACACAATAGACTAAGCATATTCACTTCGATATGCGGATATGAGTTTGAGAACACTTGAATAGGCTTATGCTCTCAAAGACGAGCTTTATGTCATTATGTGTGAGACAATGGCTTAGGTACAGGGTGTTGGCGCTTGATCGGAAGGTGGGTTACACTTTGGTGAGCTCTTGAGGTTTGGGTAAAAGGTGTCTTGGTAAACCTTTATGGTAATATTCAACTAGGCATGTAGACTTGGATATTTTTTGATGGGTTCTAATGGTATTTATATCGTAAAATGTATTATTTGAATGATATTCTAACCTAAACGCAATAGAAATTTTTTTAAGTCATCAAAAGTAGCGTGTGAAATCATAATATGCTTAATTTTATGAATCTGAAATTTCAAAGTTTTTGCCACTAAGTCACAGTCATCATCACCTGTCTAGCCTTTTCCCATCTATTTTGGGGTCAGCTTCTAGTCTAACACGAATGCAGCTGAATACTAGTATTTTACACAGAGTGACGCGAGGGCTTATCTGACCTCTACTCCACAACCCAGATTGTACTGGGTAATACGATACCCTTGGTAAGACTGGTTGTGAGACTTTCGGGCCTCTAATTTACTGTTACGACTGTCAAAAAGCTATAAATGACCGCTGGAACCAACGCCTTCTGCACGTGCTTTCCGAGGCATGGAGGAAAGTCGGTATGTACTCGGTGGTACCCTTCCACGGACTAAGACACAGTACCGAAGTTTAATTTATAATGGATGGACACTGGTACAAACCTTTACCTAATTTTTCTAATTGGTTTGCAATAATTACTTCACAGATTCTCGTTTCCCATATGTTTTAAATGGCGTCTTTTCATCCCTTTAATAACATATATGTTTCCATGCACTGCATGACGATTCAATATTAAAAGTATGTACAATTGCTTGGTCAACATAGTGCACTTTGTTGACGCTTGTATGCAAACCGTAGCAAAGCAAATATTGACAAGCCCGTATTTATATGTTACGTAGAACTATGGAAAGTTATTTTTACCTAAATTCATTTTGGCATGACGTAAGTCAGATTGCATCTCTATTTCTTTTACGTACTACACTAATAATAAACTGAGAATACGGGTCTTAATATTATAAAATTCACAAAAATCTAATTAAGCTTGTTATCACAGAACGCTACGAAGAAATAGCGAACCGTTCTATAAGCTTCCTTCATTCAAAAGTAATTTACCCAACTGTAGACTCCAGCTTCACATAAGTACCTGCGTACTACGTACCTACATCTCGCAGTGTGTTTGCGAGACATGGGAGAGACGGCTGCATTCGCATGATGAAAAGCATTGGGTTCAGACGGACTAATGGAAATGGAATTGAGGTACCTTTGGATTACTTGCGTGTACATCTTGTTGCTTCATCTTTTGAGCGATTGGTTTTGAAGTGTTATTTGGAATACTTTTCCTTGTAGCAGTTGTGCAGTTGTGCAGTTGTAATGTTTTGATTAAACAATAACATGGGTGGTTGAAATCTGAAGAAAAATAATAGACAGTAAAATGGAAAACGACTAGGGGTACCTTTGTACATGTATGTACAACTGTACATCTTTTTGGTTCCTCTGTAGGGAATGTGTGATTTTTAACAGAACAATCATTGGAATCCCAGAAAATGTGTTCAGTTTTGTATTAAAGTAGAAACTAAACGGGATCAGTACATCTACACGGCGTTCAAGAGCTGTCACCGACAGCCTAATGGTGTGACTGTCTGTCTGCCAAATCATATGTCTCGAGTTCGAACCTAAGACACGCACCTCTGAAATTTCGGATTCACGTGCGTATTGTATAATTATCACTTGCTTCGGTGAAGGAAAACATCGTGAGGAAACCATTAAAACCCAACCCACTAACCATACGATAAAAAAGAAAGAATAGCACAACAACTTCAGATAACTCAAGAAATTACAGAATCTAGGTGCACGGTTAAACTAACTATGTTTTTACATAGCGTAAAGCTATAAAAACATAGCTAACTCTTACACTAGATACCACAGAAAAATAAAACCAGAAGCTTACTTTGAGCTGCCCTCATTTAATAGTAGATTATTAACCAAGGGGATAAAGCAGTGTATTCTGTCGCGGGTGACGATTTAAATCGCGAGCGTAACGAAGGACTCGAGGTTTACTCCCGAGCGTAGCGAGGATGTTAAAAACTTGAATCACGAGTGAAGCGAAGGATTTAAGACGATACCTGAGTGTAGCGAGGGATTTAAGTTCACCCAAGACTAAGACAGACAGATTTAAATCACATTATCCCCCTAGAGGATGAATAAAATTCAGTATAATTTTCTTTCCCTGTTTTTAACAGATTAAAAATGACTATTGTTATGTTCGCTTTTTGTGGCATAGAATGTCACTTTTTTGAGCAAGTGGTACGAAAAAGTAATTTACCCTACTGTTCTATAGCTCCAGTTAACAAGCATGTACCTCTATCTCGCAATCTTTTTGCGAGACATGGGAAAGACGTCTGCAGTCGTATGATGAATAGCATTCGGTTCAGACAGACTAATGAAAATGGAAAAGAGGACCTTTGGATTAGACAGGGGTATACATCTTCATTTCTGGGGAATGAGCGAGTTTGAGCATTTGTTTTTTGCTTAAACTTTTTTTTTAACTTTTTTCCGCTTGTTTTGCATAACGGGCTGACTGGTGCCCGCAACTCCACGCCCAAAGCGCGTATATTGTGTACGGTTGGGAAAGTTGATTATTCGATCCATCCCAGCTCCTCGAGGAAGACCAGCAACGCCTTAATTACCTCGTGGAGAGCACTTAGGTTACCGAAGTACTTCCCTCTTCTTCCCAACCACTGAGCAGTTATGAAACACCTGAGTTACTGTCTTGTCTTCTTTTACTCAGGCTCTAGACAATAGGAGTCTCAGACAGCCCACATGTCTGAGACTCCTATTAAAAAGAACCACCCCAGTTATGGCGGCTGTAATTGTGCGAAGCTGTTGTTTGGTCAAAAGGAGTGAAGTGAAGTGAAGAACACTATTTCGTGAAGCGGCCGTATCAACGGCCTTCTTACAATCAAGTAAGAATTGCTTTCTTGACCTGCCTGCTGTTACCATGGGATAGCCACAGTTTGTGTTATTATTATATATTAGTATTGGTCTCTGGTGCGTTTCCCTGCCAGAGTGCGCAGGTATCCGATACTTACTGAACCATAGATAAAACAAGAACATAGAACAGCGACACTAAACGGCTGAAAATTTAATAACTTGCAGAGTAAAAAGTTTTTTCATCCTCACAAAAATTTGTCCTGAACCGCATCTTGAGTATTTAATGGACATGAATCTCACAAGCGTAAATACTTACCTGGACTAACAAACTACAAAAAGTTCTTTGCAAGAATGCGATATTTGCCCAAAATTAAGTGTCATAACCGTCATTTAGCAGGTAATTGTGTAGATAGTCTGATAAAATGAACAAACACAGCTGGTCGCAACCTCTATAAAACAAAATAAACATGACTAAGGGAAATGCATGCTTGCCAGTATTCACAGACAAAGAGCCAGCAACCTGTTACATTGGATTATGCAAATTAGCGCATATAAACGCGCATTTTGATACTACACATACGGTGTTGATATTTTTGTAGTTTTAAATTGGCTTATTTTAATAGAAATTCATACTTGCAAGTAGTTTAGATGTATGTACCTATATTATATAAACAAAAAAATGCATCTTCTGGCAATATTCACAAGCCACTCTTTAGCATGCTCACATAAATGTTCATGTCTCAGCCAACAATTACTTTGATTGCATCACTTCAGGGGCTTTTAAAGAAACAAAAAAAAAACAGTTATATTTTTAATCAAACATACAACCATGTTACTAAATGTTCAACCAATCATCAACACCCTTGCCAAAATAAAAATAAAACCTTTTTATTTACACAGCAAGTTTGGTTAGCAGTGTTACCAATACACAATTGGTACTGGCCGTAGTTTCAGCGATATTAAACGATAAATCACGTTCTTTTGGTGTTCGATTTTTAAAACGTGACTGGGGAGTTGGAATTTATTTTTTAAACAGTCGTTTTGAATTCGCTGGCTGTTCGAAGCGTAAGGCGTCGAATTACATTTTATAATTAAAATCTTGATTTTTCTCCCGGAATTGCAATTTTGGTAAAGCTTCAACAGGGTATCGAGGAAAAGACCAAGTTGTTTTTGAGTTTATCGATTTTGTGATTCATTTTAAGTAGGTATCCAATAAAACTTTTATATTTTCATGCAATACAAAATTTCGCATAAACCTCGAAACATTACATAATCGTATTTTCCATTACGATATATTCCTTTTTTCAGAGATCTAATTAAAAATAATTTTAATTATGAATTTTTACATGATGATCAAAAATTAAATGTGGTATTTTTTTTTACCATTGGAACCATTGCTATTTCTTCATAGCTATCGAAACTTATTTTTGTAATTCGAATTTCCATTAATTCATCAGAATTATTTCCTAGTAAACTTATAAATAGCCAAGCTCAAAGATGTTAGAGCCCTCTAGCTCCATTTCAAGAGCTTAGTTTTAAGCACCAACTGAAGAGGTGCTGGTGACATTACTTCAAGCACGCAATTGGCTCCTTCCTTTGGAATCATGCTGAAAAACTTTTCTGGAACGCTAAATATTTTTAAATCTGTATACGTTTTAGTTTAAGGCTTTTTATTATACGAAACGTAGTCGGTTAAAAGCTGAAGCAAACGATAAAACGTACTTAATCTTGACTGTTTTTTTTTGGATTTTACCTAAACAAAGTACATACATAAAAATATTTCTTGATAGTAGGTATTATGTACACCCAACCAAAAAAGAGGGGTGTTATAAGTTTGACGTGTGTATATGTGTATCTGTGTATTTGTGTATCTGTGTGTCTGTCTGTGACATCGTAGCTCCTAAACGGATGAACCGATTTTGGTAAAAGTGGTGTCGTTTGAAAGGTATTTTAATCGAGAGTGTTCTTAGCTATGTTTCGAGAAAATCTGCTCAGCCGTTTGAAGATCATCACCTCTTTTCTAGTAAATGAAGGGATATAAACAACTTACACAGGTAGTCTATTTGTAATGTTGTCGCTTGTCACCATGGGCATTGCTGAGGGGCGGGGGGGACACCCCCGTCCCCCCATTTTTTTTTTAATGTAAGGATTTCTTTCTATGGTTTCGTTAATTAGCGAGAAAAGACACAACATCGAGAAAATTGGAAGGAAAGGGGGAGGCCTATGCCCAGGAGTAGGACAATAAAGGCTAAGAAAAATAATATAAGTTTAAAAAGCATGAAAAAAAATTAAATTTAAAAAACCCCCGACATAAAAAACCTCTAGAAAGACAAAAATAAATTAATCCAAGCGTCGTAGCGTCGGGGGACCGCTAAGAAGACCGCTTAGTACAAGCACAGAACAAAGCGGACCGCGATTTTCATATGTTTGAAGTTTTTAGATGTTTGGAATTCGTTTGGGATTTGAGCTAGATTTCATTTATATTGAATTATATTCGAGGAAAAATGTTTGAGTGCTTTCAGTGCTGCACTCCTCATCGCTGTCACTGCGGTGAAGCTGTCAACAGCCTCGGACACCACGGCCTGTCATGCAACCGAAGTGCGGGCCGTTTTGCGCGGCACGCGAACATAAATGACATCATCCGTCGAGCTCTTGTTACCGTCGGCGTTCTAGCTATCTTAGAGCCCAATGGCTTGGCGCGCGACAATGGCAAAAGACAGGACGGCATGTCGTTGTTTCCTTGGAAGATGGGTAGGCCTTTAGTGTGGGACGCAACATGCGTCGATACTCTTGCGCCATCACATCTTCCAAGCTCATCGTGCTGTGCTGCCGCTGCCGCTGCGGCTGCGGAGAACCTCAAGCGGCGTAAATATAGTAACCTTTGTGGTAACGTTTGGGGTTGAAACTCTGGGGCCGTGGGGTCTGAGTGCTTACAGCCTTTTTAAGGAAATTTAGAAAAGCCTAGTTGATGCTTCCCATGACCCAAAGGCTGGGTTTTACTTTGGCCAGAGGCTAAGTATTGCCATTCAACGTGGCAACGCCGCCAGTCTCTTGGGCACGTTACCAGCTGACAGCGTTGAGAAGGAGTTTTTTGACGCCCTTTTATAATTTGTTGTTATTTTAGTTTTAATTATCTATTTTTATGTTTAGTAATTAATTTAGATTTAGAAATTAGTACTTTACTATATTAGTAGGATGTTTTTGCAAATAAATGAATCATTAAAATTTCAGTGTTTTTGAAAGTCTACTAGGTCTATCTAGCAATCGCAAAAAAAAAATAGGACACTTACACTACCTTTAGTAGCCTCAAAATGATTAGATGCTGTACATTAAAACATCTTAAAAATTATTTACATTTACAACTTTTCATCAGTTGATTATGTTGGTATTACTTGGTATAGGAAGAATAATTATACACTTTTTAGTTTTTTTTTTTCCGATAAGTAAAAACCTCTAAAAAGACAACAATAAATTAATCCAAGCGTCGTAGCGTCGGCGGTCCGCTTTGTTCTGTGCTTGTACTAAGCGGTCTTCTTAGCGGTCCCCCGACGCTACGACGCTTGGATTAATTTATTTTTGTCTTTTTAGAGGTTTTTTATGTCGGGGGTTTTTTAAATTTTTTTTTTTTCATGCTTTTTAAACTTATATTATTTTTCTTAGCCTTTACTGTCCTACTCCTGGGCATAGGCCTCCCCCTTTCCTTCCAATTTTCTCGATGTTGTGTCTTTTCTCGCTAATTAACGAAACCATAGAAAGAAATCCTTATATTAAAAAAAAATACTTTTAATAAATAATTTAATTTTTACCGTTATGAGATGACATCTAAAATTTAATTAAAGTCATTATTATAGTCATTAAAGTTATTATTGTTATTTCTTGATTTTAAAACATTAATAATAACATTGGAAACAGGATACTTGCCATGATGACGATGACTTTAGTGACGATGTCAGTTTAAAAAACTTATAACGTACCTACATCTCACTTCTCTATAAATCTTTCTACCACATCAGTTATATACCAAAGTTCTACGTTCGAAAATAAAGCCGTGCACCCATCAGCGGAACGCATCGTGATGCAATATCCGTTTCGTCACATCTCATCAGATAGTGCCTATTCGATGACGTCACGTTGCTGTCATCAGATAATGCTCCGTGATGTCAGTCGCAGATCCACTGCAGCTGCTCGTAGTCTGTTATTGAGGTTGTTACAAATCTGTAATAATAATATAATTTACTTGCTCAGACTGCATTGATCCACGGGTTAGTAACAAAAAAAAAACTTGAAAACTATGGTACCCATTACTTTAATATTACTCATTAATTTAGATTAATATTTTTAATATTATGTATGAATTTTCTGTGAGCGTAATATCCAATGAACACTGGATATTACTATCACAGAAAATTCATACATAATATTCATAATATTAATTTAAATTAATGAGTAATATTAAAGTCATGAGTAAATATTTTCCGTTAAACTGTGTGATGTGAGCATGATTGCTCGGAGTGAATGTAATTATAATTCAAAAACGAATAATTTTCGTTTCGCACAAATAACGTTTATCTGTTTAGCTTTAAGACTTTATTCACATATTCTGGTTAATTATGTTTGTCACAGAGTTAATATAAAATGAAAGAGGATAAGAAACGTATAATCATATATTTTCGATAAGATTAATGTCTGAATTTACGGTATATGTACGAGTAAATAGCGTGTTCGTAGAGGACCTAGAATCTGTAGGTCAAAAATCTGTAATAAGCCTGTTTCATGATTAAGTCTTCGGTGTGGTATTCTTTGTTTAAAGTTGTAGTTTGTATCAGCAGCTTAAAAAAGGTACCTACATAACGGAAAAAAAACTAAAAAAGTGTATAATTATTCTTCCTATACCAAGTAAAACCAACAAAATCAACTGATGAAAAGTTGTAAATGTAAATAGTTATTAAGAAGTTTTAATGTACAGCATCTAATCATTTTGAGGCTACTAAAGGTAGTGTAAGTGTCCTAATTTTTTTGCGCTAGCTAGATATATCTAGTAGACATTCAAAAACACTGAAAGCACTCAAACATTTTCACTCGAATATAATTCAATATAAATGAAATCTAGCTCAAACCCAAACGAATTCCAAACATCTAAAAACATCAAACATATGAAAATCCCAATAATAATATTATTTATATTTATTGCCCCGCTTATAAGGGATAGCTCATAAAATATTTGTAAATCGGCCGTCGATGCCCAAACGTGAAATAGTGGGACATGTCCTAGATTAGTGAGCGCTATACATTGTACACTGACCCTTATATTTCAACGTCATTGAGTGCTTTTGGAACTGATTTTTTATCTTACGTTCCATGATTGAAGACACGTTTTACCTTAAGTTATTTGATTTGAGCAAAATAATTATTAATCACTACTACATACACGGTCGTATTATCGAAGGTCAGTCAGGTCAGTCAGTAGAGACGAGTCTATGGTTCCTGACCGGGCACAAATCTGGAGTATGGACTTCTTCTTCTTCTCTGTCCTCGCCGGTTCCCGTTACGTGGGGTTAGCTTTATAGACTTTTAATTTATTTTTTATTAATATTTTTATTTAATTTGTATTTTTTTTATGTTTACAACATTCTGTACCTAGTTTTTAAGTTAATTGATCACTTTTGCGTAGTTTTTTATCTATTATTCTATTTAATTTTAAGTCTTAGGGGGCCTAGTGAACCGTAACCCAGGTATTGTATGCCTATTTCGGCCACCAGTCTCTCACAAATGTTTACCTGTGTCTTAGATTAAATAATAACTGTTCACTGTAATGTTTGTGATGAGAAAATTACCTTAATTAAATAATTAATTAATGAACTGATACTGAAAAACCCAAATTAAACATTTGGCAGACCCAGTAAACATTGTGCAAAGTGATTGCACGTTTTAAGACGTATTTAGAAACAATACTTGGTGGGGATTGTTACTTATTTTTAATTCGTATGATTTCTGGAAAAAAAAGTAACGATCCCCACTGGTGGGGATTTGTCGGTGGGGATTTCTGGAATAATATTACATTTCAAGCAGTTATGTTAGAAATAAGTAAATGTAATTAACGCTAAACTTTTTAAATTGTCATCTTATCTCAATCATCTTCAAACGGTTGACAAAAACAGTAAGATATTTTTAAAAACAACTTTACAGCGCTGAATATTGGCAAGACGTCTAGTGCCATTTCTTTTCCACTCTGGAATAAGAATAAAACAATACTGCTTTAAGACATCAGGTAGACCACCTGGTCTATATGTCTTACAAATATATCCTACTCCTTAGCACAGAAACAACTCAGCCAATCTGTATACCTACTATTTAGCTTTTAACTCCTTTTTCTCGCAGTAAAATAACTTCAGTGTAGAGTTAAATTATAAATCAGAAGCGCAGCTTCATAAACTTTAAAGTTAACAACAGTGCTTATGCATTAACTAGACCGTAGCGCACCTAGTTTCAGCTAGTGTTTCAGAACTGAAACTTGATATGTCAAAGGTTTTTTTTAAATATTTATTTTTCAAAGAAATATTGTATGTACTGGCATTTGACGTTGGAATGTTATTTGAAGAGGTTGATCGCAATCTTTATTTTAAATTAGCTGTCCCACGCAACTTCGTCTGCGTCACATTTTCCTCGTTTTCGCAATATTTCTCATTGATGCTCCGCTCCTATTGGTCGTAGCGTGGTCTTATATTCCTATAGCCTTTTAAGATAAATGGGCTATCACTAAAATATTTTTTCGATTTGAATCAGTAGTTCCCGAAATTAGCGCGTTCAACCAAACGAACAAATTCTTCAGCTTTATAATATTAGTATAGATTATTTCCTAAGAGCGTTTTCACCTTACGACATTTCATACAAACTTTCAAGTCCATATTTTTCGAAAACGTTTTCGAAAAATAGTGTTAGGTACCTACAGCTAAATTAGACCGATTCATTCTTTAAAGATTTTCGAAAACGTTGTGAAAATTTTAGTGACTTTTTAGTCCTATGTATCCTGCTTATGCGTATTAACTTTCATCAAAATCGGTTCAGTCATTTCGGAAAATAAGGACTTGAAAGTTAGCATGAAATGCCGTAAGGTGTAAACGGTCTTAAGCTATCACAAAACTAGGATTTTTGACAATGTCATAACACCTCCGCCGTTAATCAGCATTCCTACTTTGAGGACGACTTTCAGAGAAACCTTCACACAGCAAAATAACCATTCCCAAGCCCCATCACAGTGAGGGCTGATCGGTGGTTTGAAGCTCCATCGGATGGCGTGACTACCGACAAGTTTTTGTAGGAACTGCGTAAAGAGTGGAGTTGGTAACAAAAATATTACAGTCGATGAGATTTCCCTTTAGGAAAAAACTTTCATATTTCTAAACCCTGTGTAACCTAGTGGTGACTGTGTGATTGTTTTCAGTAAATAAATTAAGTTTTGATTTTAAAACCAAAACAATTAATTAACATTCGAGTAGGCGATCAGTTATCCACGCCAAGTAAAATTTGGGAAATTTTTTTGGGCATTTTTCTGTATTAGTGTTGGCACACTTCATACTGACGGAATATACCTACGTAGATTTCGTTCATATCCTTTGTATCATTCATCGTCATCACAGTCATCAGTCGTCAGTTCCGGCAGTCGTGTTCAAAAGTATTATGAACACAGAGCATTGAAAAAAAAAACCTAAATTACACTAAAGCGCATTTACATCCATGCTCATCCAACTTTACACGCTCTATGCTTCGCTAGCTCTAAAATATAATTACCTCTGGCAACATATATCTAGAACTACTGGCAGGTGAGGCTAACTACCAACTTATTCCATTAAAGTGTGTAACTGCCAGGATACTGGCACAAGTTGACTGTGCCAGTAATGTCGTGGGACTGTAATTACTTAGTTAGCTATTGAATAGCCAATCAGGATGGCGGATTGTTATTTAAGGGAGGTTTTAATTTTAAAGTTTGCTTGTTGTTTATAGCAAGTTGGGCTCGTTAAGTGATTAATGATGTTTATTTTGTAAATTGGTTTGAAAATGACATCGGTACAAGTATTTAATTTTCATTTTATTTAAGCCAGACAAGAACCAGTCCAGGATAATGTCTAGAAAAATAGAGTTGTCGTCACAAAGTAAACTTGTCACATTTTTGAGAACGAAACCACACCTATTTTAAATGCATGTGGCGAATTAACTTTGTGACGAATGTACTGTAACCCGAAAAATAGATACTAGGACTGACGTCCTAGGGTTTATTTCGGTATGTGGATGGGTAACTATGATTACATAGACAAACAGTTAAGCTGTTGGTCCCGGCTTTCGGTAGATATTTGACAGTTGTTAAAGGGAGTTAGAGTGGCCTGAAAGTCTGATAACCAGTCTTCAATGGGTACCATATTACCCAGTTCTAACTGGGTTGTGAAGGTCAGCTAGGCAGTCGCTCCATGTAAAAACTGATATTCAGCTGCATACGATAAAACAAAGTCAACTTCAATAAAGTTGGGGAAAAAAATTAGGCAGATGATGATAGTGATCTTGTGAATCACTTTATATAAAATTAGGGTCATAAATAATATTGATTTAACATTAGACTTAAATATTATTCATACTTTTTTAAAAGTCTTTTTACCACAAAAATAAAACTTCAGAAGCAGATGTTTTAATAAAAATCCTTCTATTATTGTAATGCAACTCAAACTGCTTGTGAAAACTGAAATTTCAAATATTTTTAAAGTCGACTCAGTTGTTTTAAATTTTTATGAGCTTATTCAGGGACAGCTTAAATGCTTTGGTGTGAGAGACAGAGGCACGATTGAGTTTTTAATGTAAATGTTGTTGCACAAAGTGTAAAGGAGAATAAGTGATGGTTTATTTAGAAAGAAAACAATAGCTTTAAGTTATTCTTGAAAAATGCAGTGGGCTTATAGTTTTTATTCGAGTTGTTTATTATTATTTTAAATAGATAAACGTATTTACTTACAGTATCGTGCTCCTTGGAGGCTTATGTATAACAGTTATTAAATTTCTTGGGCCCAGTATGTGCACATGCACTTAAGAGGACCCAAAAGATGCCACATAAAATGGAAAAAATATTTATCAGTTAAAATGATATCATAAATTCATCATTTCAGCCCAAAAGACGTCCACTGCTGGACATAGGCCTCCCCCAAGTGTCGCCACATTGTCAATATTTGGGGAGTGTATAACGTGAGGTCGACACACGGAAGCGCGATTAACGCTTGTGCGACAAAACTGTAATGCGACTCACTATAGGTCGAATGCACGCTTGTGCGACAAACTGTAGCTCGACATCACCCTAGTGCGACAAACTGAAGATCGACATCACGGTAGTGCGACAAACGCATGTGCGACATTTGCTCGACATTACTGAAGTGCGACACTACTCAAGTGCGACAAACGCTTATGCGACACTGTCGCCTAAATAGGGTGTAAAATAATCCTTCAAAAGCCATCGCTGCTGCTTAGTTTGACGTACTGAATGGTTTGTGCATTCAGTACATCATCTAAGCAGCATCGCTCAACAATTATTGCTGTTATATAATTATTATTGTAGAACAAATGTGAAATTTCACTATACTTGCACTTTAGTGCACTTTAAAGCACTAAAACATTTTGCTGATGGATGCATTGAATAGTACAGGGGTCATGAAGTATTTGAACGTACATTATTAAAAAAAAAAAAAAAATATTATATTTTTTAAAGTTGGAACTTTAGCATGGTCCGCAACAGAAAAATCATCGCAATGAAGGGGAAAACCAGTGCCTTTCGGCTTCTATGAGGGCTTCTATGATATTTTGAATAAAAATAAGAAAGACACAGTTTATAAACAAAATATTTTAGAAGATAAACAAAATTGGCAATTCCAGAACAATTAAAATGATGAACTATTAGCAAATATTTATGTAATATTTTATAAATTCAATGTCTAAATTTTTTTTCTCAAGGTAATCCCAAAACACAGCTATTATAATCAATATTAAAATTAATTTATCATATTATAATCTAGAAAGCGCGAAAAGCAGCATAATTTTAAACAAAATAATCGATAAAATACGAAATTATATCTATCGATTGAACGTTGCGAATCAAGTTCCTTTAAATTATTTCTTAGTACTTTTTACTTCCATGATTATTTTACATTTGACTACTCTGGTCACTGACAAATGACAGACATTGTAATAAGCCAAATAAATGACCAAGCGCGTGTCGCACCTTATACAATGCAAGGTTCCATAGTCGGAATGAATATTGACACATTGTCATCATTTCAGCCCAAAAGACGTCCACTGCTGAACATAGGCCTCCTCCAAGTGTCGCCACATTGACTGATTTTCGGGGGTTTTGCCATAATCGCCACGCTTGGCAGGCGGGTTGGCGATCGCAGTACGGTTGTTACAAAAGCACAGATAACGCTACTGCCCATTCACTGGCTAATCCCTTAGTCGCCTCTTACGGCACCCATGGGAAGATAATATGGGATGGTGCTATTCTTTACGTCCGACACCATACATATAGCAATGATGAGGGATTTACGTATGCACCGCATTAATTTAATCACAGCAAAATTATTTTGTTATTCAGTGTGCACGGTGCACAGAATACTCCGTCTCTCCAATTTTCATCGATGTGGTGCCAATGGTCTCGGAATAAACCGGCTGCGTGCAATCCTGACCGCACATTTTGCTACGGCTACGGAACCCTAAAAAGCGTCAATAGTTCGTTTTCTTTAATTCCTTTTCTTTTTACTATACTCCTTATAAGTCGATTCCTTGATTGCCAAATCTCACAAAATTTTCAGTGAGAACTTGTTATTATGTCCTCTCTCAAATAAACTGACTTTAATTTAGAAATCACTAGATTCATGTCGCACTACCGTGATGTCGATCTTCAGATTGTCGCACTAGGGTGATGTCGAGCTACAGTTTGTCGCACAAGCGTGCATTCGACCTATAGTGAGTCGCATTACAGTTTTGTCGCACAAGCGTTAATCGCGCTTCCGTGTGTCGACCTCACGTTATACACTCCAATTTGGGGGGTTTTGCCATAATCGCCACGCTTGGCAAGCGGTTGGCAGTACGCATCGCAGTACGGTTGTTACAATAGCACCGAGAAAGCTGCTGCCCATTCTCTGGCAAATCCCTTAGTCGCCTCTTACGACACCCACGGGAAGATAAGGGATGGTGCTATTCGTTACGTCCGACACCATACAAAGCAATTATAAATAAACATAAATTACCAGATGGTAATTGTGACCCTAGTACGACGGCGCGAAGTTCCTAAACATGTGATTCATAATACTTACTGATCTACTTTTAGGGTTCCGTACCCAAAGGTTCAAACGGGACCCTATTACTGATACTTCGCTGTCCGTCCGTCTGTCCGTCTGTCACCAGGCTGTATCTCATGAACCCAGATATTTAGCCAGTTGAAATTTCTACAGATTATGTATTTCTTTTGACGCTATAACATCATCATCTGCCTAGCCTTTTCCCAAACTATCTTGGGGATGGCTTCCAGTCTAACCGGATGCAGCTGAGTACCCGTATTTTACATGTAGCGACTGCCTATCTGACCTCCACAACCCAGTAACTGGGTAATACGATACCCCTTGGTAAGACTGGATGTCAGACTTTAAGCTTCTGACTACTCGTAACGACTGTCAAAGATCTACAAATGACAGCCGGGACCAACGGCTTAACATTTACATTATCTACGATTGAGGCTTCAGGTGTCAAAAAAAGAAAAACACAAAAAGCTACATAGTCCGGGGCTTTTAGATTTGAACCTTACATTAAATATAATCAGTGATTTTATTTCTGAATCGTGTACTTGACCTTAGCTCTCCAAATACCAAGACCGGATCAAGGTGAAAAAGACGAAAACGCGTTTTTGTGAATAAAACATGGGAAAAGAAGTTAACAGGACAAATTTAGTTATTTTAGGTGAAGAATTGGTGACAGTAATATATTTTTTCAGAATTAAACATTTTCGTCCACGGAAATTACGGTAAAAACATTTACGAAATTTTTGGATTGTACTTAAGGCAAAAATATAAACAGCGGTTTTTTTACATAAAATAACTTAAATTAATATATTACATCACCATTAAACAAAATTAAACAAATTGTACTACCGGAAGTTATTATTACCAGTTTTTTTTACAATAGCGGTTGTGGCAAAAAGGTAACAGGGTTTAATTTTCATCTAAAGGCTATTTCTAACTTATTTAGACGAAAATTAACTCACTTTAAAGCAAATCGTGAAAAAAAAACAATTAATTTTCACGTAAAATACGTCTGCAAGCTTTATTCTTGTATTTGGCGAAGCGTAACTCAATAAAACACCGACAACTACAACACAATCATTCGCACACAATGAACGCAGCGCTTATCTTGTTTACGCACACTAGCACACGCCGTACGCCGCACGCTGCTTAGCGCTGACACCGTGCATCGTAATTTAATTTTTACTTTGACAATAATTTTGAAAAATTATTTTGGGGTATTAAGGTTTGGATTTATATATTTCTCATTATTAACATTATCAGGGTTTAAATGAACTTAAACCCTGTTACACTTTTGCCGTAATTAGTATTTAAGATTTTTTGATTTTCTTGATTTTCTGTGAAGTCCGGAGCAGAATTTGTTTAATTTTCATATTATTAGTTGGACATGGTGATAAAATCATTTTAGCACTATTTTTGTCCTGTTAATATTTTTGCCTTAAGTACGAAGTCAAATTATCTATAATAAATAATTATTATATAGTCAAATTGTAGTACTCAATCTGTTCTACAAATACTCCAAATAAACATACCTGTTTATATATTTTTCCACCATGTTAAATGCGGAGGCGAACTTTTCGCGGGATATAGCTTAATTTAGTCTCCTGTCCATACCCTACACAATCAATGAAAAAAATCGCTGTTTTTAATTAATGCAAAGTTAGCCTAATATTCGTCGTAAATTCCCCGGACTAACAGGTATATTTCAAACTAGCTGTCCGGCGCAACTTAATTTGCGTCACATATTCCCCGTTTTCGCAACCTTTTTCATTGCTGCTCCACTCCTATAAGTCGTAGCGTGATGATATATAACCTACAGCCTTCCTCAATAAATGGGCTGTCTAACACTAAAAGATTTTTTCAAATCGGACCAGTAGTTTCGGAGCCTATTCAATGCAAACAAACAAAGAAACAATAAAATATTTCCTCTTTATAATATTAGTTTAGAAAATTAAAATTGTGTTTCTGTGATTTGAAAAATTCTTTTAGTGTAGTAGTTGCAGTAGTTTCGGAGCCTATTCAATGCAAAAAAGCAATCAAATCTTTCCTCTTTATAATATTAGTTTAGATCAGATTTAAAAATTGTTTGAATTTACGTCAAGTTTACATCTCGCTCGTGCTAGACCTCTCTGTTAATTTATCAATTTTCCAGTTACACGTCAAAACACTGATAACTCGAAGCTAGCGGCTAAGTTGCTCTGCAGCCGACCCGATTCACTGACTGAAACATAATCTTGATAGATGGGGCTGTATTAGTGAGACCAGACTTGGGAGACTAGACTTATTACGGCTAATACAATCTCGGAGACATCGGTTTAGATTTTCTCTTTCTTGTTTTAGTTTTGTATTGAAGTTTTGTTCAGTTTGTTTGTGTTTGGATTCTATTACTAAAACGGATCGTTCTTGTTGTTTACTAGTCTTTGGTAATGTTTAACTATCAAAGAAATGTCTAAGATAGTTACAAATAAAATTAAACATACTAACGTATTGAAAATCTTCATTTACTTAAGGTGGACAGCAGTTGGCTGTTGGTGGAAAAGTAATGCGTGTGTGTACTTGGCAAATATGTCATGTTGCTGTTCTGCTTTTCTGATAGCCTCTATTTCTATAGGCATATTGAAAGATTTTGAAAGCAACTGAAATATTTTGATGGAACCAATCATGTTTGTTCATCATCTGCCTAGCCTTTTTCCCAAACTGTCTTGGGGTCGGCTTCCAGTCTAACCGGATGCATCTAAGTACCAGTATTTTACATGAAGCGACTGCCTATCTGACCTCCACAACCCAGTAACTGGGTAATACGATATCCCTTGGCAAGACTGGATGTCAGACTTTTGACTTCTGACTACTCGTTACGACTGTGAAAGATCAACAAGTGACAGCTGTGCCCAACGGCTTAACGTGCTTTCCAAGGCACGGAGGAAACTCGATATGTAATTATGGTCACCCATCCACAGACCAACCTCGGCAAGCACGGCTTAACCTTAAAGATCGACCTGGGCGGCTGTTATTATTTAGCCACGAGCTCCTCCCAATCATGCTTGTTACACAACAATATTATGGCGACTAGACATACTAAGAAGTAGGTATAATGTTACCGAGTATTTATATTGTTGAGGTCAGATAGGCAGCCGCTCTATGTAAAATAGGGGGATTCCGCTATTTTCGGTTAGCCAGGAAGCCCACATCAACATTGTGCGTAAAGGCTAGTTTGATTGCTACACAACATATTGTAATATAAGAATGACAAGGACATCATTATCATCAACAGTTATTGTAATTTATCAAAATAATACCTAATCTTTATAATCTAACGGAAAAGTCTAGACACTACTAAATTCTGGACAATAAATGATAACATTATCTAAATTGATTATCCCAGAATCTTCATTACGCACAGAAATTATGAAATCATCACAAAATGGCGCCTAAGCAATTAAAACAGCCAACTCCAACAAATATAAACAACTGACTATCGAAAATGAAGCTGTCCCCACTAATTCAAACCAATTATCGATCATGTTGCCAGCAAAACGAATGCTTTAGTTCTAAATTCGAATTAATTGGACGGTGTTGCCACGTGTGTAAAATATGATTTTATGCTCAAATGGGTATGCGACCCCAGTGATGTCGTTATGGGCTAAAAATAGCACAACCCCTCCTTTTCCTGTAGATTTTCTATGAAGGGTTATGTTGGATGGTTGAACAGCGTCATGATGAGAAGGTTCGATTTTTTAAGGTTGTGTGAAGGTCATGCGGTAATTGGGTCGTTTTAAAACCAGAAAATCGTCATATTCCGTCGATCGGCGTAGTCTTTGAACACCAATGAAGTCGTTTTTAATATAAGTTTATAGACAAGGAGGAACGTTGCAGCGAAACTTTTGGAGCATCAATTTTTTTTTTTTAAATAAGCCTAACAGATAATATTATCCAGATTTCTGTATTTTAGTTAAAAGAGAGCAGCGGTGGCGCAGCGGTGGCCCTGTGGTGGCAGCCCCGACTTACGAGCAGTAAGCCGTGGGTTCGAACCCAGGCAGGCGCATTACTTTGTGTAATTTATTTCATCACCGCTGCCCTCAAAAACGGTGAAGGAAAACATCATGAGGAAACCGGCATGACCTAGAACTAAAAATTCAAAGACATGTGACATCTACCAACCCGCACTGGGCCCGCGTGGTGTATGGTGTATTACAGCCCACTCCCTCTCATAGAGAGGAGGCTTGTGTCCTAGCAGTGGGAACATTATAGGCTGGTGATGATGATCATGACTATGGCTCTATAGGTTGGTCAGAACATGCCTGGAATGTCCCTGTTAATCAATCAGCGATTAGTGCATAACGATCGTGACAACCCTTACCTAAGATAAGTTAGTTTTTTGCGATTGTGGAAATAACTCGATGATTGGTGCCTTAAAACTATCAGGGAATGTTATCATAATGTATCTGAACTAATATTATAAAGAGGAAAGATTTCATTGTTTGTTTGTTTGCATTGAATAGGCTCCGAAACTACTGAACCGATTTGAAAAAATCTTTCACTGTTGGGAAGCTACACTATCCGCGGGTGACATAGGCTATATTATATTTTTTTTAAATATTAGGGATCCTTACTAAAACTGCAATAATGTAGCCCAAAGTGTACAAAAATTACCTAAAATATACTTAACATCGCGTGCGCTGCGACAACTATTGATGATAGAATAAAATAATGTACTACGACTTTGCAGAATACATCATTATTAACAAAAAGTGTCGTGACAGCATATGTCTAACTATTATAGTTATTAGCCAGACTAAGGGCTCATTTACGCACACGCGGCGCGTCGGGCGGGGCGGTGCGCGGGGCGGCCCGCTTTAAATTCAAACATATGGCGATGTATGAGAGCGTTTACGGAGGAGCGGTTTGACGCCCGTTTGCTTGAGATGTAGGCGGCCGACGCGGCGTTATGTCACTCTGACAGATACAAGTATACGGCAGTGCCCTAGTTCGATTCCCACACGGAACAAATTTACAACGTCGTAGTTTTATCCGAAAATAATCATTTTGTTTTTATTTTAAATATTATAGTGATATTTTTTTCGTAAATTGGTCAATTTTTACAAGCTTTTATTTAACTTGCAATGTATGTATCTGTTTGTTCGGGTACATTCTTGGAAGCTAAATTAGAACCATTTGCCGATGACCGATTGAGCTGAAATTTTGCTCACATCTTTGGTTTTAAGCACAATATATTCTTATGAGAGACATAACTTAATCCTGCAGCCTGGATCGTCTCCTCACGAGAGAACTCCTCAAAGGTTAATAGCACAGACACGAAAATTTGTATAGAAGTTCATATCTGATGGATAAACATGAATTCTATCATGATCTCATCCTGCAGCCAGGATCGTCTTCTCACGAGGGAACTCCTCAACGGTTAACTGGGTTGTGGAGGTCATATAGGCAGTCAAAGGTCGCTTCATTTCAAATATGGGTATGCAGCTGCATCCGGGTAGACTGGAAGGTGACCCCGACACAGTTGGGAAAAGGCTAGGCCAACAGAGATGATTATGATGATGGTTGAAAATCGGCAATTCATAAGCCTTTTCTTCAAGGAACGATAGGTTATTGTTTCAAAGCGGTTGAAACAATAAACAAATGTTACTATCCAGTTTAAAAAAGGTTTTCGATGATAGGCCGTGGCGTGGGTCGAGTCACTTGAGTGTAGCCGTGAACAGCCCGGCACAGTTATGAACCAGAACACTCAGGGCAAGAGTCTTACTCATATATTTTGTAGTTTTGTTAACTGTTTTTGGGTTGCTATTCCTAAACCAAGCTTTCTAAGTATCAAAAAGTATTACTTAGTCGAAGAAGGGAAAAGATAAGCAAAATTCGAAAGATATGGCAAGCCCAGATGTGGGACAGAGCAGGCTCATAGAAAAAATAATTAAACAGTGAATATCAAAGAACCATTTTAACCTCATGGCCATAAATAAATATAACCACACCTCCTAACAATAATCAAACTACAGAATTCTTTTTTTTCCTAATCTTACTGAGATCCTGGCCATTCTACTAACCTTCGGATAGTTTAAACAAAATTCACAATAAATACAATATAAATTAGAACAGCGAACGAATTCCTAATTTAAATTTAATTATGGAAAAAAAAAAGCGGTGCGTCAGAATGTACGAAAAACAATAAACATTAATAATATAAAAGCTTAAAAAATTATATAATTAAAATGTATTGTAAACGCTCGTACGCACGTACTCTTAAAACAAATTTATTTTAATTTTCATCTTTAGATTTCTTAATTCCTTAATTTAATACTCGAGTTGATCGAAATTTACAAAAATAATCTATTGGAATAATCGTCATTTCACAAAACCCAATATAAAAAAAAATGGACATGACGCCGCGTCGACCGCTTGTAACCCAACGTAGGACCATTTCCTTGTATTTAAGCGTGTGACAAAACGCCGCTGTGCACGCGGCGTCGACCGCCGCGGCGCACGCTTGCAGCCCAACGTGGGACCATTTCCTTGTATTTGAGCGTTTGACATAACGCGGCGGCGGACGCCGCGTTTTCCGCTTGCAGCCCACCGTGGGACCATATTCTTCAAAAATGTTTGAAAACTGACAACCGTCATAATTATCATACATTAGATTAGAACGTCTATTTTCGTCCACTTGTCAGAGGATTACCTAGACTGGTGATATAGCGGCCGGACTGCGATTCACATGTTGCAGGATCAAATCTAAGAATGTTAGATTTTTATTTTTGTGTTTATTTTGTGTTTTTTTTTTTGCTGTAAAATATTACTTTTTGTAACTAGGTACCTATAACTGTTTTATTTTGATGCATTATGTATGATTTTCAAATCATTATAAAATATCTAGTTTAATCATACCTATACATTTAGTTTTTGAACCATTCAAAAAACAGTACTCGTATATAATAAGTAAAAATTGCCCAGAATTTACGAAAAATATCACCAAAAATTTAAAATAAAAACAAAATGACAATTTTTGGGTGAAACTAGGACATTTTAAATTTGTTGCGTATGGGAATCGAACCCGGGCACTAACATTTGCTTGTACTGTCCAAACGCCGCGGTTGCAGCCCACCGTGGGACCATTTCCTTGTGTTTGAGCGTTTGACATAACGCCGCGGTGCACGCGGCGTCGCCCGCTTGCAGCCCACCGTGGGACCGTATTCTTCAAATATTTGAAAAATGACAACTGTCAAATCATGCATTAGATTAGAACGTCTATTTTAAACTAAATGTCATCGTAATGCTTAGCTTGGTACTGTTGCGGCGGGACTGCAAATCACAATGTTGCAGGATCAAATCTTTGAATGTAAGATTTTTTTTTTGTTTTTTTTTTTTGCTGTGAAATATTACTTTTGTAACTAGGTATTAAGTACTGTTTTATTTTAATGCATTATGTATGATTTTCATAAAAATCATTATAAAATATCTAGTTTAATAATATGTATATATAGTTTTAGTTTTTGAACCATTCAAAAAATACTAATCGTAAATAATAATTAAAGATTGGACAGAATTTACGAAAAAAATCCCAAAAAAGTAAAAACAAAGTTATTATTGTTGGATAAAACTATGACATTGTAAATTTGTTCCGTATTGGAATCGAACCCGGGCACTGCCTTAGGCTTGTATTGTCCATTTGACATAACAAATCAAATACAAGCAAATGCTCCCACGTTGGGCTTCAAGCGGTCGCCGCGTCTCCGTAAACGGCAAAAACGTCCGACGCGCCGCGCAACGCCTATGGCACCGCCCCGCCCGACGCGCCGCGTGTGCGTAAATGAGCCCTTACGCGATTTAGGCGTCACGGAAAAAAACATTTTCGAAATGTCTTTTAAGAATGAAGATATTTGGAAATTTCTGTTTCCATAGATAATTAAAAATCGGTCTAATTCCGCTGTAACATAATTTTTTGAAAATGTTTTTTAAGTAACTTTTTAGACCTATGTATACTGCTTATGCGTAGGAAGTTTCATTAAAATCTGTTCAGTCATTTCGGAAAATAACGACTTGAAAGTTTGTATGAAATGCCATAGGGTATAAACGCTCTTAAAATGTTGATGCAGTAGGTACACCGATGACTACCCCCTTTTTTAATTCCATAATGTCCATCCAAAGGTTGTCTGGAAGATATCGCTATCAGCGATAAGACCGCCGTTGTTACCATAAAATTAGCAGTTTTGTAAGCCCATTATGTTTCATTTTTGGTGTGCAATAAAGTTTTATTTCATTCTATTCTTCTTTTCTTGTAACTATCTTCTTAACAAATGAAGAGCTCGTGGTTAAATAATAACAGCCGCATGGGTCGATCTTTAAGGTTAAGCTATGCTTGCCGAGGTTGGTCCGTGGATGGGTGACCATAATTACATACCGAGTTTCCTCCCTACCTCGGAAAGCACGTTAAGCCGTTGGTCCCGGCTGTCGTTTGTAGATCTATGACAGTCGTTACGAGTAGTCAGAAGCCAAAAAGTCTGACATCCAGTCTTACCAAGGGGATCGTATAACCCAGTTACTGGTTTGTGGAGGTCAGATAGGCAGTCGCTTCATGTAAAATTCTGGTACTCAGCTGCATCCGGTTCGACTGGAAGCCGACCCCAAGATAGTTTGGGAAAAAGGCTAGGCAGATGATGATCTTCTTAATAAATGATCTGCACTGCTCCATCCTCACGTCGTATTCTTTATTACTGAGGGTCGCGAGCCCGATGTGACGTCATCTTTTGTTTGACGTTGTGTGGCCATCTGTGCCTATCGTATAATCTGCACTAAAAACGTAGGTACTTTAGACTATACGTTATGTATCTCATAACGAGGGGTTATTATGTTATTTTGTAGCGAAGTTAGTCGCCTTCAACAATGGGAAATTCAATCGTATGATCGACAGGACAGTAAATCGAACATCTTTTCTTTGATAACTCACCATCTGCCTAGCCTTTTCCCAATTTTGTTTGGGTCGGCATTCAGTCCAAGCGGATGCAGCTACCAGCATTTTACATAGGGTCACTGCCTATCTGACCTCCACAACCTAATTAGTGCTTGACAACAAATACGATCGCGTTTGGTAAGACTGGTCGTCAGACTTTCGGGCCACTGACTACCTGTAACGACTGTCAAAGATCTACAAATGTCAGCCGGGACCAATGGCTTAACGTGCTTTCCGAGGCACGGAGGAAACTCAGTATTTAATGGGTGGTCATTCATCCACAGACCAACCTAGGTAAGAGCGTGACCTGAATGATCCGAGCTGCTGTTATTAGCTCACAATGGTTTTGAAGGACTTAACAGTTTCGAACTATATACATTCATATTGTGAGAGCTGGTGCCTTAAAGACGTTTTAGAAAAAAACCTGTTAAAGGTCACCAGGCCCCACTTAGTGGCATTTTGAATAAACAGGCAGGTAACATGTTTTCTAATAACAATTATAAAAAAAAAAACGGGTTGTACTCCGGGAGTGCCAGCAGAAGTGAAAACTGGAATATTAACGCTGTGCATTTTGGATATTTTGGAATGTTTAGGGATTAATTTTGTACGAATTGCTTTAATTATCAGTACAAAAGTACTATCATTTATGTGGTAATACAATATTCATTTAATGCACTATCATACACAAACATAACAATTTATACTACATTAAAAATTTAACACTTCAGAACTATTACAATTCATCTTTTGAATTTTACATCTTTTGACAAAACGAAGGTTTTGTTTGTGCATAAGATAATTATCCAGTTTTGGAAACCCAAACTCAATCACAGATGTCATAAAGTTCAAATTCCTTCGTAACCTAATGTCAATCCGTCTTACGAATTTTCCAGTTTTGGAAACCCGAACTCAATGACAGATGTCATAAAGTTCAAATTCCTTCGTAACCTCATGTCAATCCGTCTTACGAATTTTCCAGTTTTGGATACCCAAACTCAATGACAGATGTCATAAAGTTCAAATTCCTTCGTAACCTAATGTCAATAAAATCTGACGGTCACGTGTCCTGACGCGAGTTTAACATTTTTTACCCATCACAAAAGTACACAACGCCGCTAAAGAAGTTTTCGCTTCAAAAATGTGAAGAAAGAAATGAAATAACAACAAAAGGAGTCACAGAACTCACAGGGTGTGTGAGACTGTGTAGGTGCGTGTGTTTTTAAATGGCGGTGAATGTGTTGGTGGTTATTTGATTACTAGTATTATGTAATAATATTACTATAATATACTTCCAAATCTACGCGGCAGACTGGTAGGTACCCACCCGATACGGTTTCATTACTCCCCAGCATCTGTCACCCACAAACTTGAGTTTTACGTCCGAACATAAATTGAGTATCTCTCTTGCTTACGTATCTTTGTTTTTCGAAGGAACGACGCGACGGCTGATTTTTATTTGAGCTGCTGTAAATCGGTAATGTTGGGGTATTAACTTTTATGGTGTTAGTTAAGGTTGGTTGTTTCGACAAATTCATGAGTTTTTGTTTTAGTACCCTCACCCTTGTAATATAATCTATTTCCAAGGGTAGTAAAGTGCACACGAGCTCCTCACACATCAAATTTGTGAGAAGCTCCTGGTTAAATTATAACAGCCGCTCGGGTTAAGCTTTTCTAGGTTGGTCCGTGGATGGGTGACCGCCCATAACATAACGAGTTTGTTCCGTGCCTTGGAAAGCACACTAAGCCGTTGGTTTCAGCTTTCATTTGTAGATCTTTGACAGCTGTTACTGGCAGTCAGTGGCCCGATAGTCCAACAGCCAGTCTTAGCCAGGGGTATCGTATAACTCAGAGTAGTCACTGGTTTGTGGAGGTCAGATAGGCAGTCAGTTCATCGTAAATACCAGTATTTAGCTGCATCTGCTTAGATTTGAAGCCAACTTCAAAATAGTTGGGAAAAGTCTAGGCAGATGATGGTTATATGTAGATGTCTAAGGCCCGTTTGCAAAGGTGACACCTGAATGAATGCCTAATATGCCTCTTTGCACTGTTCTTATCTCAACGCTGAGCTGAGTGTTGTAAATTCAACAGTTTTTTAGGGTTCCGTACCTCGAAAGGAAAAAAACGGACCCCTTATAGGATCACTTTGTTGTCCGTCCGTCTGTCTGTCAAGACCCTTTTTCTCAGGAACGCGTGGTGGTATCAAGCTGAAATTTATATCAAATACTCAAGTCTACTGTCCCTTAGAACTTCTAACACAACGCAATCAAAAGATACAGCCGTTTATGTCGCAAATTTCCGCAAATTTTCGACGCTCGCAAGGGAATCAAAACCTCTAGGGTACTTCCCGTGAACTCAGAATTTTGAAATTGGGTACGAAGCAACGTCTTATAGCACAGATAAAGAAAAAAATGCGAAACCGTAAATTTTTAGTTACATTATATAATAAAAATATTTTTAATATTTTATGTACGGAACCCTCGGTGCGCGAGTCCGACCCCCACTTGGCCGGTTTTTTTTTTAAATTTAGTATAAGTGAAAATAAGGTATGTTGCTGGCCATTATCAATCTTAAAATACTTTAAAAATTCTTGACATTTCATATTTTTATACTTAGTATAAGTCAGCATAATCCATTTTCAACTTAATCCATTTGTGGACATTTTTCTTTTAATAACATTCTGTAAATTCATAACGTCTTGTCCCAAGGAAGAACTATTTGTACCAGGAACTCAGGAAGGTCAGCTGATACATCATTTTATTATATCTTAAACAGCCATAAAAGATTTCCTCCTCCACAGTTTATATGACAGCTTTTTAGTAACTTCGGGTTTGTAACACTTTTTTAAATATAATTCTTATTTAGTTACATACCCTTTACACAAACTTTTTCAAAATCTGTTATAATACCGCTTCGTAAATATTTATGAATAAAATCTCATGACAAAGGCTGCATATTATGCCCATCCATGCTCTCTCGCATTATTATTTAAATGGATGCATGAGCCAATGAGAATTTTTAATTTATGTATTAGACTTCGTCACTCGTCCAGACCAGAGCCAATTTTTTGAACAAGGAGCTTCTTTCCTGGTTAAAAAAAATATCTAATTCATTCGCACTGTATAATCTGGCTTGTAGATATCCCTGATGATAGGTCAGTTTATGACCTAAAAACAAGTCTCGAAGCGTTTCTTCGATAACGCAATTAAGCATCGTAATCTCCTGATGCAGCGGCCGCCCGTTACGAACCCTCTCGCATTAGTTCAGTTCGCCGTCCGAAGCATACTCTCGTCACTCCCGATGATGCTATCACCCTCCTCCAGGAGAGTAGCAAAGAGACTAGCACTCTTAAAAAGTTTCGACTCAAACCGCCGTCTTTCCGACCTCGCCGTCGAGGTCCGTCGCGACGTCCCGGTCCATGCCCTCCCTGACCCTCGCTCGAGCCAGCCCGCGATGCGGTGCCAGTAGTTTTAAATCAGCCCCTATATAATGATATCATTCAGATCCAGCCTGTCCCCATGCAGTCCTCCCCCAACGACGCCCTAAGCCGAGGCTCGTACCCCACAGGGGGTGCCCTTAGCGTGTAGTCGCTTAGTTTGTAAGTTTTTATGCCCTGGCTGGAGGCTTTACTCTTAAGGCACCCACAGGATAGTCCAGTTAAGCAGATGACCACCTCCTAGGTTGAACTGCGAGATGCCATTCCCAAAAAAAAAAACGGCTTAACGTGCTTTCTCAGGCACTGAGTAAGGTATAAAATCGTATTTTTCACTGTGAAATTCCGGGATTGTGGCTAGTTTATGAGAATGGTTCACCCTTATATTGCGTTGAAACATGACTAGCGAGCTGTGAGTATACGTACATACATAAGATATATAAATTGTTTATCGTATTAACAAATACCAACAAAATTCACAAACAACATTCACCAACACACACGCTCACACACACACACGCGCACACACACACACACTCTAAAAAACTTGCTTATTCCTTGATGATGAAGAGGAAAGAAGCTAATTTGTACATTAAAAAAGTTAAAAAGGGAAAATGAATATATTAATGATGAGATGTAAATTATTAATAATATATATTATTATATTTTTTTTTAAAATAATATATTATTAAAAAAAAACACTTAACACCCACACTTAACGTCTCTAAAGGCAAACTCAATAGAAAAGGCGAGAAGACGATTCAGGAACGCAGGACAGTTACCGATGATCTGCAGTTACAGACAGGAATACAGGTCAGCTTCCGTAGTTTCAGTATTAGAGGTCCCTGGCGTTACAAACAGAAATGCAGGACAGGTTCCGAAGTTTTTAGTATTAGAGGTCCCAGGAGTCCTTAGTGAGATCTCCTGGGCAGTGACAAAGTCCGTCAGATTCAGTTCCAGACTCTCCTTGACTCAAGCTTGACTGTGCTTTTTACTCTTTCCAGTGCCGTCCGAAAAGACCTCTCTCTCCACTCTGATCCTCCGTTTCTCGTCAATCTTTTCTCCAATTTATTTCTTTTCAGATTCAAATTGTTGCGCTCGCAACTTGCCAGTATTCAAAACATCCAGCAACAATCGGTCTAAAACATATGCTCATAATATTTTTATAAATATAACTTAGAATATCTTTACACAGCAAATATTCGTAATTATTTATAAAATACAACAATTGAACATACACAAACACACGTATTGATGATAATCATTTTAGTAATATAAATAATCTAAATAAAACCTTCATAGAAAATTTGGCTGGTTACAGTTAAAAATAAAAGTAAATGACAACTGAAAAGTTTGATGTAAAAAATGTCACAACACAGAAAATATTTCTAAAAAGGAAACTATTGATAAAATGCTATAAAAAACCAATAAAAGCATGAATATTTTTATTATTATTATTTTATACTATAACACACACACGCGCACACACACACCAAACACACACACCACACACACGCATTTACAAGTAACAGCCATTTCACAGAACTTTGAAAGGATGACAGTTGTGGTTTCGATTTTCGAACAATTTAAAATGACAATTTACTAAACAATTGATTTCCTTGATTACTCTCTATACCTCTGCTTACTTTTTCTAAAGATACAGACGTGATATTCCAATGTAAATCACGTTGAAATTTAGGTGTTGTTATTTTTTAATTTCAAATCCTGTTACCGAGTTTCACCTCAATCCATCAGCATAGAAACTGAATTTATAAGTAAATTAAACCTTACAACTAAGCCTTCATTATCCTTCAGTCTTTTGAACGGTGAGCTGAAACAAAAGAAACTTTTAACAATGCGTAATAATTTTGCTATTCATAACTGATCGAACCTTTTTTATAAAGAAAAGGTTGTGTTTCTATCGTTTTTTTTTTTGTTTTTTGTAAGATTACTAAGAAATTACTTAACTCAGAATTTTGATTTATGTCTGATGAATTATATATGAATTGGATTGAGGGCATTCAAAAATAAAAGAATCAGCTTTTCTCCAGCAATAAAGTTTGAATTTTTGTAAGAAGCATTATTGCCATAACCTAAACATCATCATCTGCCTAGCCTTTTCCCAAACTATCTTGGGGTCGGCTTCCAGTCTAACCGGATGCAGCTGAGTACCAGTATTTTACATGAAGCGACGACTACCTATATACGATACCCCTTGGTAAGACTTGATGTCAGACTTTTGGCTTCTGACTACTCGTAACAACTGTCAAAGATCTTCAAATGACAGCCGGGACCAACGGCTTAACGTGATTTTCGAGGCACGGAGGAAACTCAGTATGTAAAATAATATGGTTACCCATTCTCGGACCAACCTCGGCAAGCACGGCTTTACAATAAAGATCGACCCGTGCGGCTGTTATTATTTAGCCTTACTTAAACATGTCTACCGAAGTAAATTTCCGAGTAGGTACTTTTCGAGACCAAAAATTACAAAAATATTAGAGATCTCATACAAAAAATGTGTATGACATGGCTTCGTGTAGAATATTAAACAGTTCAACTAATCTATGCCCATTATCTATTTCTATTAATTTCGAATCCACGAACCAATTTGCATGCCAATCGCGTTTCGATAGAGTTTGCTTTTGACTCTGTTTCAGTTTCAACCCGTTTGCATTAGAATACCCAAAGAAGTTTTATTATTATAAAATCAGCAGTATTGTATTAAAACTTTGGAAGCCAAGCCACTGAAAAGTTTTGATTTTAATTTCCAGGTACATAAATGTTATGGTATAGTAGATTGTTGCATCGAGCGCAAAGTGAGTTACTAATGCATGAGTGTTATGTTGGTGCCCGAGCGCATGCGAGGGCACTAAATTAACACGAGTGCATTAATAACTCACTTTAGCAAGGTGCGTAATCTACTTTTCTTTCAACTACCGTGACAAAATATACCTACTTAAAATAAAAACTCAACTTAATGAAACAAAGTTTAAAATTCATCTTCCCTTTTAACATACAATTATTAAAAGTGCAGTTATTAAAGGTTATAAACAACTTCATTTGCAGCTGTTTTATACTTTCTGGAGTTGAATTCATATCGCTATGTTTTTTTAAACTTTTTTTTTTTGCTAAAAGTATCAAAGTTTTACAATGGTACAAAATGCGCGCCATTTGTTTTTTTTTAACCAAGTCTGTTTTATTCAGCCGATTTTTACTTTCAGCCAGTATCTTTTTAATCTAATGCATACATTTTATTAAACTTAGTAGGAGGCACTAAACCTCTGTGGTAAATTTAATTCCAAATTTAAAATTTAAAACAGTGCAGTAATGAAAAACAGTGCAATAATGAGATTTCATACAACTTTTCTGCACTGTTTTGGTTCTAAGCAAAAAAGATATCCTTTGTGATCGGTTTTGTAGTGATTAATGATAACATTACTGTGTAGTTGGAAGAAAATTAATTTTTCTTTCAACTACGCAGTAATGTTATCATTAATCACTACAAAACCGATCACAAAGGATGTATTTTTGCTTAGGAACAAAACAGTGCAGATAAGTTATATGTAATCTCATTATTGCACTGTTTTTCATTACTGTACTGTTTTAAATTTTAAATTTAGAATTATATTTACCACAGTAGTTTGATGCCTCCTATTAAGATTAATAAAATGTATGCATTAGATCAAAAAGATACTGGCTGAAAATAAAAATCGGTTGAATAAAACCGACTTGGCGAAAAAAAAAACAAGTGGCGCGCATTTTGTACCATTGTAAAAATTTGATACTTACTTTATATTTAGCAAAAAAAATATTAAAAAGAAACCTGGATATTGACAGCAATAGCGATATTAATTCAACTCCAGAAAGTATAAAACGGCTGCAAATGAAGTTGTTATAACCTTTAATAACTGCACTTTTAATAATTGTATGTTTGAAAGGAAGATGAATTAAACTTTGTTTCATTAACTTGAGTTTTTATTTTAAGTATGTATATTTTGTCACGGTAGTTGAAAGAAAAGTAGATTACGCACCTTGCTAAAGTGAGTAATTAATGCACTCGTATTAATTTAGTGCCCTCGCATGCGCTCGGACACCAACATAACACTCGTGCATTAATAACTCACTTTGCGCTCGGTGCAACAATCTACTATAGCTGCCATGGCTTTGAAAATTCATCCATTACGTATAAAATTCACAGCCAAGAAGAACCAGTTTTACTATGAGACTAACTCGAAACAACTGAAATATGTATAATTGCTGCTTCTCTAAGTTGCATTAGTAGGTAACACTCATTGCATGTGTTTCCTACCTTTTTGGTAAGTATCTTATAATTTTTAAATTACGACTTAAGTACACATTATAGGATGCAATAAATGATTGTGTATTGAAACGTGATAAAAAATTAAACATGTGGTTTTCTTGCATTATTGTGGTAAACTAACAGACAACATTAAAAGAACGGGATTCTTACTGAACCCAAAAAAGCAGCAATAGAGAGAGTAGCACATGATTACGAAATGAATTTGTAATTCAAAATCGTCGGCTTAATACGGAAACTTTGGGTAACTCCAGTTCATTTAAATTAAGGTTTTAATTCCAATGTTTAACATTTCGGATCCCACCTGCCAGCAAGCTTCCATAGAGTGGTTCTTTTTTTAAATCATTGTAATGTAATTTTCGTGAGTGCTATCTGCCATTTTGTTAAAGTAAAAAATCTTTAGGCGCGTTTCATATTTTATTTTAGAGCGAGTTTTTGCTTCGGTAATTTACTTATCTTAACGTAAAAAATATATGCTACAAGATTTTAAAATCTCGTAATCAATGCTCTGTTTTGTTTTTTATAAACTTACTGAGTATAAAATATTTTTGCGCAAATAATAGGTCTTTACCTATGAAATTGCCGTATTGCAGTACAGACTTTTTCAAACAAAAAAAAAGTTTTGATTGGCTATGAGTTCTAAATTCAAATTAATTTTGTTTTAAAAATATGACATTCTATTTACAAAATCAGTCTTTTGTTTATTGATTAGCGTTGTATTTTCATTACATTTCAACATTTTTCCTCATAATGGATACTTTGAAATTTCGTGTAATTATGGAATATGAGTTCCGTCGTGGCACCAACGCGGCACAAACGACCCGTAACATCAACGACGTTTACGGAGAGAACTGTACAAACGAACGCACAACCCGTTATTGGTTTGCTCGGTTCCGTTCTGGGAATTTTGACTTGAAAAATGAACCTCGTGGTCGTCCGGAAACTTTGGTCAACAATGATGAATTAAAGGTGATTGTTGAAGCTGATGAAACTCAATCTACAGCTGAGCTGGCAGCAGCTTTTGATGTTAGCATTAAAACAATATTGGTCCATTTGCGACAGATTGGCAAGATAAAAAAGCTTGATAGATGGGTGCCCCACGAACTAAACGATCGCCAGCGCAACGTACGCGTCGAGACTTGCCTTGCGCTGCTTAACAGGCACAGAAATGAAGGAATTTTGAACCGAATTGTTACGTGCGACGAAAAATGGATTCTTTTTTACAATCGAAAGCGCTCAGCAAGTTGGTTAGATCCTGGTGCGGTACCAAAGCAATGTGCAAAACGAAAAATGACCCCTAGAAAGGTGATGGTCACAGTTTGGTGGTCTAGTGCTGGTGTGATTCATCATAGCTTTTTACAAAACGGCGAGAGCATTACTGCAGATGTGTACATTGAAGAACTGACCACAATGATGGCGAAACTCGCACGTCTGCAACCAGCTTTGGTCAATCGGTCGTCTCCACTGCTACTTCACGACAACGCGCGGCCCCATACTGCACAACAGACCGTCTCTAAGCTGCATGAGTTGGGTTTGGAAGCTCTCCCTCATCCGCCATACTCACCAGATCTTGCGCCTTCCGACTATTACTTTTTCCAAAATTTGGACAACTTTTTAGCGGGAAAAAAATTCAATTCCCGAGAGGCAGTACAAAACGCCTTTGAAGAGTTTGTTGTCTCCCGTCCAGCTGATTTTTTCAAGAAGGGCATCCATAAACTGCCACAGCGTTGGCAAAGATGCATTGATTGCAGGGGTGATTACTTTGAATAAAAGAAATAAATAAGTTCGAAAAAAAAAATATTTTAGCTTTTTTCAAACAAAACGGCAATTTCATAGGTAAAGACCTAATATTTGTAGCTGTGAAACTGCAGTTCCAGCAAAACATCAATTGCTTAACGTGCTTTCCGAGACATGAAAGTAACTCGCGGTTCGTAATGGGTGGTCACCCATCAACGACCTAACCTAGGCAAGCGCGGCTTAACCTGAAGATCAACCCAAGCGGCTGTTATTATTTAGCCACAAACCCCAGCAAATATTGTACTTACATTTTCCCAGCCTTATCTTAGACACTATCTAGAAAGATGTATCTTCTACCGGAAGCATTTTGTGAATAGAACCATCAGCTGACCTAAATGTAGAACTTTCTAACTGTATAACAGTTGTTTTGATTACGCATAAAATTAAAAATTAAATAATGCAAAATAAACACAACAATTTTTATTTGGTTGAACACCACTCCATTACCATCTAGGTAAAATATACATTATATTTAAAATAGATAGGGACCCACATCGCACGTGTCACATCATTATGAATACACCAGAACCGTCCTTGAAACACGTTCTGAATGATGATCAAAACCACATGAGAATCCACTCGGTATGTTTCGAAATTAATCTTACATTAATCACGTATCGGCTTCGCGTTTCTGTAAAAATTGGGTTGGGAATTGGTTTAAAACTATTTTGTTATTACTGCAAATTAATCAAAGAAAAAGCAGTCGGTACTTACAAAAAAAAACCAACATGTCCTTGAGAACCAAAACATGAAATTACGAGTAGTAAGATGGCGGGTAATAGAGAAGTATGGAAGAAGAAGACATGCTGCGCCGACCTCAAACAAATTGGGATAAGGATAATGATAATGATGACCTAGAACAAAAAAACATCGACAGTGACATCTACCAAAACGCACTAGACGCTATTTACAGCCTAGGTACTTATTCCACTTGAACGAAGCCTGTCGCAGAACTGAGAACTTTCTGGGCCGATTATCCATCCTTTGCCAACGACACATGACGTAGATAAATCAATCACAAGAACATGCAAAAATATTGAAAGAAGACAATATTCTAAAAAGGAACATGCAAATAGGGACATTTGGTCATACCAAAAAAACAATTTAGCTGAATGTGGGTCAGAAATAGTAATATTATGCCCAAGGCTTGCAAATGTATAAGTTATCCCAAACGATGCCCGTTTCAGACGTTGCGGCTTATTTCGCATGGATATTCTCGGTATTAGATTTAATCTCGTAGGTTTAGGAAATGCAATTTCTGAAGCAATTGATTTTTGTATCCCAGTACGCTCCGTAAGGGATACCCGTACGTGAAATGGGAATTGCACATTTTGCGTTCGATACAACGATAATAGAAAATGGGAATTCCTTCTTTTCCCATAATGTTCTTTGTCCTAATATACCTTGGCATAACGATTTTGGCACAATTTGTTTTGGCATAATAATACTTCGGCATATTTTTTTTAGGCATACATTTTATGTTGGCATAATCATCTTAAATACTAATTTGTTTTGGCATAAATTTGATTCGCATAACGTTAGTAGGCCTAATGACTATTAGCATAATAATATTTAGGCATACAATTAATATAAATAACAAAAACAATTTTCATGCAAATGATTTATTATATGTAACATTATGTAACTTAAACGATTTTTCAATCCCGAGATAACTTTTATCTGAAGAATATATTAGATGTTTTGAAAGTTTTTGTATAAAAAATATGTCAATCAGTTAACTTCTATTATGAGAAATAAATATGGCGGTTATTCCTCAGATAGAAGTTAACTGATTGAAACAGTGGTCCTTAATTATGTATAATTATTTAGTTTAGGTGTATATTTTTAGCAATTGCTTGTAAATATGCTAGTTTCGAAGTATACTCATCTTTTTTACTAATACTTTTTTCGATTCTTTTGGTTTTGTCCGTGTATTATTTCTTTATTTTTTGGTATAAGTCATGTTACGACATCCAGTTTATCTATCTCAATAAGTAATATTAAGTTATATTAGGTCTTAAAATTTTATGCAAATGGATAGGGAACCTAGAAAATGACGTATATAAGAAAATTGAATCAGCAGACAAAATTGTTAGGACTATAGGCTTCAATGATATTCAAACATAGTTATACTTGCAGAGATTTATTTAGGAGTTCAAAAAGACATCCATCACGTTTTTTGTTTTTCAAGAGAGAGAGTTGCTACTGTCAATAACACTAGTAACGGGATTTTTACCATGTTTATTATTTGTTTTGAGTTGCCACTTTCTAAATAAACATACTTCATAAGTATTGGTGTTGCCATACTACAATATTCAACAAACTACAAAATATCTCACAGTAAAAACGTTGAATCCAACTCAAAAAATTAGGTACTTTAACAATACAATAAATCTTTTCCACGAAGAAGAATAATATTCGTCTCTTCATATTACTAATCCAAACTTCAACTTTTCTAGTATAAATGTTGACAAAAGCACAGATAAATAACAATCCCTACAAAAACCACAATTCTTCTAAACTCTGAATCCAAGACCATTAATCACTAGCTAAAATAACCAGACCGTAATTGGAACTTCAATATTAAATTCCGTTTCTTGGAATTCACAGCTCCACTCGCCTTTTCTTCTATTGTCAATAATTCGTCAAAGAATCCCAAAAGGATAATGAATATTTCATAATCATTGTCATTTCATAGATTTTTCATTCAGGTTTCAAGGGGGTTCATTAAATTTGGCGTGGGTACCTGGTTTTTAATGATTAATTACTTGCTAACGAGGTCGGGGACTGTCTGATAGCGGTGTGAATGAGACTATTCTTTGCTATCTAGACGACAGTGTTCGTTGGATAGTTGTGAATAGTTTGATTTTCATTGTAAAGTGGAGCCAGGTTCATGTTAACTTTTGATTTATATTTTCTTTGCTTTCTTCTTGTACTTTGTGAGATTTTCAGGGGCATAATTATCTTATTTACTGAGTAATTCAGAATGGCATTTCGCATTCAGTTTATTTTCTTTTTATTTGTTAGTCGTTTCATTTTTATAATAGAGTTCAACTTCAAAAGCTTACTGTAGCTTAAACATTTTTTCTTCGATACTCGTATAAAATACTAGTTGTTCGGCGCAACTTCGTTTGCGTCACATTATCCCCGTTTTCACAACATTTTTCATTGCTGCTCCACTCCTATTGGTCGTACCTTGATGATATAATATAGCCTATATAGCCTTCATCGATAAATAGGCTATCTAACACTAAAAGATTTTTTCAAATCGGACCAGTAGTTTCGGAGCCTATTCAATGCAAACAAACAAAGAAACAATCAAATATATCCTCTTTATAATATTAGTTTAGAAAATTAAAATTGTGTTTCTGTGATTTGTCTTTACAGTTTTTTTCCTGTAGTTTTTTTGTTCGTTTTTAGTCAGCTTTTACCTTCCCTATAAAAAACTGCCTTCCTTTTTAACTCTGAAATTTTTAATAGCCAATATTCACCGCATTTTTTACAGTTTCCACGCAAAATCCCCAAAGGTCAATCACCTAAAATTATTCGCACAAAATCCATCGAGGCGCATAATAATAGTGATAATGCATTACCAGCGGCACTGACCTTCAGACCCCTTTTATTTCGCCCTGCCTCGCTCGAGTACACCTTTTACTGCGTAGGGAACAAAATGTGAAACATTTTTGGTGAAAATATAGGTAGGTATCTATGTATGACAAGTAGGCAAAGTAAAGTTTGATAATTGTGTACCACTGCCGTGTTAATGTACAGGAACACTATTTTGAAATTAAAAAACAAAATATGTTAACCTGAATTTATTTAATTTTTTTTCTTTTATTTTAGTACACATTAATGTTGTAGGCTTTTTTTAAGTCAAAATTATTTATTTACAGTGTTACAGTTTTAAACAAGGCTAGTTATCCATTTTTTTACGAAAACAGTTTTTTTATTCAATGTACATTTAGTAAATTGGTAAGCAAAATGCCAGAGTTGTGACAGGTATGAATATGTGATAAAACTATCGGAAAAGCTTTTTTTATTCATCGCGCAAGGTGGGTATATGGTAACATAATCACGTCTGCGGTGTTCCGATTGCTAACTTAATTTACTCTGGATATTGTTAAGGAATTAATGAACTAATAAATGATGGAATTACTTATCATCCACCTCTGTGTATGTCGTGAATCCATCGCCTTCAAATATAACATAATCTGCCTAGCTGGAAAAAGGTTATCTTGGGGTCGGCTTCGAGTCTAACCGGATGCAGCTGAGTACCACTAATTTACATGAAGCGACTGCCTATCTGACCTCTACAACCCAGTAACTGGGTAATACGATACCCCTAACTAAGACTGGATGTCAGCCTTTTGGCTTCTGACTACTCGGAACGACTGTCAAAGATCTACAAATGACAACCGGGACGAAGGGCTTAACGTGCTTTACGAGGCACGGAAGAAACTGGGTGTGTAATTATGGTCATCCATCCACAGACCAACCTCGGCAAGCACGGCTTAGAAGATCATACCGTGCGGCTGTTATTATTTAGCCACGAGTTCCTCGCCTTCAAATATAATAGATTACATAAATAATCCCCACAAACATTCTTTGATATCGGTTTTCACTTACGTACATACCACGACGCATAAAGCTATACATTTCCAATATAACATGGCCTCACTTTTTATAGATTTTTCGTACAATAAGAGATCCGCATAAACTGGTTTTGTATAGCTTGATTGGTCGCCGATAAGGAAAGGCAGCTGATACAAATGTACACAATATTTGTATCAGCTGCCTTTCCTCATAGTAAATTGGTATCGATATGGGGTCGCCAAAGTGTTGCAATAAAGGGCTCGGTTTGATGAGCGTATAAATAATAAGGGTGGTGTGTTTATGAGGCTGAGGCTTATGAAGTAGGGAATGTTATTTATTTTCGCTCAGGTTGTTTGTTTTGTTAATCTGGTACAGCTTTTCATGCCAGTTTTCCTATATATTGTACTTGATTATCGTTTTCCTGATATTTAACGGTTTACAAAATATTTTTTGTTCTTCAGATCATCACGTAACATTTTTCAAATAAGATCACATAAAAATATATTTGGGAAGCCTATTGTAGCAACCTACAAAAAAGCAACTTAATACAAAAACTACTACAGCACCATCTATGACACGGCGGAAGAAATAACATCAATTTCCTACATCGCGCAAGCAGAGTTTACATCGACTTAAGACTATATACAGAAACCTGACAACAACTGTCGGGCAGTTGCCCACAAGACACAACGCCTGTCTGGTCGGAGGACCCTCCCTTTTCTAAGGAGTATTGAGGAATTTAACACCCTGGTCCTCATACTCCTAAACTAGGCTATTATAAACTATTTTGAATGCTGCAAACTCTTTACACTTGCTGCTGCAAATCTGGCCAATTAAATATGCACGATAACTATACGTTTGTTATAAAATATGTACCTACGTACTAAAATAAAAAATACTTTTCTCACAAACCCATCCATTACTTAACCAAAGCCACATTCAGAAATAGAAAAAGCTCTGACGCAAATCATCCAAGTAAAGACATATCATCAAATAAACACCCGGCCATAATAACATACCCATAACGTAACCACGCAAGTGTACTGCAACAACCGATGTACACGACCTACATTATTATATCTTCTAGCTGATAGTCCTTGAGATAGTCCGCTTCCAGCTCACTAGGCGAGCCAGTGAACCATTGAGTCGCTACATATGTTTATGTACGCATGTATTACAATTGGAGACATGGGACGGGTAAATATAGAAGACTTCTATATTCAGTGTGAGAATTTAGTATATTCGGTAAATAAAAGTCGCATGTGAGAGCAGCGGTGGCAGCCCTGACTTACGAGCAGTAAGCCGTGGGTTCGAACCCAGGCAGGCGCATTACTTTGTGTTATTTATTTCATCACCGCTGTCCTCAAAAACGATGAAGGAAAACATCGTGTAGAAACCGGAATGTACTAGAACAAAAAAATCGAAGACATGTGACATCTACCAACCCCACTTGGCTCGCGTGGTTGATTGCATTGCAGCCCACTCCCTCTCATAGAGAGGAGGCCTGTGTCCCAGCAGGGGGAACATTATAAGCTGATGATAATGAAAAGTCGCATGAGTCGATCTTCAAGGTTACGCAGTGCTTGTTGAGGCTGGCCTGTGAATGGATGAAACATAATTAAATCGGAAAGCACGTTAAGCCGTTGGTCCCAGCTGTCATTTGTAGATCTTTGACAGTTGTTACGAGTAGTCATAAGCCCGAAAGTCTGACAAGCAGTCTTCGCACGGAGTATCGTATTACCCTGTTATTGGGTTGTGGAGGCCAGATAGGCAGTTGTTCCATGTAAAATACTGATATTCAGCTGCTTCCGGTAAGACTGGAAGCCGACCCCAAACATAGTTAGGAAAAAAGGCTATGAAGATTGATTGGTTTGTCCAAGTCCGATACAGCAAAGGCCTTCCGTCATTGCTGAGTGGGACTTGGAGCTCAAACATGCTAAAATGCTTGACTGCAGAGAAAAATAAATGAAAACGAAGTTGCTCAGTGTCTCTACGACACGACTTGCGGAAAACCGTGTATACACGCGAAGTTGCGGAGAAAGAATAAAAAGTCGCATCGCTCATGGTCATGACCGTCCGTTACTCAAATGGGTCTAAGATTGAAATAATTTAATACACTTATTTTATATTCAATTGCCATACACACATGCACATCGTGATGCTGTTGGAAAATAAATGTGGCGTATTCTATTTATAAATCGGTACCCTAAGTATGGTTTTATGGGTCAGTGAGTTTTCAATGGTTAATTGTGTGCATCGAATATTTTCGTAAACGATGTTTGGAAAAATTTGCAAAGCAGGTGGCTGGTGATCAAGACATCTTATACAGACAAATGATATCCACCTTTGCCGGTACCTGTAGCATTTGGATGCTATCTTTAGATATAACAGAACAGTCAAGCATAAATTGTCCTGGATTGCCGTGATCACCAACCAGCATCATTATCATCGTCTGCCAAGCCTTTTTCCAAACTATCTTGGGGTCGGCTTCCAGTCTAACCGAATGCAGCTGAATACCAGTATTTTACATAAAGCGACTGCCTATCTGACCTCCACAACGCAGTCACTGGGTAATACGATACCCTTTTGGAAAGACTGGATGTGAGACTTTTGGCTTCTGACTACTCGTAATGACTGTCAAAGATCTACAAATGACAACCGGGATCAAGGGCTTAACGTGCTTTCCGTAGCACGGAAGAAACTCGGTATGTAATTATGGTCGCCCATCCACGGACCAACGTCGGCAAGCACGGTTTAACCTTAAAGATCGACCCGTGCGGCTGTTATGATTTAGCCACGAGCTCCTCACCAACCAGCATTTTTACAAAAAATACTAAGCACCGTAGCATACAATAATCTTCCCCTAAAATCTCACTGACCCAGAAAACTCCAATAAAACGTAACGAGACCAAACAAAAATAATTCCCACCTACATCCACGGTCCACTGATCAAACTCAAGCGTTTCCTTTACAGATGAAATAAAGCCGTGATCGCATGGACGACGCTGCCGTTCCGGGCCGTCTCGACGGCCGGACGACACCTGTTCCCCGTTTGGCACATTCCTTATCTATAACGGTGAGATTTGAATAGCACGACAGTGAGGGAGGTACATAATAGTAGACTATTCAATGCGACATGCATTCTATGTTGATGTTTGCATTATTTTGCGTGTCAAGAGGGGCGCTAGGTAAGGGTGGAGCATGTGTGAAATTTAAATGTTTGGAGGTCACGAGAGACGAAAATTTTGTAAAATATTGCGATGTGTGGCTCAGTAATGAATTTGGTGATGATGGAAATAAATTAATGTAGAATCTAGTGTTTTATGAATTTAAAATGAAAAACTTTTGTAAATAAGTTAGACAATCATATACTCTCGAGAGGTAAACCTCTGTTAAAATCTGTCAATTAACTTGTCGTATCAGATAAACGAGACGTCGCGTCGACGCGTACATTTTTATCATGCGTTAACAGCTAGTGTTTAAAGTGCTGAATAGTACTGCAATACCAGTGATATCTAAATCAATATAAATTCTCACGAAACCATGTCAACCCATGTTCCAAATACAGTTTTGTTCCAGACGCACTAAGTTCCGGTAGTGGAGCCAGACGCCTTAACTCAGACAATAATACCAGCCTTCAACACCGATATGAATTCTACGGAGACCAGCCTAGACGTGAACCGGTCCACGCCGATCTACACTATTGGTACCAGCTTTATTACGCAGTGGTAAATATCCTTTCAAGTATTTTATTCATTTTTATTTATGTTGTTGGCCCTGCTCTGTATGGTGTCGGTCATAAAGAATAACACCATCCCATATCTTCCCGTGGGTGTCGTAAGAGGTGACTAAGGGACTTGTCAGAGAATGGGCAGCAGCGTTCTCTGTGCTTTTATAACAACCGTACTGCGATCGCCAACCCGCCTGCCAAGCGTGGCGATTATGGCAAAACCCCTCTTATCTAGGGGAAGGCCTATGTCCAGCAGTGGACGTCTTTCGGCTGAAATGATGATGATGATGATGTTGGCCCTGTCTTCGATTCCTTGGTTGAGCGACGCGGGTGGGTGTTATTGGGTTTTCCCATCAGAAATTTCCCAGTGGAAGTCTGCATCTGTGCCCGGTAGATGCCAATAGACTCGCTCCCTTTTACATCGGACTTAAACATAACTGGCGAAATGTGGGAGTGCTATTAGCATAGACTATTAGATGCACCTCTGCCTAACCCTTTGAGGAAAACAGACGTGATGTTATGTGTGTTATTTTATTTTGTAACAGTCGAAAGGAGTCTTACGACTGTTAGACGGGCATGGCCAAGCAATACTAGGTTGATCTTCAATGTTAAGCAACGTCCAATTCGACGATACGTGAAGGGTGCCTCTAAAGCACGTTAAGCCACTGGTCCCGGCTTTCATTGTTGATGTTTGACAGTCGTCATAGGTTGTCTGTATGGTGTCGGACGTAAAGAATAGCACCATCCCATATCTCCCCGTGGGTGTCGTAAGAGGCGACTAAGGGACTTGCCAGAGAATGGGCAGCAGCGTTCTCTGTCCTCTTGGAAAACCTAAAACCCCCTTTAGGTTTATGTCCAGCAGTGAACGCTTTCAGCTGTAATGATGATGATGATGATGATGATGATGATGATAGGTAGTCAGAGTAGTCGTCAGATACTCGAAAGTTTGACAGCCAGTTTTACAGTCAAATTTTGAGCCTTACACATCGTCATACTAATTGTGAATTCGTGACTTACTAATATGGCTGATATCGAAGTAATCCCTGCCAGCTATTTCCCTCGACCTTGTATTGGTTCCACATTACTTTTTTATAGAATTACACCTCCATACATACTTTCATCCATCATAATAATGTTTAATCCCTATAATTAATGTATTTCAAAAATCCTTCCTCAATGCCTTGGACAATATTGCATGTATCTAGCTTTTTTACAATGCTAATTCTATGGTTTACAATGGCGATATCTTCCAGACAATTTTTGAATGGACTGAACGAAATTCATATAAAAAGGGCATAAATGGTATATCCTGCTGTTATATTATTATAATGTTACTTTCGTAATTCAAAATAAAGAGGATTAAGAGTCATCATCTGCCTAGCCTTTTCCCAAACTATCTTGGGGTCGGCTTCCAGTCTAACCGGATGCAGCTGAGTACCAGTATTTTACATGAATCGACTGCCTATCTGACCTCCACAACCCAGTAACTGCGTAATACGATACCCCTTGGTAAGACTGGATGTCAGACTTTTAGCTTCTGACTACTCGTAACGACTGTCAAAGATCTACAAATGACAACCGGGACCAACGGCTTAACATGCTTTCCGAGGCACGGAGGAAACTCGATATGTAATTATGGTCACCCATCCACAGACCAACCTCAGCAAGCACGGCTTAACCTTAAAGATCGACCTGGGCGGCTGTTATTATTTAGCCACGAGCTCCTCAAAGAGGATTAAGAGTACCAATCCGATATTATTCCATACTCTACGGCCTTTGTGCCATGTGTCCCCCAAATCATTCGACCAGCGTCACAACTGCTGGACAAACATCAAAATATTCACATTTCTAATATCACTGGAAACATAATAAAGAATTCAATGCAGTTGTAGTTACATCGTTCCTCGTACGCTCAAGAGCGTTTACGCCTTATGACATTTCATCCAAACTTTCGAGTCCTTATTTTCCGAAATGACTGAACCGATTTAATAAAACTTCATGCGCATAAGCAGGATCCATAGGCCTAAAAAGTTACTAAAACATTTTCGGAAAATAGTGTTACAGCTAAGTATAAGTATTAAGCGTATTAATTTTCATTAAAATCGGTTCAGTCATTTCAGAAAATAAGGACTTGAAAGTTTGTATAAAATGCAGTAAGTTATTTATTCTGTACTCAACGCGGCAACGTACATGCAACACCCGCACATTAAAATAAACATTAAAACAACAATATGTAGCTAAAAGCCTCGCACATGACAAAAAGGAAAATATAAAAATGTGGTATTGTGCTTCTTCTTCTTAAAATTTGTCGCTGGCAATCTAAAAAGTCCCAACACTTAGTTATAAGTTTGGTGCTAACACTAGCGTTCATCAATTAAATGAACAATCTAAATAGAGAAATCATGGCATGCAGGACACAACATCACGTGACTCATTGTTTGTGGAAAAGCAGTATTATAAGTGTGCTATAAGCCTTAGTCACGTGTACATTTCACTGGTTTCGGAGCCGAACGGAGCCTGCTTATGAAATCTTCACGCGGCTCGCTGGCACGTGGACTTGAATACAATCGAATACAATAATAATGATTGCTTCGTTTTCATTTGGCACATCGTGTGTCGTATTTTGAGCCTAGAAACTTTATAGCCATGGTATAGTCTGGTATGCGTTTTAGTCAAAGTTAAGTTATGCTGGCCAGATGCTTCGAAATTAAAATCGTTAGTAACAAACTCCACCATAGTATCTATTAGTACGAGTAATTCCGAAAGGATCTTTCTGACGGTTTCCGTTACAAATACTACCAAAGTAATAAAATTTTGCACGGACGTTCATAAAATGCAAATTACAACAACGACTTACCACAAATAAACAAGAAAATAAAGAGAGAATCAACAAGACTAACCCACACACTTAACATGATATTTTTAATCTAAACCGGTCATAAAAATAAATAAATCGTACTATGAACGCTAAAAAAACAGCAAACGGTCCCTCTATGACCCATTACAGTCTCTGAATACTTGATTTTACGATCTAGTGTGGGTATGCTGCACTAAATTCAGCTTAAATATGAATTATATAACTTTATAGTTGGTCCTGAAAAGAAACTGTACATTTGAACGTAAAAGTATGTTGTATTCATGAAGAAAAAAGTCAGACTACTGAATTTTGTTATTTATAATGTTCTTACAAGCTTGCTAATTTTCATGCAATTGCCTGTAGATAGATAAAAATATTCTTTATTATGCACACCATACAAATGGACCCCCAAAAGTCCCATGAATAGATGGATATAATCATACCTAGTGGTGGAGTATCGGTTATTTTGTACATATCTTTACTCTTTGCTACCTACAACGGTACTTCAGTAGCTGTCTTTCATTTAATGGAAACAAGAAATAGATGTTCTTGTTATTTCTATCTCAAAAAAATACATCATTTTTTTTTATTAAGATCCTTGCCCCACATTAGGAATTTCTCCTGTAGCATGGGTGCATTTACAAATATTTAAACTGACATAGACAAACAGTCAGACCCGGAACAACTATCTGTAGGCCATTCAAATATTTGTTCCGTGCGGGGATCGAACCCGCGACACGCAGCGCAGCAGTCGATTGCTCAGCCACTGCGCCAACCGTGCCGTCAAAAAGTAAGGAAATACTTCCTTAATTGGAAGTTTGTTACTGGATTAGGTAGGCACACCTGGCATACAAGTACAGTCCTTAGATACTTGACAAAATGAACTTTTGATATCATCATCTTACTGCACTTCTTTCATGTTATTTGGGATCGGCGCAAAACGTTTTTTTCTTCCATTTTCCACTGTCATTCTTTACGCTTTTCATTTCTTATCTTTCTTTCATATTAAAAAAAAAATAACTTTTGACAGAGCAGTTAAAAATGGATTGAAATTTGTGGTTTTCTTTTTAATCTTTTTTTTTATGGGATTTTTGGACACAAATACGACGATGTCAATCCCATCGTACTTTTACAGATATCAATTTACTTCCTAAACTAATTAAGCTTATTAAAATTATACAAAGGAATTCGTTGTGAAAATAGAAAAGGTCTTGTCCTTGGTTTACCTACTGTTTATATACTTTTTGCTATCTGTGAATACGAGTTTTCTAAGAACAGCTCTAGCTGATCATATTTTGTTTCTTTTTGTCATAATTTCACGTTGTACAAGCACGTGATCCTTGGAGACACGTGCCTTCCACGAAAGCCGAAACACAATACCCACCGTCAGGCAGGCTTTCTTTAAGAAGGTCGACAGCTGTTGAAGCGGAACCTTGAACCAAAAATGATAATATAACATCATGCTCGTTATCTCTGAAGAGTTATGCAGAGATGTAGCTACCTCACATTTCTCCCGTATTATATTTAACTCCTAAGTAATAGGGAACGACTCTTTTGCCTTCCACCAGGCATAAATCGTGAGAAAATTATGCCGACTCAAAAACATTCATCATCATCTGCCTAGCCTTTTCCCAAACTATCTTGGGGTCATCTTCCAATCTAACCGGTTGCAGCTGAGTACCACTATTTTACATGAAGCGACTGCCTATCTGACCTCCACAGCCTTGGTAAGACTGGATGTCAGACTTTTGGCTTCTGACTACTTGTAAAGACTGTCAAAGATCTACAAATGACAGCCAGGACCAACGGCTTAACGTGCTTTCCGAGGCACGGAGGAAACTCGGTATGTAATTATGGTTACCCATCTACGGACTAACATCGGCAAGCACGGCTTAACCTTAAAGATCGACCCGTGCGGCTGTTAATATTTAGCCACGATCTCTTGACCCTTCCTACTTCCTCCGACTTTGCACAAAAAAAAATTGCACATAATAAGTAGGATGTAAAAAGAAACAATTTTGTATTTAAGTCTCCTTTTGATTTAAATCATTCTGTTAATTTTCTTTAATTTTTTTCTTTTCCTAGAGATAAACCAGAACAAAATCCTCGTTGTTTCATTTTTCATTTTGAAATCATAACATAATCTCTTAGGAGCTTTAATGGGCTTTCACTGTAAACTACTTAAAAGATTCGAACAAAAATATTTGCAACAGACTTTGTAGTGAAAATGGAGGGAATGTTTTCGTTGCTTCTGCAAACTAAAACGTAAGGGAAAACAAACTATGAGAAAACTTTTGATATTGTTTGTACCTGAAAAATTCTATTACAATTTTGTTTATAAGGTTTAAATTCGCTTCTTCTGCTCTTGTAGCTTAAACTGAGGTCATATTCATCATCATTATTCTTTTACTCTTATTCCTATTTATTTGTGAGCTAGCATGATGTCCCCTTCTTTCATATTCCTTCTTTTATATTCCTCTACGAATCCCCAAAAAATGGTGCTATTAACGGTCATCTTTAAAGCTCCGTAATTCTCTTGCACTCGACTACAGCACCTGTAAAAAAAAGTAGAAATAATGTAATGTAAGATGTGCTTCTTGATAACCACTATTTTACACTTCAATAACCCTGCTAACTACTCAAAGTGCACTAAACGTGAATTCTCTTGGACTTCGTGTGTGAAGACTAGCGTGCGTGAATAGAGACAATTTGACATTTACAGACCCCATGGACATTGCAAACGAGTTTAACGATTATTTTATTAATACAATTGTGAATAATATTAAAGCTGACATCACATCGAATAATACACATTTAATTAATAACACATAACACTCATTATTTATGCAACCCGTTACAGTTGACGACATAATAAAAATAACTTCCAACCTAAAAAACACAAATACTGTTGGGTACGATGGACTTTCCACGAAAGTTTTGAAACTTACTAAAGACCTGATAGCACCTCCATTAACTCATATAATTAACTTGTGCGTAACTGATGGCATATTTCCAGACAAGCTCAAAAAAAATATATAAAACCTCTTAAAAGATAAAAAAGAAAAAAAGATTGCAAAACTGATTTAAAAAATTATAGAATATTTTAAATCATTGAAAATTGTAACTTTACCCTCTTTATTTATATTAGAAACGGCTTTGTTTGTGAAATGTAATCCACATTTATTTCAAAAATTATCAGAGGTCAGGAAAAATCCAATACGGACTCAGTACGTCAATAAATTATGTCAAGTGAAGTGTAAAACCGCACTAATGCAAAAAAGTTTTTTTGGTATTGCCCCACGCATATACATATAATAGAGTACCTAATGTTTTAAAAAAGCTTACTTTATTTAAATTTAAAAGGGCGCTAACTGACATTTTAATTATGAAAAGCTATTACTTAATTGACGACTTTCTTAATGATGATTCACTGACTGATTGATATACTTACTGTTACGCTATACACCTTCTGTTATTGGCTGATTTATAATATACCTAATGTTACTCAAATTGACATACCGTTTATTCCTAGTATTTTATTTTTTTTATAACTTTGTCCAGTTTGTAATTTTTTATTGTAATTCCAATGACATTTTTTATTTAATTGTAATTCCAATGACATTTTTATTTTTTTATTCTAATTCAAATGACATTTTTATTTTATTAGCTTTATTGTAATTCATTGATATGCCACCTATTTTAAATTCCAAAACTAATAGTTGCATGCCCATGTGACGGTAAAATGTGGAGGAGCTTATTAAAATCGAACATCTATGTACCTATTACCCATGTTTGCAAATAAATAAATGATTTAATTTGATTTGACTATAACAAACTACTACTACTACTACTACTTTGACTATTTTATGTTATGTTAGTTAATTAATTACTTTTTAATATATATATTTATTATGATTAGAATACAAAATTTTTATAATTGTAAATTTTATTGAATTTGAATGATTTAATTTTAACATATTTTAATTTAACTTTTGATGTTAGCTGTACATTTTATTCAACATAAAAAATAATGTGTTAATTGAATTTTTATGTATTATTTAATGGTAAATTTATAATAATACTATTGCGTGGTGTGTATTTATATGTTTCTGATTTTTGATTTACTAACATTATTTTTAAGTGTGCTTATTAACAATTTATGGATCATTGTGTCTGAAAATAAATGAATTATTATTATCTCTTTATTCACTTTCTTTACATATCTATTATATTTTTAAATATTTTTACAAAACAACATATAAAAAAAACATTTAAAAATATAAAAAATAGTAGCCTACCAGCATCGGGAACAGGGTCCGGGCTACCGGTGGTCAGGGCTCTTGAGAGAGGAACCTCCTGACAATACGTGCCGTGTCTAGAAGTACTGCTTTCTGAATCAAGCCCTTGATCCAGCTGTCAAGCGATTATTATTATTATTATAACGCACGCCAATAAAGTGAACAAGATTCAGTTGCAAACCAATAAAAGACAAATATTTTTCTTATAGAGTCATCATTATTTCTGAGGGACGGACTACATTTTTCTGGCTGTCGTAAAGCCCACAAACGGCTAGGGTTCTATTGCAATAGTCCTATGGGTACATAAAATTACAGTCCTTTCAAACGGACCTCTCAGCTTTATAACCGCAGAATATGGTCCAAAACTGATGAGTCTACAATTTAATAAAGCGTAAGCGATCTTCTTGAGCAACGATATCACTCCATTCGAGGAGATTGAGTTTCTTTGATTGCTGTGCTTCATTACTTCCCGTTTTTGTAGCCTTTGAAAATGTTTTCTGAGGGGTTCTTAAAGGGGATATTCTTGGACGTATGTAGTTGAACTTTCGATTGTGTGCTAGGTGCTATTGTGAACTATTGAAGCATTTAGATTGAGTTTAAGATATATTTTATTTCGACGAAGAATATCTGGGAGGTAAGTAACCCATGGCAAAACGTTTGGGAAAAATTTCGCAATTTTTTTATTAAGTTAAAATATTTCTCCGCCATTGAAATTGATTTATCGTCCTTTCCAAGAATATTCGTCCAAAAATCATGTTACTCTGATATTGTTGGCCAATATTTATTTTTGATGAATGAATTTAGCCGTTGATTGATGAAAACTTTCAACGGTAGCGAGAGAAGGAATTTTTCCAGGTCTGCTAATTGGGTCGAATTTTATTTCACTTAATTTAGTTTTTTTTTTGTCTTTTGTAAATTTTGTTCTAATAATTTGTCTTCTTTACGCTTGATTCTTTGTTATATAAGATTAATAGCTTTTTGCAGTAGATTCGCACTCGTAGAGTTCGAATATTCTCCCACGGCAGCGTTCCGGAGTTGAAAGTATCCTTACCCAGGTCATTTTCCATCCGTGTGATTCCAATTCTTTCCCCCTTAAGACGTGAAAAGTAACAGAGAGACATGAGACTGAGTTACGTTCGCATTTATAATGTGTAATATTTGTATGAATATCATACTGTTTGTGTACTGTATAGTCTCTGTTCGGTTAATTAATTTGACGAAACGGTTGGCGTAGTGGCAGAGCGATCTACTGCTGCGCTGCGTGTCGCGGGTTCGATCCCCGCACGGCACAAATATTTTTATGGCCTACAGATAGTTGTTCCGTGTCTGGCTGTTTGTGTATGCTAGTTTAAATGTTTGTAAACGCACCAACCATACAGGAGAAGTTCAAAGCGTGGAGCAAGGTCACTAAAAAAAAAACACAATCATATTACAACGTACTCACAATTGAGACACAAGCCTCTAAGAATGCCAACTTGCCATAAATCTCCAAGGAGACCCAGATAGGGCAAAATATCATTGGATCATCATCATGTTCCTGCCTTGGTCCCATGTTTCTTGGAGTCGGCGTGACACCTTGTTTTATATTTTCCTCTGCCAACCGTCACGCAATAATATTAATCCTTTTTTGTGTTATTCTTCACACGATCCATCTTTCGTTTGAAATCAAATGTTGATGGTTGGACATGTAGAGGAAGACCAAGGAGTGCGATGCGATTAAATATCAAGAATTTCTCAGTCACAACCCCGGAATCCGGTTCTATGCCCGGTTGATGGGAAACAGCTCTTACCTTATCATCATCATTTCAGCCGAACGACGTCCACTGCTGGACATAGGCCTCCCCCATGTGGCGCCACATTGACCGGTCCCGTGCGACTCGCACCCAGCGGATCCCCGCAACCTTCACCAGGTCATCGGTCCACCTAGTGGGAGGACTCCTTCCAGAACTTTTCGACCCCGCAGCAATGTTCCCTGCTCACTGCCACTTAAGTTTGGCAATTCTTCGGGCTACGTCGGTAACCTTGGTTCTCTTGCGGATGTCCTCATTTCTGATTTGATCACGCAAGGGAACTCCGAGAATAGCCCTCTCCATTGCCCTTTGGGTGACTTTAAGTCTTCTGATAAGGTCCATTGTAAGCGACTACGTTTCGGTCCCGTATGTAATCACTGGTAACACGCACTGGTCATAGACTTACCTTATTAGCAACAATGATATGGGATACATGAATAGGTTCTGTATGGTGTCCGACGTAAATAATAGTACCATCCCATATCTTCCCGTAGGTGTCATAAGAGGCGACTAAGGGACTTGCTAGAGAATGGGCAGCAGCGTTCTCTTTGCTTTTGTAACAACCGTACTGCGATCGCCAACCCGCCTGCCAAGCATGGCGATTATGGCAAAACCCCCCAAAATATCAATGTGGCGACACTTGGGGAAGGCCTATGTCCAGCAGTGGACGTTTTTTGGGCTGAAATGATGAATAATGACATGAATAGACAAGATAGGCTTGCCTAGGATATTCGATTCGATCCCTGGACAATGGGTACAATTATGTACTAAATTTCTTCTAGAAAAGTCCAGTCCAAAAGATTTCAAAATTGAAGTGCTTTCTATTAAACGAACAACTAAAGAACTTTTCGACCCCATCGGCCATCCGTTCTGCGAGCAATGTGCCCTGCTCACTGCCACTTAAGTTTGGCAATTCTTTGGGCTACGTCGATAACCTTGGTTATCTTGCGGATGTCCTCATTTCTGATTTGATCACGCAAGGAAACTCCGAGCATAGCCCTCTCCATTGCCCTTTGGGTGACTTTAAGTCTTCTGATCGACCGGATCTGACGGGACCGAAACGTGGTCGCTCACAATGGACCTTTCCATTGTGAGCGACCACGTTTCGGTCCCGTATGTAATCACTGGTAACACGCACTGGTCATAGACTTACCTTATTACATGGAACTTAAACAAAAATCGAAATGTGGATGCCTTATAGGAACACATCTGCCTAACCTGAACTGGGCCTATTTATTGAAGTCATGAGTAATGCAATTAAAACAAAATTATAAAAATATACATAGATCTAATCAAGAAAGATATGTCTTGATTAGATTTCAGTTATTTTTTTATTTTATTTTATAATTTTTTTTTTATTGTGTCCACTTGTGGCATGAGCCAAACAAACTTATTTTCACATTATTACACATTATTTTGATGCTCAAAATCAGTGAGCAAAATGCAATTTTGATCACTGAGTGAGACAATGTAACTTTTTTTTTTTTTTTAGAAAGTCGCGAATGTCTTATTTAGCCTTGGGTTAATCATACAATTCGAAACATTCACACTCTATCTCTTTCCCGCCATTAGAAAGAGAGAAAGAGAGACAAAGACCAGCTCTTTCGAAGTTCCTATTTTGAATTCGAACTCAAAGACAAACACGTTCGGAATTTCGTTCTAACTAAAGAAATTTTTCAAAAAGATAATAATGTCTTTTAATGTAATTTATTGAATTTTTTAACTTATTGTTGTATTTAAACGAAAATAAGTATTTACTGCAAATAAAACTAATATTTAACCTGTAAATATTTATTTCTAGTTCAAATAATGTTACGTAATATATTTTGAATAATAAAATATCATGGGTACTATTTCCGGACACGCCATAATTTAAATAAAAGAGCAGGAATAAAATTTCGTGGCTGGCGTAAAGAGTTGAATAAATTAAAAAATATTATGCGACGAGAACAGTACCTCTACCTACAATGTTAAATATTTTGATTCACAATAAATAGTTATTTCAATCTATTCCTGTTTATTATTTTATCTCCTAAAGTGTTCTCGCTGCTGAAGTGAAAAGTTGTGTGTTACACGAGAGCAAAGTTTTATGCATCTCGTGCCTTTGAATCCCTCGCCACACTCAGGATTCAACTTTAAAATCACTCGCTACGCTCGTGAGGCTTTGCTCTCTTATTGCAGAAATAACTATTTCTTTTTTTTTACTTTTTTTCCAATCCTTCTGTGATTACAGACGTGAAGTAATGTTTTTCAAAAACTGTATTTTGTCAACAGGAAACTGCAGAAGATGAGACAACGGACATGTTTAACTACCGCTGGAGGGATTCAGGAGTGCCACGGCGAGTACCTTGTTGCTAATGGCACCAACTACACTGACATCTACTACTTCAATAACACATTCGAGAATATTCTTACTGTCAACGGTGGATTGGTGAGTCAAGACAAACTCACCTCTTTTCTGCTACTTTATGTTTAATTGATTTCATTAGGATGATTATGTGCTTTTTGTGCCTTTATTTACGTGTTTTTTTTATTTTATCATCATCATCATCCACAGCCTGAATTTACCCACTGCTGGGTATAACCTTTTTCGACCTTTCTTGTGCCAATCTCCATAGTCCTTTGCCAGCTCCATCCAGGTTTTCCCGCGATGGCAACTATGTCGTCTGCCTATCTCGCCGCCGGACGGCCCACATTACTTTTGCCCGTTCTTGGACGCCATTCGGTGATAGCTTTAGTCCACCTGTCATCACTGCGCCTTGCTAGGTGTCCTGCCCAGGGCTTTTTGAGTTTTTTTATTTAATCTGTTTTGTTTGAGAGTGTCGTCCACGTCTAGACTAGATATTTGCTATGATTGATATCAGTTAGATTATCAAGAGAGCAATGGTGGTCCATGGGTGGCAGCCCCGCCTTACGAGCAGTAAGCCATGGGTTCGAACCCAGACAGGCGCATTACTTTGTGTAATTTATTTCATCACCACTACCCTCAAAACCGGTGAAGGAAAACATCGTGAGGAAACAAACATGTTCCTAGTACTAAAATATCGAAGACATGTGATATCTACCAACCCGCACTGGGCCCGCGTGGTGGATTACAGCCCACTCTCTCTCATAGAGAGGAGGCCTGTGTCCCAGCAGTGAGAACATTATAGGCTGATGATGATGATGATGATGATGAAGTTATCAAGCTCAAATATAACTACTCAACATGGAAATTTGCTCAAGTAACTTCTGTCATTTACTGCTTTCATGATACAATTCTCTTTCAAAGAACATCTTATCATGACTTTCTAGACAAGTGACATTATCTTCAAAAGTATTAAGTATTTCTAGTAGACTTAAATAACTAAACTTACAACAAACTATCAAAAGTAATAAAAAAACTCCTTAACGCTGTCAGCTGGTAATGTGCCCAAGTGACTGACGGGGTTGCTAAGTTGTATGGCAATCTTTGGCCAAGGTAAAAGCCAGCCCTTGGTTCACGGGAAGACATATTATTGTCAATTTTTGTCTTAGACATCAAATTATCTCTGTTATTAATTTACTTTGTCTAGACACTCTGGATTCCATTATGTAGCTACCACGTCTCCAGTAACGTCAGCATTATTTTTAAAGACAATGATACAAAAATGCTCCCAAAGTAGGTTTTCACATATGAGTTGGGAGACAGTGTTAAAATGACAGTTAAAATACTGCATATTATAGTATTTTGAGGGTTGTCTCGTGCAATCTAGGAAGCCCTATATCTAGTAATATAGCAAGCACTGGATTTCTGTTCTCCTAAGCGGGAACAAAAATGACGAAATTATGTATGTTATTTTCTAGGACTATGGGTACCTATTCATACCGCTATGTTTTTTTTTTAATGATTATTTATATTGATATTTTTTATTAATGATTTTAATGGTTTTAATGATTGTCAATATTTTTTAACGATTATTTTAATTTTTATTTGTCTTTCATCGCTGCACATTCAATAGCCATACTTTATTCACAGCTGTCTGTTCAGTCGCCAACTTCTTTCAATCGGTTATACCGACTCATTCATTAGCTTCATTAACCGTTGTCCGTTATAACGTCGAACAAATATTAATAGGAACTTTCAATAAAATTGGAAGTTTTAAAGTATTTTTGCGATACACAACTAGTGCAAGCCACTAATGACCAAAGTTGTTTCGTTATCGACTCTAATAAGGACTGGGAGTTTTTTTTTTACCCACATGACTGCCCCGTTGGACTGGTGGTAAGACCTGGTTTCGATTCCCGGGTCGTGCAGTCTTGTTGGGAGTTTACCTTTTTTTTGTAGTAACAGCTTCGGTGTCTAGATTTGTGCCCGGTTGATGGCAATAGGCTTTACCCCTATTACTTGGGACTACTGTGGGTGTACTATGAGGTACACCTCTGCCTAACCCTTAAGGTATAACAGGCGTGACATTATGATGTTATGTTACCGACATCAGTTCATACTGTGGGAATTTTTGCACTGTTTTCCTTGTTTTATGGTGCGCTAGATTTCATTTTCAGCGACTAATATGAACAGAATCGTTTAAATAATTGGACTGAATAAAGAATGAGCCTGAATCGATTACTGTTATACTTGAAGTTAAACAGAGCAAAATTGTAGTAGACACATACGAAGGAGTACAATTAAATGACGATTTAAAACCAATTACGTTGCTTTCTCATACACGACACACGTTTGATTCCCGCCTCTGTTGCACGTTGAATGAGGGGCCTTGGTACTAATATAAAGCAATTGTATTACGTTAGAAAGAAAAGAAAGAAAAAAAAACATTTATTGGTACATGCCATAAGTACACACAATCAAAAAAAACGTAAATATATAAAAAATACTTAAAACTAAACAATAAATGTAGTGTGACTCACGGCTGCACCAAATAGGCCCAGTTACATACACTTATAGACGAGCTTTCCTACAAAACTTCAATTCCGTTCCAAAAAAAATCTGCCGTATTATTTTGAAAATTAGCCTCCTATAACTTGATCATTATTTCATCAAAACCTTTTTCATTATCAAATCTATTCCTTAATTAATTTAAACTTCCGAGTTTTACTAAGTAACAGATACTCGGGGCTTCATTATTCTTTCATATTTCCAAGTTTCTTAGATAAAAAAGGATTAGCTTCTCCCAATCTTCGTTGCCCTATTCACTAAGTTAAATTGCACTAATATCGGTCTGTTCCGATAAGAACTCGAACTGTTAATGAATAGGCAGCTTTGCTTATTGTGTTTAATAGAATGGGACCAACAAAATGGATTTCGGACCATGAGGAAAAAACTTTCCTAATCATGATTGCGGGTTTCGGAAATAATTGTTAAGTATAAAATGTAATGAGAGGCTTAAAGAATGAGGAAGTTTTTTGTGTAATAATCACTTGTAATGAAAATAAATAAGACAACTAACAAGAGGTGGACATGCCAGTGAAAGATACTCGTGTCAGAAAATGGCGTAGATAATCTACTTAGCAGCAACAATGATATGGGATACATGAATAGGTTCTGTATGGTGTTGGACGTAAATAATAGTACCATCCCATATCTTCCCGTAGGTGTCATAAGAGGCGACTAAGGGACTTGCCAGAGAATGGGCAGCAGCGTTTTCTTTGCTTTTGTAACAACCGTACTGCGATCGCCATCCCGCCTGCCAAGCATGGCGATTATGGCAAAACTCTCAAAATCAATGTGGCGCCACTTAGGGAAGGCCTATGTCCAGCAGTGGACGTCTTTTGGGCTGAAATGATGAATGATGACATGAATAGACCAGATAGTCTTGCCTAGGATATCGATTCCTAAACAATGGGTACAATTAGACTTCTTCTAGAAATGTCCAGTCTAAAAGGTTTCGAAATCGAAGTTTTGTTTGCTTTATATTTTAAATTAATCATGAATACTCTCATGCCAATTTTGTTAAAGTCAAGGTTCAAAGAAAATTGTAAAAGGATGTTTAAGTGCTAACTAAAAATTTAGGTAGGTACGTCGTATTTTTGGTGATTTTGACATTGATTTATGCAGTTTGGTAAAGAATTGGAAAACGCGTTGTTTCAGTCAATGAGCAACTTCTCTTTCTAATTTGAAGTGAACGCAAATTATAAAATGATATTGTACCATTAAATAGTTATAATTATGCACTTTTTCCATTGTCTTGTAAAGTTGTTATTTTTGACTTACGTGGTGTTAAAACAGCGACAGTTGGGATAATTTTTATACAGCAGAGAGGCCAAAGTTTAGATAATGAGGATCGGCAGTAACATATATTTATATATAACATAATATATACATATGTATATAATTATGACGAATTACGAAAGTATCAACATATCAAAGCGCATGTGCTAATACAATCCAACGTGCTTTAAAAAACCTTGAAACAAGAGGTCTTCTATTTTAAAAAGGGTAAGCAGAAGGTACCCTTTTTAAAATAGAAGGGGTACCAAATGTTTAGCGGTGCAGACAGTTAATCGATTGTACATTATCGGCATCGGTATTGTGTCATGGTCGTGTGTTGGAATGTGTGTATTGTGTATTATACACATAGATTAAGTGTGTGTACTTTTGAGGGCCTAGCGCTCACTCCACTTAAAAGTGTGTCATGGGTGATTTGTGTAGTATTTTTATTGTTAATGTTTAGAGAGTGCTAATAAGGTTTTAGAATATTTTGAATAAATTAAGTAATGATTGGATATTTTTTTCATTATTATTGAGATTTAGCTGCCACGGTGGCTTAATGCTCGCAAGTGGTACTGCCGAATAGGAACACGTTTTTCAGATCTAGCAAATTGTTTTTGTTTTTTTTCACAGTTGCAACTCAGGGTCAGCCTAATCCATCGGGTACATAACACGGAAAATACAACTTTACTACGATACTTAATATCTGAAGGGCTTCCCAAAGCAAGATAATAAGAAAAAAACCCATAATTATTTACAATTATGTGTTTACATAATTAAATAAAACACGTCCCATTAATAAATTCATCAACAATATATATATTCATCAACTGACACTTATAAAGAATCTAACACTCTAAGTACTGAAACTAATTATTCAGAAAACAAACTTAGAAAGTTAGTACTCGATCACTTTGTGCTAGGGCCTGCTTAAAAGTTCTAGGTATTTGTATCTAAACCTATTTCTTGTAAGACGATAGTTTGTTTGTAAAAGAAGTTCGCACAGATCATTACGAAGAAATTTTATGCTCGTTTCACCCTTTATTACCACCTGCCCCTACCCATTTGTGGTGGTGGCAGTTGCAACGTTTAGTCCATCTACTAGCACTGGTGGCGAATGCAACTGGTTTAGTCGCATCTGCCCCCTACCCCCTGCACCACTGAAGGCAGATGCAAGTTAAATTAACAGCACTTATCACCATTGATGGCAGACGTGACGATCCGATGAAATAGCCGTCAGCCACCAAAATATATATTATTTCATTTATCAAATTGCACATCACTAGGTACGTCTAAATGAGTGTCTTAACAAAAGTGCATTGTTGGATTATGAACTCTCGGCTCAGCACTGAGAGTTTTATTCAGGTGAATCTTAGTTTTCACTGAGATGGGAGCTAGTGCTTTGTTAAAGGCAATTACGTTTTCTAGAGGAATCGTCGGACCAGGAATTTTATCGAGCTTTTTGTAGAATCTAATGTTGCATTAACTGTAATAGCTTTGGTGTAATTAGCAG